>OY744519.1:114364749-114594749 GCA_963556195.1 Sepiola atlantica | reverse complement strand
CCTTTTGGGATATCTTCTGCCCTCCCAGAACGGGGCCTTACCAGTTTGACGGCTACATGCTCGCACCCGGTCTGAACGGTATCGCCTCTAAGCTCAGACTGATTCTAAAAAGCTAAGTTCTTGTTCTCTGTGGTGACGTAATTATCATTCCCACGCACGAGATGGGGACAAAAACGACTCACTCTGATCTCTGACTCAAAGGTCACGTCAGGTGTCTAAATTTATTATGACTATTCTTGGATCAAACACTTCTCTGAACTCACTTCTGAGTCCAGAAACAAAACCTATTTTTTCAATAACAAAATTAGCTATTTGATACTAGTTAACCTACTGTGCCTTGCATAATGGCGCCCTACAGTACTGTAACACGTGTATATATATATATTTATGTGTGTACGTGTATATATATATATTTATGTGTGTACATGTATATATGTATATTTATGTGTGTACATGTATATATGTATATTTATGTGTGTATATGTATATTTGTATGTGTGTATATGTATATTTATGTGTGTATATGTATATTTATATGTGTGTACATGTATATGTATATTTATGTGTGTACATGTATATGTATATTTATGTGTGTACATGTATATGTATATTTATATGTGTGTACATGTATATGTATATTTATATGTGTGTACATGTATATGTATATTTATATGTGTGTACATGTATATGTATATTTATATGTGTCTACATGTATATGTATATTTATATGTGTCTATATGTATATTTATATGTGTCTACATGTATATATATCTCTCTATATATATATATATTTATATATGTGTGTACATGTATATATATATATATATATATATTTGTGTGTACATGTATATATATCTCTCTATATATATATATTTATATAGTGTGTACATGTATATATATTTATATATATATTTATATAGTGTGTACATGTATATATATTTATATATATGTGTGTGTGTATATAATCTGTATATTTATATGTGGCGGTATAGATTGTTATCTGAGTTGAAAATTCTAAGTTATTTGTGAATTTAAATCACTTATATCAACTATTTGTTTATATACATAAAATTTTAAATGTTAAGAATTAAGATTTACCTCTGCTATATTTATTTCCTTTTGATATTACGAAACGTTTCGAAAAACAAATATGGCAAATCTTCATGTCTTTTGGATTTGATAATATGCATATTGATGCTGAATTGATTTTGATAATTAATAATTTTTATCTGGCTATTTGACAATTGGTCTTTTTTTGTGATTTTTGTTTCTGATAGAATTTCTGACTTTTTGTGACTATCTTATTTAACACAAGACTATCATCAGAACAAAATTTTCGTTGATACCCTACTTTAAACAACACAAATCAATACCGATTGTTTTATTTAAAGTAGAGTATTTACAAAAATTGTTGTTCTTATGAGAGTCTTGTATTTAAAAAAAATGTTCATTTATGACTTAAAATAAACACTGGCTTGAAACAACTATAATACCTTTGTGTATAGTCTTTATTTGGAACATGATTTGAAAAATTATATATATATATATATATATATATTATTTAAATTCCTGTAAATTCACACAAAAGTTAGGTTTATAGCTCAATAGTGCATACATTACTTGAGCTCAAAATATAAATATAGTAATGTAATAAATGTTCCGAATTAAAAAAAAAAAAGTTTTTTTTCAAACAATTGTTTCTGCCCATCCTCTTGATAATAAATTCAAGATGTTTTGAATAGGCTTCATCAGTGAATCTTTTCCATCAAATTAAACCAAGACAATACAAAACATCGAAATTGTTCTCTCTATTTTACTTAATTGTCCCTTTTTCAAAGCAGTCTAATGATGAACATATCTACTAGTTACATCCTGGTTTTGGCAAAACACCAAAATCAGTGGCTCACACTCTACTTCTGTGTGCTGCAGAACCTGTACTTATTGTCGCTGCTGAGAACACCTATCTTCTTAAAAGCATTGGTCATCAAGATTTGATCTTGGGATCCACTCCTGATCATAGTGGAACGATCCACTTTTGACTCAGTCTACAGAGCCTTTTTTATCTATATATTCTTGGGATAGTTCACCCAGAACATAGTTGTCATGTTGTTGGTTGGCCCATCTTCCAGTCTTATGTAATGGAAGGTCTTGGTGTATTTTTAGGCTATTTCCATGGCAGGCTTGTTTGGTGTTTCTATCTCATTTGTGGGGCAATCTTGTCCAAAATGTTTGGCCGGTTTTATGGTGGAGGTTGTTCTACTAGCTCTATTTTCTTGATGTTTATGTACCATCATAAAGTTTCGGTTCTGGGAGCTCATCAGATATTGCGCAGTACTCACAATAGTGGCTTTATGTTGATAGTCAATTTATGAGGGACATATACCTCCTGCTCCTCTGGGCAGATACAACCTTAGTAGACACTGATTTCTGTACATTACTCTGTACAGGGTCAACATTTTTCTTCGTTTAGTGTCTGGCCTGTTAATGTCCTTTTTGTGGTCAGTCAGTAATACCAAAGCTGTATATTATCACTGACATGGCAATTTGGTTAATGCCAGTTACTTTGCTTTTCTTTGTAAGCTGCATTTTTTTTACATGGAGTACATATTGTCTGCCAATTTTTTCTCATCTTGGCATGTTGAATTGAATCATTTTCTTTACTGTCAAGCTATTTGTATTGTTCCTGCTCTTCTGGGTCTTTGCTATCAGTCTCTCCATCAAGTTGTATGTTTTCCACATGGATCTTCTTTCGAACTTTGAGGGAGCACTTAGCACATTTGTCCAGACCAAACTTCATTCGAATATCTTTGAAGAAGGTACATACAACCTGCAAGAGTTGACTTAAGCCAGTGTATGAAGATCAGGTGGTTAACTTTTTTGTTTGGTTCTTGTTGGCTTAAGTTGTAGGAACAGTAGTATTTATTCAGTAGTTTACTTAGTTGATCTATCGCCAGGCAAAAGAGTAAAGGAGATCAGATGTCTCTTTGGATATTGTCATCAGGGTTTGTTATTGTTCTATTGGTGTGCTTTAATAGCATGGTTATTTGCCACACATTTATATGTACAGTCATGGATGGATCTTATATAATTCAAAGCAGCATAGTAGCCATGAGTGGGGAACACTATCATATGCTCTTTGGTAATATATCTATGCCATCCTTAGGTTTATCTGCCTCTTTCTACAGTCTTCAAGAATTGTCTTGTTTATTAACAAATGGTCCTTGGTGCCCAAACACTTTTTCCCGCATCCTGCTGGTTATTTTTTGATTCTCTGTTTCATGCCATGCAATATATCAATAAATGCCCAGGCACTTTACCAAATTCATATAAACAATATTCATAAGTCAATATTTGTAATCTTTACAAAATTGTTAGCATAATTTTAAAAAATGGCTTGTGTCCCCTCTTTTCCAACACGAATGCAACAAAATGCTTTGTTTTTCTTCTCATACGAGATTGTATGCTGACAACACGTGTGTCCATTCATTCTTACTCTACCCCTTTTAAGTCTCCTTTCTACGGAGATCCTTTGTATGTTCTCTAGAGTTACTTCCTCATAACCTTTTTTCATAATATCATATACAGCAAAAATATTTACATTGCAGAAAAAAAATTCTCTGAATTTTATGCGATATCATTTCTAAAACATATGTTTAACCTTGTATTTACTTTTACTGATGCTTATAACTTTTTTAGTACTGAACTTTCAAAGAAGTTTGAGTTAAATCACGTTGAAAAAATTAAAAATTCCATAATTATGTTTATCGTGTGGAAATTTCCTGACTTGCAAAACCTAATTGTTGCTCTGAGGCAATCATGTGAATATATGATTTTTACAAATTTTGATGCGAATTCAAATTTCCAAACACTTTTTCTCTATTACATTTATTTTTTATTTTTCTTACATATATCCTGTTTTTACTATGATTCATATATTAATAATTTAATGTGTTTATTTCATGCAATACTAAAAAACACATATTACAGAAAATATATCACTAACAAAACTAATATGTATATACTTTCTATGATACAATATATACAAATTATAATATAGTAGGCAATCAAAAGTGAATGTTTTTGGGGCTAACACGTTTAATTGGGTTTACGACCCTAATCCTAATCCTAACCTGTACATAAAACTGGAGTTTAAGAGTAAAAATGGATATCGTATCTGAGATCGGCACTCAACATTTAGGTTAGAACATTTTTATGTTTCCGTCCATTTTCTTTGGAAACCTTCATTTGGCCAAAAACAATAGCTCAATATAATAATTCAGTCTTTTTTTTCTTGTAAACAAATATTTAAGAAAAATTGTCAATATTTTCAAATTGACAATACCTTGATTTTCTTGTGTGAGTTATTAACATTATCATTTTTTTAGTAAATAGTGAAATGTATTTGTGGCCAGATTAAGGAGTGGGAGATAACACATTAGTCAGACCATATCTCTCTATGCTTATGTGTTTTCAGTAATCATATTATTGACATGTTTTTGTCAGTTATCCTCATCATCGTTGTAATATAAATAATGTTTCAGTCACTATGTAATGGAAGGGATAGTTTGTCCCTTCCTTACATTTATCGCACAAATGAATTGAACGAACAACTGAGTAACAGGCAACAAAAAAGGGGGGGGGTTATTGACCGTTTGATATAGGTAGAAGAGAGAGTTGGACGGTGTCCGGTTGAGGAAGAGGAAAAATGTAATGGTTCTCCGGGCTGCCCGTGGGGTTTCTTCAAGTGAAGATGGTAGTAGTCTTTGAGTGAGACGACGGTAGCAGAAGAAAGAGCTTTTCCAGGTTCCTTGTCGGTGTTCTCGGCGATGCGTCCCAGCTGGTGCCAAGGGGACGTCTTTGCGAGGCTGTTGAATGAAAAAAAGGGTGATTTTTCGTTTGCACCGGATTTTATACTCAGAAGGGCAGATAACTCTGGTGTCGCTTTTCAGCGCCACCTGTCGGTGAATAAGCGACACCTAACGGCCAACCGGTGCAGTTATATGTGGAAGGAGGAGGTAACTGCTACAACTATACTCTCACACTTTCTTTAAGTGTCGTTTCTTGTAGTTGAGCCCTCTATCTAATCTACTGCTTTAGACGGGTCAAATATTTCATGAGGATTTTCTTCTATGACATGAAGCCAGAAAGTATAGCAACCAAAACAGTCTGTTTAATACAACAAAGATGAGTATAATAGGATGAAGCATGCAAAGAGTATACATATTTGTTCAGCATTTGTTTCTATAACTACGTATTTGAGAAGTAAAAATGTATATACAGATTTCTTATTATTATAATAGTCAAAGCTGAAAAAAATATTGCATGAATAATTCTTAAAAAGTGTAGTTGTTTGTAATTAATTCTACATTTAAAATTCAAAATAAATCAATGTAAATATTATATTCTTAGTTTGAATAAAAAAATATAACTTCTAATTGTTACATTTTTATTGCATGTTATAAATGTTTATTTCTTTTATAAAAAATAAATCGGCCTTGTAAAAAAAATCATTGTAATTGATTTTAGAAAAGATTCACAAGCTCCAAATGAAATTTGGTAATATTTGGAATAAACAGTAAAAAGTATTATTTTAAGAGTGATTCCTGAGCAGCCTTAAGTAGAGTCATATTTCTGCGAAGGCATAAGTTTAGACAATTATTTTTGGCTGTAATCTTTGTAAAATAATAGTCAGAATTTCCTGTTGACTGAATATATTTAAAGTGAAATCATTTTCAATCGCACAATTTTTATTCAAGAGATTTCTATTCTAATAGTTTAACAAAAAATGAAAAGTCATGAATTCATGCTTGATGGTGTTGATCTTAATTTTGCTGTGTAATGAATAAATAAAGTGTTTGATTTGATAAGGAGACAAAGACATTGATCTTTCTTTCTCTGCAATCATTTGAATGCATTGTCAAATTATTCTGGGCTGATAATTATCCTAAGTGACCAAACTAATTATTATACCTGTTTGTTGTTGTCCATGAATATTCTCAAGTGCAAAGAAACAAAAAATTCTAATTACATGCAAGACATGCTGTAACATTGTTTTAACTTTGAAACGATTGATTTCCATTTCAGTATTTGATTTCCATTTCAGGTAAAGACAGATTCCTCTTTTATATTTGTTTACTTTGTTTTATCCAAAATCTAATGGATTCCAATTTCCTTGTTTTCCAGACTAAACTTATCATTAAAGAACGACCAACACATAATCGTGAAATAACTTTTGACCTTGCCACGTCTGCAGACAGACGTCGGTCCAGAATTCCACACCTAGAACATCGACTAGTGAAGAAGAATGATTCATTGCTGATACAGGTCACAGTCGGATTGGCAGTAAGTCTTTTCTTCACATTTTATGCGGATTTGTATTTTCTGAAAAATAAATCATTAGAATATATCAGTTGCCTGTTAGAGAACGGTGAACTGATTTCAATTAGCATTTGATGCATTTCAATCTATCAGCATTTGTTACAATTTGTGGAATCTATAAATGTTTGATTTGAAAAATGAACCAATGAATCAATAAATGGACTTTGCTTTTAACCAAGTCTTGCCTCTTAATGTACTTCTCTAAAGTAACTAATGAGAACCATTGCTTTAACCATTAAACAATACATTTATGGTATTGAACATTTGCAAAATACTCATTTTATATACTTCAGATGATTACATGTACTTTAAATTTATTTTTCATGCATTTTGATATAACATTAATAAATACTATTAAAAATTCAGATTATAAAACACAAAATGTGAAATGTAGAGTTAAAACTATCCAATATCGTTGCTTTCATATTTTAAAACTTAATTAAATAGCTTCGATTTGCAAGTATTACCTGGAGACATTTGTTATAATACTTCACAATTGTTGTGCTAATGACCTTCAAATCATCACGGTTTCTGAGGAATCCAATCATTCAGACCTTGACATGCTTTTTAATTTAGTTAAAGACATGAGATTTGATTAGCTATGGAAACAACTCCATAGTTTTCTCAACTAACCATGTATGAGTGATTATTGTTGAGCACTTTGAATCGTTATTTTGTTGAAAGATTCATACCATCTCAAACCTCAACTGCTGTTGTATAGAAGTAACAAATGAACTTCAAAAATATTCCTGCAGCCGTCTCAAGTTATTATGCAAATCAGATGAACTTGAATAACTAACAATTCTGAACGCATCTTTGTCAAATTTAAATTAGTCAATTTTCACACATTAAAATCTCTAACTAAATTTTAAACCACGTTGAAATTCTTATTTCTGGAATCTAGAATTTATGGAAATGGACTTCAAATTAAAATAAAATGAATTTAAAGCCTCTGTAAACTGATAATCATTTTCCCAGAATATACATATATATTAAAACATGGGTAATGCAAATAAGCTAAAAATACAAAGGTTATTGAACGAGGGAATATTTACGTTGGAGACACCAAATAAGCTTCACAGAAATCATTGAATGATGAAGATAGCTGTTGAAAATCTATATAATTTGAAAGTAAACATAAACTAAGATGAAACAACTACTTTTGACCAGTTGGAGTTGATGCGGTCAAGAAGAATAAAAGGTATAAATAGTTTTCAAATTGAAATCTGTCAAGAAATCTCCAAGGCAAATTTTTTCTCAGCAAAGCAAATATTTTAAAGCATCAAAATTGGGTCATGAAGTGCATGAAAACTGACTTTTCTACTGTAATTCTCATGATCGAATTTCAGCCGATATTCGATTGACCTGGTGAATGAGCCAAAGGATGGAATTTATCTGATGCAGATGTGACTAAAAGAAAACGGCAAGAAGGCGGCAGTGTGATTATATGGGCTAAAATTGTCAACCTTATCATTATTGGATCATTCAAAGTGGATGAAGGAGTTAAACTGAACAATGCTAACTACTGTGATTTCATGTGATTTCTCTTGAATTGTACAAGTGTCAGCCTCACAGTTTCAAATTAAAGTGTATTTATGTACGACTCTTCTCCTTCTCAAGTATCTAAGATTACTCTTACATTTTACAGGGAAGAAGATAATGGACTGGCCACCATTAAGTATGAATATATGGGCTGGAATTGTCGACAACCATTATTGGATCATTTAAAGTAAATGGAATAGTTAAACTGAACAATGCTAACTATTGTGATTTCATGGACAGTATATTCTTAGAATGATACAAGTGCCAGCCTCACAGTTTCAAAGTAAAATGTACATTTATTTACAGTGATGTCCCTTCCCATGTATCTAAAACTACCTGTACATTTCTTTAGTATAAAAGGTTTAGAATCGAGAAAGTAATGGAATGGCCACCATTGAATCACTATCTCAATCCAATGGAAAATCTATTCTCAATTTTAAAGATGAAACCATATGAAGATGGCAAACGGTATAAAAAAGAAATTAAAACTGTCACGGTTAAAAAGCAATTTAACAAAATGAATAAATAAGTTATTGCTGGATATTATTGAGAAGAAAGGTCATTGTATTAATATGCAAATGGTTGAAAGACTTATGTGTATTTGTTATTTGTACTATTATAAATATCCATTAATCGTTGATGATTTTATTACTTTGTTATTGAATGAAAGTGACTTTCGTTCTTCATTTTTTTTTTTTTCTTTTTGAAATCGAAAGTAGATCAGAGGCGAGGGTGAAGAATTGGCCATAACAAGTTGGTTTATAAAGTGGGAAACTAAATAATTATTATGACGCTCATTATTAAGTGTTATAACTAAGCATGTTGAAAAATTTTAAGAGGCAATAATAATAGTAACATTTTTATGTGTTGATCGTATTTAACATATATTTTTTTAATTAATGTACAAATGAAGAGGATGAAATATTAAGGACTTGTTTTAAGATAAATAATTATTGAAGCAAGCATTCGTAACTCATGTGTTATTGTAATAAATGTGATAGATTATTACTACAATGTGTATCTAGCATTATGAACCGATAAATCAATATGAGGGAAAAATTGACACCAATTGACGTCACATGTAATTGTAGTGAATTTCAAAAGCTACCAGACGTTTACAACATTTTTCAGTTTGTTTGCATATTAATAATTATTTATCTTTATATATTATACAATAACAAATACAACAATGTATTATTTTAGTATGTACTATTTGTAGTAAAAGTTGCTGCTGAAAATGGAGATAGTGTCCATTTTAATATAAATTTGCTGCTGATAACAAATGTGGCAGCCATTGGGAAATGTTCATAGCCTAAATAAGCATTTTTGAAAGAAACTAAAGCGAAACACTTTATTTTGTTTTCAAGAACATGGTGAAATGAATGATAAAAACAAACTGGCTCGACAGAATCAAATATCGCTTAGTCAGATTCAAGGTTGTCAATGTATAATTTTGAGAAATCGACTGGCTTAATTTTATGTATTCGATTTAAGTTCAGTAAATGCTTACAAGTGAACTTAATCTGAGTATTCTGGTAGCTTTTTTATTGACGAAAGTATTTTCTGTTGGGTATGAGATTTAAAAACATAGCTGTTTTGTTCACCTATACAACAAAAAAGAGATTATAAAACATGGTTTAAATAAATGTAAAATTTGATCGGTATAATCACCTACCTATTCAAATTGTTTTAAAGATTGGAGGAAGTACCTCTGAGAATAACCCTAATTTTCAGAGAAAATTATGGTTTCCACTTATGACGACAAAACACGTGTCTGTGGATAACTATATATATATATATATATATATACATAAGTAAACAATGGTATTTTAATTTCCAATGACCAAGTTTTATTCATTTATTCTTGTTAAATTTCAAGAAAATTCAATGTATCTTGACAATTGTTTCATGCGCAAACAAACAACCGAGAATAAATATATAATTACCAAAATCTTTCATTCATGCAGATGATCAGAAGACCATATTCACACTTCCGGAGTAAAAATCCTCAAGCAAAAAAAGCAAAAAAACTTTTTCATGCATTTCACACAGAAATCAATTCCTTAAAGAAACCAAAGATTCCCTTAATAGACAACTGATCATTTTGTATTTATAATGCAGTGCTATAGAAAATACGATCAACGAAAAGATATGCAAGTCATTAGATAATCTAATATTTAATGGATTGTATTAAAAAATATTTTTTAATTATCAAAAAGCTATTATAAGAGTATCGCTAAGTCAAGTTATTTCAAATTCAGAGATATGAAAGTTGGGTACTCCCTTCCCCCCCAAAATATTGTTTAGTGTTGTCAACTATTTACGGTATATGATATATATAATTTTATTTGCATGTAATGTTCCATGATTTAATATCCAATGAAAAGTATTAATTTACATTACCTATAAAGAATAAATAAAAACATTCATCAAGCTTTTACATTGAACAGTTCTGGTAAATTTTCTTTAAATATGTATATGCAAATATATATTTCCATACATACACACACACACACACACACACACACATTAGACACCATCCTTGAGTGTCTAAGGTCTCTCTGTATAAGGGTTCATCAGAACAACCTGACATGAGGATACTTCACTCTACAAGTAAACCCTGACCAAATATTCAAAATAACAGTATTCGAAGCAAATAAGATCCCCTCGACACGGCTATACATTGGCCCATACGAGGAATTGTGCACCTTCTCCAAATAACAGCGCTGAGCTGGATACTCCACCAGACCAGATGAATTCTTGTCCTGGAATCTGGTAAGACGAAAAGACCACAGGAAAGATATACTATAACATAGATAACTGGTCCATTGGGGAGAGAAAAATTAATGTTCTTGACTTCTTTACTAACTCAACGTTTTACAAGTAAAAGAACTTTAATGGAATATTCGAATATCTATGTATCTCATATAGAAATCAAATGTTAGCCCTAGGAAGGGTCCCCCTTGATTTCTGAGAACTTCGACTGAAGTAAAATGAAACAAAAAAAAAATATATTCTCCTATAGCTGGATCACTCTGATGGGTGAAATGATGGTTTCTTAGTTAGCATGAAAACAATACTTTTCTGTGAAAAGAATTGAGTATTTTCGATTATCAGTATCATCAAAAATGTAAATAAATGAATAGATTAAATTAAATACAACATAATTTATTCCACTTTCAGTAGAAGTTTCGTTTGCTCAGTTGGTAGAGCACTGAAGGCCAACCATTGGTATCCGAGTTTCTAATATCACTACGTCTAGCCACATTGATGAGTCGTTGAGATTACATAACACGTACCTGTGGATAACTATATATATATAGAGAGAGAGAGAGAGAGAGAATTGCACTAAAAAGATTTAGGGCTATTGATGAGACCTTCCTCCTAGATAAACTTAGTCTTACCAATATGATTTACTTCCCTACCTTTTGTGGCCATTTCATGTATATGAGATTGTGTTCTCTTTTTCCTCTCTAGTGGAGGAGCTTAAGTTCATAAAGGCATGCCTTCAAATGATGCTCAGAAATATAGAGTAGAAAATGCACTGTAGATGCATTTTTGGCAGCTTTGTAACTCTCACTTCCTCTACTTAGTCCTCCAATCCCAACATTATTAGTCATAAAAAACATGGGCATAAATCCAGAACTCTACGTAGATCCCTACTATCGTTTCTCTTTTTGCAACATGAGAGGTCTATGTTCCAACCTTCCAGAGATTGAAATCTATTCACAGGAAATCAAACTTGACCTGTTGCTTACTTACGAAACTGGCATTTGTTCGTCAGTTTCTATAGATGAATTCATGATAGGTTACTCAAAGCCCGACCCCCAAGATCGCTATGGTCATGGAATCAGGGACGGTTTTCTATGTGGTAGGGAGGGACACAACCTATGAAGACACTGATTTGCTCTATATGTGTTTCCGTTTTGCACTTGCTCACAGCACCGCTTTCATCTTTGCCCTCAATCGTCTCCTCACCAATTGTGTTACTGTTATGCAGCAATACTCTAACAAAATTGACAAGATCCTGTTCACTCTTTTGCTTGCATTCATATCTGGTGGCTGTAATGTTAGCAATGTTGAGTAACTAGTCCACTCAAACAAGACTGATGACGAAGGACAGTTTTGTCACAACTGCTTTCTTACATATAAACTTATCTAGATTGTTGACAAACCAACATGCTTTCCTGATGCTATGGACATTCTGCAATCCTTTTTTATCTTTTTCTGACAACTTACTCTGAACAGTGCATATATACTGCTGTCTCCTCTGGGATCCTCAGACCACTTAATTAAGATGAAAACAAAGTTCAGCAAATCCCTTGGTGTCCCTTTCCATTGCAGAGTTTATCAATATTCAAGAGCAGATTGGGACAGCTTAAGGTCCTTTATATATGAAATACCTCTTAAATCCATTTTCAAAAAAAATGTCTTGCATCACATCTTATATATCTGAGTGGTTTACCATTTGTTGAGAGATTTATACCCTCCAAAATATTCCAACAGAAACCGAACAACCAGCCTTGGTATACTCCTATTGCCCACAGAAACAACTATTTCAATTCCTTTCAACAAAATAAAACGAAAGCCTTTTAAAACTGTCTGAAACCACTGCAAAACAGTTATAGAAAACGCTGAAAAATTATATGCCTAATCTGTTAAATCTAAAGTGGCAATTAGAGGCTTGGCTTCCATGAGTTTTAGAGAATAACAAAGTACTGAATAGATGTAAGACCTCTATCCCTACTATCATGAATGGACCACAGGTGATCTTCTCAGCACTGATAAAGCCAAAATTTTTCCAAAGAACTTTGCAGCAAATTACACTCTTTCTGATCAGGGCCACTTACCTTCAGAATTATCCACTATGACCGATAAAACTCTTGGCGACCTCCAAATAACTGTCCAGGATGTCGCCAAACTTTTCAAGAACCTAGATGCCAGCAAGGCAACTGGTCCCGACAACATTCCGGAAATAGTACTCAAGAAACTGCAACCCGAAATAGCTCTTATCCTTACAAAACCGTTCAGTTGTTGCTTAAAGAAGAACTGCTTTCCATCACATTGGAAGAGTTTGTTGGTCTGCCCGGTATTTAAAAATACTGAAGATGTGTCCTCTGCATCCCAATAATGATCGATCAGTCTCCTGTGCATCATAAGTAAGTTAATATATCGACAAGGGCTTCGTTTCTAGGCCAATAGCTTTTAATATATCAAAGGTATTCAATAGGATTTGATACAAACTTGTTAGCTATGGAATATCCGAAAATGTCCTCTCAACCATCGAATCCTTTCAATCCTATAGGTCTATAGAAGTAGTTCTTGATAGGCAAAAATCAAAAGCGCACAGCATCAATGCCGGCATACCTCAAGGATTTATTCTGGGCTCAATCTTATTCCTTTTCTTCATGAACGATCTTTCTCATCATATTCTGAGATCATTCGTTAGCATCTATGCAGACAACACAACTATTTATGGCAGCACTTCGAAGAGCAGTGATGATCAGGATCTTTTCCGACTTCTGCCCATTCGACCCATTGTTTCCAATCCTCACGTGGTGGCGATAATCGTTGAACTGGCAATCTCTCTAGCCCTTATCCTCAAATTGCCTTGATAAGTGGTGACCCGGTAATAAAAAAGAAAAAAGGATTTATCCGATGAATTTATCTGCAAAGTTCAGCTAGAAACAAGCCACGCATGTGTGGTCCCCCTCTGTATGTGACTCGATGTGGCGAGTGTAAAATGCAATAAATTTGGACAATTTGGGGCATTTTTTACCCCCCCTTTGACCCCCTGGGGCGCGAATCAGAATTTTTCTGAGGTCAAGCATGCTCATTTTATATCCAGAACAATTGCCTCTACATTTTGGCCAAGTTTTAGAAAAATTGAATGGATGGATCAAACGTTATGGGAGAAAAGGGTCATTTTTTGCCATTTTGGGGGCTTTTGACTCCCTGGGGGCGCGAACCAGATTTTTTCCAAGGTCAGCGATACTTATTTTCTATTAGGAACAGTTGCCTCCACATTTTGGCCAAGTTTCAGAGAAATTGAATGGATAGATGAAAAGTTATGGGGCAAAAAATGTCATTTTCTGCCATTTCGGGGCCTTTTGACCCCCTGGGAGGCTAACCAGATGTTTTTCAAAAATCAGAGAATGTCACTTTCTAACCTGACCAAATTTACAACTTCATGCAAAATTTCAGAGAAATTCAATGGATGGTTGCGGAGAAAAATCCGGACGCACGGATGGATGGACGGACGGACATGCCTCAAAACATAAGTCCCCTGATTTTATAAATCGGGGGACCAATTAAAGCTGCCAGAAAGTGGTCTGCCATTGAGTCAGTACAAGAAGCAGAATCTAGTGTCTAAACCAAGAAGATAATAGGAGTTACCCAAACCAATAGAGCTGGCCTGGGAATTTCAAACCATACCTTCTATTTCATAGAATGCCGAAGAGATAAAAGGGACATAGTTATCGCGGAAATAAGAACTTTCAAGGAGGAGAAGTGAACGGCTGCTGCTGTTAGTTAAGAGAAGCAGTGTACGTGGACAACATGGAATTCAATTGAACCATTCAGGGTTAAATGGAATGCTTTTATGTTTATGGAGCATCTAGCCTTATCGTTTCATCTGTGATCTACTTATGATCTCCTAGTAAACGTGGGAATACAGCGATTCTGATGTTTGTAGTTTGTGCCCAACGGATCGAGGAACTTTGTGTCATGTACCCTCTATGTTTCCCAATTCTTTGCAGATGTACACCTGGCACCACAATCTAGTATTGCAGACCAATTGTGTCACTATCCAATGCCAAGCTGCTAATGAGCTGCTTGTAGTAACCCGGAACATGTTTATCCGATTTTGAAATGAAAAGAAATTTTCGCTACAGGACACCATGGACAACATTCACATGAAGTTGTCAAATGGATCACATGACTGGAGGATAGGCAGTAGATCTGTCCACATCCCTTCACTTTCCAGTATGCATCTTTCAAACCAATCAACACCCTGACGTTGTGGTGTGATCTAACTCTAAGAAATGTGTTCTACTGATGAAATTAACTGTCCTCTGCGATGAATACATGAAAGCGGCATATGAGCAAAAGACGAATCAATATGAATCGTGAAGAGAAGTGGATATGTCACGTGCTACAAATTAAGGTAGGGGCTGTGGTTTGATTGGGAGGTCAACCACTTCCTTCCTATCCAAAATAAGCATGACTGGCTGGTCACTAAATGCAGCCACCAAACAGATTCACACTGTGACTCAACAGGCTTTAGCTGGGTCTTGTCAAAAACATTTCGATGAAATAAATAAAATATTATGAAATGTTGTGACGATCACCATAAAACGCTATCACCAAAAAAACAAACGCTTTATGAACAGAAAAGACGAGACAAAGCAATCGAAAACAAAATAATATTCTGTCCAGTGGCTAAAGCTGCCAGTGGTGCCAGGAGTTGCAGTACCGCCGTAGCCACCAAAGCTGTGTTAGCACCCCTTATTGGTGGCCGGTGAAGACAGGATATAGCATGTGCAATCACACGTTGTATGAAGAAAAAAATTGAAGAAAACATGAAGGACCATTTAACTGACTTTTATGGCATTTGGTTTAGTTTCTCTGTTTTTATGGTATACTGACAACATCCATGTCCAGGTGTTGCCCGAGGGAATCGAAAAGAATTATTTAACTTTAAAAAAGTAAATATTAGAGTATCAAGCAACCCATCTGGGTAAGTTTAGCCTCTTAGCTAGTCGAGTAAATGAGTTACGCCCCTCCCCGGTAATAGAAATCCTCCACTTTTATTTTTTCTCCCACTTAGATCCAACTCCAATTTAAAGATTGACCTGCTTGTTTTCGGTTCTGAACAAACCGAAAAATAGTGGGCAATATATTCTTTAGAAAAGGTTGGGAGGTTCTTACTAACAATTTTTTTTTGTTTTTTTGCTTTTCCCCACGCCCCGTTTTATTTCAATGAATTTTGGAAAGAAAAATTTCTAACAAATTCGGTGATATCTTAAGTAGGGCAGCCCTTAGAGTAAATGTGGTTTTGTGGTGACTGAGATAATTCTAGTTAAGAGTAGGATAAACATTTTTATCACTTTAGACCAAGGATGACCAACGACACAGTTTTGATGGCCTTAAGCCTAATTTGTTTTAAATGTAAATTTTTCTGCAAAAAAATATTTCAAAGTGTAGTATCTGTGCTTTACATAACCGCTACATCAGACTTTTGCCGTAAGTTTAAACTGGATATGAAAAGGAAAGACTGTAGGAGAGAGAGGGGGATGTGGCCATGCTAGCATAAAGACTGTTATAAAATGATGGCAAGTCAGCTACACAGAAATCTTTGCACCGCCCCCCCCCCCCCCAAAAAAAAAAATCGGAGGGATGTTTTTGCTTAACAAAAAATGTCATTAAGGACATCTTATATGAAAGTTTCTATGAAATAAAAATATTGTTCAATTCTACAATAGTGACACTTCATATTTTTGATGTTCAGACTTAGATTGTTTGTATCGTCACAAAATAAAGCTCTAATTTACTTAATAATGCCGTGAAAATAGAACATTAATACAGTGTTTTAATCGCTGGCGGGCATTGTGTTGTTGTTTTCGTTTTATAATTTTTGAATAAATATCGTTCAACTTTGAAATTATGAAAAAAAAATAATAATGTATACGTGCGATAAATAATTCATTCAATTCTAAATAAATTCAAATAAATGAAATCATGAAAAAACAGACAAAGCAAAAGAAACAAATATTTAATTAAAGATGTTTATTAACTTGTTTGTTACGAAATTAATTCAGTAAAGTTATAGTTCAAGATATGGTTTAAATTGTTTTGTTGAAAAAAATATGATTCTATTTTAATTTGACTGTTTTGTAATAAATATTTATTTATAAAAGAATGAGTGATTGTTTGAACAGAAGAAAATTACTTACGTGTGAAAAAATCACATAGATTGTCGCATTTGCAGGCGATAATGTGGTCGTTAATTAAAACGATAAAGCGAAAAAATTGCAGAAACTATAAGAAACAGGCATTCCCAATAATCGAATACTTGAATTCCGATATTCCTATATTCTTTTGCAGGGGACGATTATCATTTTGATTTGGAAGCTTGTATGTTATGTTGAAGATAGTAAGAAGGTTGAAATAAAATAATGTCGGTGTTTTAAAATTATTTCCCTTGTATTAAGAAGTACCCAGTGTATTTGAGTTACATGGGAAGAGATAAATATAAGCGAGTAAAAATGTTTGCTCTTTTCTTCGTGGCAGATGTATTTCTGAGAGGCGGGTGGATCGGAATAAATTTAAGGATCTTTTTTAAAGAGACGAAATGTAATTATTTTTTTGTGAAAACTGCTTTAGGAATTGCTGTAGGTGGTTAGCTGAAATGTGTAGCATATGAAGTGATCGGTTATTTTTCTATAATCTTGGAAGTTGCAGGGGGGAAAAGCGACTTCATTTTTTATATAGATTGACCTGTTTAGCAAAAGCCTTCTTGTATACCCATTGTATATGATTAATTGAAAATAAGTTGCGTTTCTATTCATCCTTTTTCCAACAGTATTAGTATGTAACAGACCCTAGTAAATCCACGAGGATTTGAATTGATTCCATAGTCTGCAATGTTATCTATTAAGCCAACCATATCACTTGTGAGAATTGGGGCAAGAAATTCAGGTATTAACAGAGATAACATTCATTTGTGTAAATGTATATGTTCAACTATATGTTAAGATTTTAAGTTGTGAAAATATTTTCTGAGTCAGATTTAATTTCATTTTTGAAAAAAAAAATACTATATTAATTAATCATTCTATACGTCTGTGCTATACACAAATAAAACCATAATTGCTGTACATGGATGTAAAGGATAATTCAATCAAAATTGAAATGGAAAGTTATAATAAATACTTAAGTGAATTCAAAGTGAAGAAATTATAGTCAAATACATAAACACATTAACGATCGGAGTGTTACTTCTATGTACAAGATCTACAGACTAATAAAATTCCATTTTTAACAGAGCTTTCGGAATGGTGAAACAACTTTTCTTTCTCTCCCTCTATAATATAATGATATTCTTTCTAAAAGGAAATGAAACTTAAGTCATAAATAGATGATAACCACTCGTAAATATGAAATACATTTCTGAGATATAATAAATGTGTATATTTGATATATAAAATCATTCATAGCACATAATGCATAGATAGTATTAGGTTATGGTTATATCATATTGAAACACTGGTTCTTAGCAAACCATCATACTTATATATATATATATATCAGGTTGGAAAGAAAGTAATGTCGTATTTTTACTTCATCACTTTGCAGCCTCCTAAGTTATACACAGTTCTAGAGTTTTTGGTGAATTGGTGTCTTAATATCTTGCTTTGCCTTTCAGCTATAGTAATTAGTCGGGAAATATTTAGTTAAACGGTCTCAACCGTAAAAAAATGGATATTAATTAGGAGCATCTGAGACATTTCATGCTCTATGAATTCAAAAAAGACTCAGCTGCAGAAGCTACGAGGAATATTGGAACTGTCTATGGGATAAATGTTCTGAATGATCGAAAATGCCAACGGTGGTTTGCAAAATTTTTTTCTGGAGACCTGTCAGATCGGCGACGTTCGGGAAGGCCAAAATCAATTGATAAAGACGCCATTAAAGACGCTGTGGAGACTAGTCAAAAGTTAACTAGCAAGGAATTAGCTCAACAATTCAATACAACCGATACCACAATTATTTCATGCCTTCACGAGTTAGGAAAAGTTCCCAAACTTGGACTCTACGTTCCCCACGATTTGACCGACGCTCAACGAAATCAAAGATTGACTGTTTGCACATCTTTGCTTTTCAAGAATCATCGAGAACCATTTTTGCAAAGAATTGTGACTGGAGATTAAAAATGGGTACTTTACAAGAATACCCAACGCAAAAGACAATGGTTAGACCGAAACCAAAGTCCACAGCTTGTTCCAAAACAAAGGACTACACTCAAAGAAGGTTATGCTCTATTTATGGTGGAACATGAGAGGGCTGATTCATTATGAGTTACTAGAGACTAATCAAACAATCACAGCAGTAAAATATTGTTCGCAGCTGGATGATTTAAGAATTGCTCTATCAGAAAAACGACCAGCATTACTCAATAGGCAGGGTATAGTGCTTTAGCTTGATAACGCGAGACCTCACACAAATGGTCTAATTTTGTTTTTTTTCTCAAAAATCAGAAATTTTTTGAAGAAGGCATCAAGAAGCTATTTAATCGTTGGACAGAAGTCATAGAAAACGAGGGGCATTATTGTAAAGATTAAAAATGCCTAAATGTGGATGTTTCAGATGAAATAAATGTGTTGGACAAAAACGACATTACTTTCTTTCCAACCTGATATACATATGCATTTGGGAATACCAGGCACAATAAAGAGTGGGGTTGTAAAATCACTTTAATACCCTCGTCCTTCTTGCTATGCATTGTGAAATAATAAGATAAACTAGGCTATCAAACCTTGATAGGGTAACTAGTCTAAGAAAAAGAGAAATTTGAAATGACATAAGTCCTTCTCAACTTACGCCAGTGTTGCTTCCGGTCAGATTGGATTCTACTGTCACTGGACTTAAGTAAATCCGGGTCAGGAGAAGTCTGGTTTAAAATTAAGCAACATTTGCTTCACTATAAATTTCCCATTGCACAATTACCCTATTAAAGGATATTAATTGTCTATTGAGAGAAAATAAGGCCAGTTAGTTGTAGAAGTATGTGTGTGTAGGTATTTACAAAGTGACATTAATTTTGGAACAAAGCCAACCATTTTGTTAGTAAATAAGGAACTATTTTTCTAGTGGTGAGAAGCCTGATTGTTTTGAAATTATTTTACCTGTGCTCAAACACTGAATATTGTCACTATAGCATAGAATTATCTCAGCCCTAAGACAACGCATAGAAGATGTTGTATACTTAAACATGAAGTACACAGCTGCAAATAAACTCTCATTGGTTAAGTTTGCTTAACTTTCTTCAATGGGAAAGTGATTGCGTTCATTATTCATAATTTGTAGATAATTGTCTTGCAGACATTTCACTAGTTTTGACTTCTATAGCAATGATACTGTCTCTATTTATGAGTTCAGATGAAGAATGTTCTAATTCATTCCTTTTCCAACATTTGAAGACATATAGCCAAACCAATAATTTATGTGATTGATTCAACTTGTTGCAATCGAATCACTGGGACTTAAGGTTATATATATATATATATATATATATATATATATATATATATATAATTACATGAACTCAACATCAACAACAGTTTAGACATACCATCGTTTCTGAGAAGAAAGGTATTTCCTAAAACGATAATTTATAATAGAACGCATATATAAAAATATATAATAAGAATAAATAAATAAATAAAATATGCATAAAATTATTTTTAAAAACATGGTTAATAGAAACAGGAAGTGTATCAAAGTTTAAAATTTGTTAACAAGATACACATACTTATACGTACACATACACGCACATATATATATATATATATATGTAGACACATCTGTATATATGTATATATATAAACATAAAAAATATATAAGAAAGAAAAAAACAATGATCTCACATAAATAGATATACAAAGGTACAACTGAGAGTCGTATAATAATGCCACTACAAGGGAACTTTTCCTATGTGTGGGGGGGGGGTTAAAGAGTCTTGTTAAATTGTATTACTTAACATGATCATCAAAATTTGTTTACAAAATACGCATAATTATACGTATACACACACATATATATGTATATATATATATATATATATACAGACACACACACAAATACATGTACACACATCTGCATATAAGACATTAAGATATAGTTAAGAAAGAAAAAAAACAATGATCTCACATAAATAGATATACAAAGGTACAACTGAGAATCATATAACAATGCCACAAATCCAATAAAAGAAATTTTTCTAGGAATCCTTCTCAAAATGGGGGGGGGGGGTAAAGTGTCCTATTAAATCATGATCATTAAAGTATTCGTTCTAAGAATTAGTCGTCTGAACAAAAGGTAGACCCTCGATATAGTCCTTAGACAAGTTCTTTATTTCAATTCTTTAGCTGTCTTTTAGACACACAGGAAACTGAATGCTTACTAGACACCACTCTTGGGTGTCTTCGGTCTCTCTGTACAAGGGTTTGTCAGACCAACCTGACATGAGGATACTTCTACATATAAAGTAAATCCTGTCCAACTATTAAAAATAAAGGTGTGCTGTCACCTCAAGCCATCGAACATGTCCCCCTAGTTGCGAACCGGGTCAGCTTTGAATAACAAATAAGAAGCTGTTGACAATAAGGAAATGATAAAAAAAAATATGAATAACAACAAGACTAAATACTGGCAGGCCGGCACCTAGGATGAAAGGGGCCCCTCGAACCATTCACACACCATGTGGGAAGAGTTAAGCAATGGTATAAACCTTCCGGCCTCTGAAAGTGGCATCCCAGTCAGTACAGGGGCCAAAGAGGGTCAGATATGAGGCCTTGATAAAAATGGTTCTAGCCCCCTATCTCCATCATGTGCAGCAACTAAGAAAAGAAAAATAAGAGGCTTAAAAGTCCAGTTATAGTCTGTTGCACAGAAGAAGATGCTATTGTTTTACTACCTCGACTCTAAGCTTGCAAAGTGGAGCAAGACATCAAACGAAATCGTGGTCGAGATCAAAGAATCTACCCTCTCTGAAGAGAAAGAAATACACGAGATAATCACCTACAAACGCTTGTTTCCTGGATTGGCATATATATAACAAAAAATGAGAACACCATCATCAGAAATGTAGCTCTAAGGGAGGCAGAAAGAGACTACCTTCCTATTCAAGAAGAAAAAACTAGACAGATACAAGAGTCTAGATGGGAGAGGAACGAAAAGTGGACACTGTTATGAGCCATGGGATATGCTAAAGCTAAACATACGAAACAAAGACAGAGGACAGAGACCTGGAGAGAAATACTCATCCACTTCTATCCAAGCAAAAGAAATCTTCCATCCTGGAAAATAACTTGCCAATACGATAAAACTATGAAAGTGTTCGATGAGGATGAGCTAAACTATATGAAATCAGAAATAGCAGTCCTGATAGGAACCAAAAAAAAATCACTGGAGAGCCCCATCACAATTCCCACAATACTCATTGATCAACACGCCGCACCACAAGTAAAGCCAGAACCACTTCACTATTCAAACAGTCTGGGTCCATGACTCACCATTATAAATACCCTTCATCACCAGGATCCCTTTAATAAAGTGGCTCCACGACAGTCTCCCACCACCATCAGCTGTCTATTTACAACCACCGGATAGCCCTTCACTGAACACTTGTTCTACTTCATCGCTATTACTGAGACCACTGCCAACATCTGAACCACCACCATCATCTCAGGAATTGATGGAGCCAGATGATGAACAATTGGCCCTTAAGAGAGAACTTGGTAACACCATTGAGGAAATCCAGATGATGAGACTGTGCGAAAAGACCCCAGCTTCCTAAAATCCAAGCATCAAGAGCTACCAAGGCAGTAATAAAAAGAACAAATATCACTCCAAAGACTTGCTCCATCCAACACATCCCTCACGGAGCTGAACAAGGTTACTGGCAAACAATCCCTCAATTCCAAAAGAAATGGAAGTTCAGAGCACCAAACATGGCATCACCTTGGAAACTGAAGCTTCAAAAGCAAGTTAACTTATGTAAAAAGGAATTGTCTCAGATCAAACAATACCTTGCAGCCCCTACAAGGCAGGAGCGACTGAAGAACATCATCTGTAGACTCAGATCAAAATATAAGACAAATATAGCGGGAATAAAAAACATCACAAAAGAGCTTAGAAGCAAAATTCAAACACTTGCCAAAAGAATACAAACAAAAGACAACAAGAACAGGGCAAAAGTCAAAAATAAATATTTCCTCATCAAACTTTGAGAAATATCATATAATGAACTCATGCCAGAAAAGTCCTTCATTGAGCAAGAAGGCCAGATTAGGATTACGTTAAAAGGATCCAGCAACCAAACACTCTTTTGGTACACAGACATCATCTGAAGCCAACTTCTGTTGGATCAAGTCAGCATCTTCAAATGAATTACATTTTGTGCAAACCTCATTACAATGTTAGTAACGTAAACCAACAGGTTCATTAATCCTTAGATCATATCTGGTTTTTCTATTTACATGTTTCATTACATTTAATGGAAATAGAATATTTTTGACAAAAGTCTTTGTGAAAATTGGCTTTGAAGCATTCGGTCGCAGACATGTACACTGATGGGAGGGTATTCCTTATTCATTCGGTAATCAACTGATGTGCAAGGGAAACATTTTGCCACCAAACTTCAATACTAAAAATGCCAGATCTTTATCATTCGGATTACATCTAGTTCTGTAGAGTCCATTGATGGCTTGTGTACATTTGTTTTAAATGTATTCAACGCCTCTTTTATTCCCTAATACAAGTTAACCAATGAATGGAGCTTTGGAATCTCATTATTAGTAATGCTTATAATAAAACGGTTATGGAAAGAGAGGGTTTTTCCAATTTTCATGATTTTATTTTTTGGCAAAAGTTTTCAATTGTTAATAATTATTTTCTCTTTTTTGCAATGTCTCAATTTTAGTGCACAACTGATTATGTGTTAGATACTTGTTATTAATACGTAATGAGCTAACATCCTTAATTGCTACTCGTTCCTCAATGTTTTTCATTCAAGTGGAATATTTTAAGTCAGTACATTCTTTGTTAACATTAGAGAGACCACCAAAAATTCTAAAGTTACACATTTGTAGTGATGCAGAACAGTATTCTGTAAAATAAAGTCTGAAGTTTCTAACAACTGGAAAGGAAAATTTGAAAAAAAACAAAAACTTGTGTATTAGCTGTTTAACCTACACAAAATTACAGCTGAGAGCTCTCATTAATTTTTACATTCTTATCAATCGCATCCACTTGATCATGAATGTCTAGTTTATCAACTTCTTCAAATTTCAATATGTTTGCATCATCAAAAGTACTTATTTAAAAGAAATATTTATTTATACATATTGGAGGGGTCTTATCACAGCCGTCGTAATAACCCAGGTGAGTTCACTGAGTTAAGCTTTTTCTGGTGACGTCATTGATAGTGGTTAGTAAGAACCACTATCAATGAGGACCGGAAGTGCCGAAGGCACTGAGGTGCATGCGTCCATCTTTTTTCAGCAAATCATCAGAGAAAGTAGACTGCCCCCTAAGGATTATTCATTCACTTGGAAATGATTGTTAACTTGTTCCTGCTATTGTGACTTTATTCCCCTGACAAGAACATGGCTACTCTCCTAAGGATTATTCATTCACTTGGAAATTATTGTTAACTTGTTCCTTTTTTCAAACGTTTTTCCTTTCTCATAGATGTCAAGAGTAAAAGAAAATCAGAGGAAATTACTACATGGCCTCCAACGCGTAAGGCATTGTATTAAAGTTCGAATTTCAAGTCTTAAAAAAACAAATTAGAATTTTATTTCGGGATAAAAACACACTTTTAGACTAATTAGTACGTTTCGTCAAAAATGTGTGCAAAAATCCAATGAAAGAAGCAAGATGTTCAAAAGATATATTGTAAATAAAATTTCCGTTTGGACCCCTCCCCACCCCCAAAAAAACATGGCTGTTTTAATTTATTATACATTTTTATTATATTGTAAATAAACTGTTCGTTTTGCAAAAAAAAAAGCATATTTTAATTTATTTCAATGAATATTCTATTAATGAATTATTTTGAATTATTGATTTTGTTACTTTACTGAATTCGTAATCATTCATGTTTTATTTACTTTTTATGTTTGATTTACTTTTAAGTTAAAAAAATTCAAGTAACATTTTTTTTTCCTAAAATGAGAGCAACTATTATCAAATTATTCAGCTAAAATTAATGATAATGAAATGTTCATATAAAGAGTAAAACTGCCTAATGGACCATTTAAAAACCAATCCAGCATAAACATTAGATCAGCTTAAGATCCAAACACTTTGAAAATTATTTCTTTTAATTTTTATTTTTTTATGAATTTTGTAAATATATGTTAACGGCAAAAAAGAAAATGCGTTGCAATGTGTTTATTACATAGAAGCAAAATGAAAAAAATTATGCTGAAAATTAAATAATTACACGATTTTATTAATGTTTCTACAGACTTATTAAAAAAATCTGAATAATATATATAGAAAAGAAAATCGTCTAAAAAATATTTTACTACCTCTCATTTTTAAACGATAAAGCGGAAGTTTTATATTTTCAATTTACTCAAAGATTCTTTGCTTTTCTTTTATTTTATTGCATTTTTTTTCTAGTGTTGATTTATATTTTGTACTTATATATTTGTGATTTCAAAAATATATTTTGTGAGATTGAAGACAACTTTCATAAAAATATATCAAATTAGATTGCTACAGCTTGTAAAAAGGAAAAAGTGGTACTTACGGATTGTGGATTCACCTTAGGGGGGGGCAACATGAGCGAATATGAACAAATGGTATTTATGGTAAGGAATTAGGGTAATAGGATGGTAGGAGGTTGTTAAAAAAACTATATACCCAGATTCTGCTGTTCGCTTAAGGTGTTTTGTTTTAGAGACCACATCCTTGGATTTTACTCCAGCAAAGAAATTTGTTCTTTTTTGCCACCTTGACCGCTTCCTGCTCCCTTCTTTTAACACACTTTATTTTTTTTAACAATTCCAATATTGTTCCCGATTCCAATACAATTACTAATTCCAATAACAAATGTGCCAGAAAGAACACAGCCACAACATAAAATGTCATCTGTGCAACTATAGACCCATGGCCTGGGGTGGAAGTCTTGTTAATGGCGGGAGATTCAAAAGGAAGAACAAAGGATTCTGGATTTTAACCACAGTGGTGAAGGATGCCGCCCAATGGTTTTGCGATAATGAATCCCCCAACCATAGGTAGTGTGATAGATGCCTTTGTAACGGCACGTAATCTCACTACTGTTAGGCTTCCACCATCGGACCACGTGTAGATTAAAATAAAACAGTTAAGATAAACAAAGAGAAAGGAAGAAAATATTATTTAAACTTACCTTAAAGAAAGCGAAGGAATGAGGAAGCTATACACATATACGAATAGGCCTTTTATAATGGTTAATAAAAAGGAAAGGAATAACATTTATATTAACAAAACAATTTATTTATTTAATATTTTATAAGCGATATATATGTGCGCGCGCAATGAATGTCTTTTTGTGTGTATAATGCAATATGTGTTGAAGAAACACGAGTTTGTTTGAATTGAAAGATTAATTCTTGATTGTGTGTAGACTGCAATATGTGTTGAAGAAACACGAGTTCGTTCGGATTGAAAGATCAATTCTTGAATTGAAAAGGGTTACCTTTCTCTTCCTCCCCCACACAGCTCGTTCGAGCTGGTGGGGAGAGGTCGTTTGTCGGCAAGCCTTCTTTGTGTGCGTTCGTCTCAGAACGCTGAAGGAAAAAGAGGGAGAGAAAATGAACGGTGTTCTTTTATTGACTTCAAATCTCGCGTGGTCAAGCTGGCCGAAATCCTTCGGCCATGTTGTTTTGCGAGATCTTGCGATCAGTCCCTGTTCTCCAACTAAGAGACGAAGAAAGACTAAGTAAAGAAAGAAAGAGAGAGTACCTACTTGTGGTGTTCACCACAGACCCACCTATCGTAAGAGTTGATTAAATGACGTTGATTTAAGAAATTTTTCAATATTTCGAGCTTTTCTTATTGCAAACTTTTTCTCAAAAAGATAAACACTGATTCATGAGGTTAAAATGTAAATATAACAAAGTTATGTTAAAAAAATCAACAACAATTTGCTTATGTCAGTTGTTCTTTTTTTGCGCTGGAATAAAATCTATAAAAAACGGACATGTTTTTTTTTTTGTATCTGACCGATAAATTATAAAAAACAACATTGGTAAACTTGTAAATGAATCAATTTCCTATGATGTGATAGGATTTTATATATTTTTAGCGATCTTATAAGGGCATTTCCAATGAATCTGCCTCCAGAGAATAATTCTACCCAGAAGAATTTGACCCAACTGATATTTTTTTTTCTTAACCCTAAAGAGTTTTTGAACAGATATTTTTGTATGAACTTTGGTACTGTTATAGATGATACGTCTGATTTTCGTGACTCCGCGTCGACAACAATCGGGCAGGTCGCGGAAGCGCCCGAGCGGTGACGGAATAATATCATTTTTTCTTTCTTTTATCTCATAAAAACATTGACAAAATTTTACCTCCCCTCCCCAAAAAAACATCATTTTCACCAAAAGAAAAAACTGTATGTATTTTTTCTTTGAATTTATTCGTCTTATATTAGCGTCTGCCAGTCTTCCACTTTGAGCTTGGCAGTTTGAATGCAGGGCTTGGCTATCACTAAGAATGGGAGCACTAACCCTTACCCTAAACCCTAACCCCAACTCTAAACATAAACCTAACCTATTTTTTTTATTTCTTTGTTTTATGTTAGCAAGAAAAAAAAAAGAAAAACAACGAAACAAATTAAAAAGTAAAAATTGACAAAACCCTCCCCCCCCCACTAAAATTTTTTTTTTTCTTTCTACACATTTGATTGAAAACGGTTCATTTGACCCCCCCCCTCACTCTACAGTTTTTTCGGTTTTTATCTTTTTACCTATGTATTTTTTCTTTGAATTTATTTGTCTTATATTATCGCCTGCAAGTCTTCCATTAACGCTTGGCGTTTTCGTCTAGGCAACTCTCGGGTGTTTCCGCGACCTGCCCGATCGTTGACGACGCGAAGTCATGGAAATCAGGCGCATCCTCTATAACAGCACCTGAACTTTTAGTACATTAATTAGACATCTGACACTGACCTAAAAGTTTATTACTGATAAACAATTTATTGATATTTTTCGGCCATATTATAGAAAATACTTTTCACTGTATTAATTAATAATTAATTAATGAATGTTTATTTTCATTTAAAAAAAGCAAACATTTCTTCATATAAAAGAATTTAATTAACTATTTTCAAACGGAGGAGAAGCAAGATTATAATACGTAAATTCAAAGAAATTTGTTTGAAAAGAAATTTTTTAAAAACTTTTAGTAAACTAAACATTAGGAAAAACATGTTTGTTTTTGTTTTTTAGATTTTTGTTTCACGAATTTAACTATATTGTACGTATTATTTAACAAAGAATTACAGAAATCTAGAAAGATAAAGCCAACAAAATAGAAATTTTACTTATTGGACACAGTTTAGGTTTAATTATAATTAAAAGAATAAAAACATGTTCTCAAATAACAGAACCTTTCCTTTAATTTTTGTTTTTGGCAAGAATGTCCTTTGTACACAGAATTTTATCAAAAACAACATCTTTGTGTCTAATTTGTCAAAATATATGTTATATTCTTTAGCAAGTACATAATTCAAAGTGTAATATCTGTTCTGATACTACACTTGATCTTTTCTGTCTTCGGTCAGTGAAAAAGAAATCCTTCTAGACTGAGACAATTTTAATTTTTTTCACAATCCAGAGTGCCTATTTTTGGAGAGTTGGATTCTCCACATTAAAAATCGACCTTGTGTCTAACTCTTCTCTCGTGGGGAGATAAGTAAATTGGAACACGCGTAATTAATAACACTCTCAACTAAACACCCCTCTCCAAAATGAGATGCTACTTTTTTTAAGCGATTATGTGTGAAAACACCCTGAAAAACTTGGCAGTATAGAAGATAAAAAAAACAATTATTTAAGAATTTAGAGTTTCGTACATAAATTTAACATAAAATGATCCTCATTTCCGGGCCATTCTAAATTTTTAGGGTTCTTCATTAAATATTTTATCACTAAGTCCGACTATTAAAGTCATAAAACCAGATATAATCCACTTAAAAAAGTAACCCTTCCCAAATAAGATGCACATAATTTATCTTCCAGAGCAAATTTCTTTTGGTTAAGTGCCCTAAAACACTAGAATAGCTTGGAAATGGGGCTCATTTTATGTTAAATTTACATGTGAAACTAATCCCCTACTTTAAATTCTAAAATAATTGATTTTTTTCTTCTCACCAAGTTTTTCAGGGTGTTCACACACAATCGCCTAAAAAAATAGAATCTCATTTTTGCTATTTGAGAGTGTTAATCTGAAATGATACCATAATAATAATACTTTTTAAGTTCTTATATAGTAAACGAATCTAATAAACTTCTACAAAGAAAACAATTCAAACTTACACATTACATTAAAATATAAGTTTAACTATGAAACAAAAATTAATTAGAAAACATGTTAGTAATTAATTTGTAATTCATAAAACACGTTTTAAATTTCTTTAAAATAGTAAAAAAAATATATATATACACTGACATTTTTATGTTGGTAAATTTTCACTGTAGGTTGTTGGGGTTTTTTTTCAATTTTCTTTTTCTTTTTCTTTCTGTAAATCAGGCATCCTACAGGATGCCAGACATTCACTCACCATTTCAGAGATTCCAACCAATATTTCTTACTGACCCTTTAAGCTCAATTGTTTGTATCTCTCATCCACCGGGTATAGGAGTGTACTTGTGTCTTGTCAATGGAAGGAAAATGTAACAACTGAACTGCCAAATGCTTTCAATAATATTAATAACCAAGAATCATTTTTATTATTAGTCTTTGATTTTATTGCCTTCTATCTTCATCCCAATCAATCTTTTATATCTTTAGAAACTTAGTTTTACAACTAGTTTAGACATGAAAATTAAAAATCAAACAAGAACTGACACCAAAGTGTGTTCTCTCACAGAGCCGTGAAAATCTTTAACTTCACTAATTCATTTATACTTAATTCAACTCCACACCAAGCCTTCGAAAATGTTATGTTTTTTTTCACTCTTTTTGGCCACCTCTCTCAGGATTTGCCAATGCTGTGTGACTGGGGGGAAAAGCCGACCATATAAAAAATTAAGATGACATTTTTTATATTTTACTTTTAATTTAACTATTAATGATATGTGTCAGTATTTTTCTTGACAAAAATGTTTTATTTAGTTTTTAAACATTTTTCAAAAACCTTTAAATCAACTGCATTTTTTAAAAGTTACCTAGCGAATTTATGCAATGGTTCTTTGTTTTTGTTTTTTTGTTGTTGTTTTTTTTACACAGGTAAAATAAATTTACATCGTATTTTATAGATTTTAGTTTTACTGTTTGTTTAAGACAAAAAAATTCATCATTTTATCATTAGTACTAGAAATGGAAAATTAAGTTGAAAAACAAATTTAAAAAATCGTTTTTCAAATTTGTCCGATTCCAATACCCCCCAAAGTTCCACATTTACCGATTCCCGATCCCAATTAATCCTCCTAACACTAACATATTTAAATAATTAATAAATTTAAATAATAATATTCAGTTACACTGTATTTTTTACTACCATGTATCTGGTTATTTTCTAATCACACAAATATTTGATGCGAGCAGGGCTACCCAGCGTTACCTGGGAGAGTAACTAATTCATTTTTATTAATAATTAATTTCCTGGTGTTGTCATGTGCTAGGCCAGTTTTACCGTAAAAACAAACAACTAATCGAGGTAAAACTTACAAAAAAAACAACACAAAAATAAATACAAGTTAACTCTTACTTAAAGAACAAATATGCGAGTAAAGTTTTACCAAAAAATGCGAAATAAGTTTTATTAAAAAAAATTATAATAATCATCTCTCTCTCTCTCTCTCTCTCTCTCTCTCTCTCTCTCTCTCCCCTTAATATGCAAATAAAGCATCTGTGTGCATGTAGATAAACTCCTATTTTAGTCACAAAAATATTAAAAACAAGGGGATATTTTTTGTGCCTTTTATACGTGAAAGAAATTCCTTCCTTTTATTTTTATTATCAATTATTATTAAAATTAATCCTCTCCTTCTTTGCTCATCAAAATTAAATTTGCATGCATGATTATTCTTTCCTTATTATCAGTTCTTATTAAGATTAAGTTTCTGTGCTCATAAAATAAATTTGCATATGTGAATATTGAAGTGAGCCCGATACACGTACGTTTACTTTTATTATATAGATTATCCTTCCAAATGCTAAAAATGAAAATAAATTAAGAAAAAAAAGTACGAAACTTTCTCTTCTCTTTTCTTATTTCACACGTGAAAAATCGAATTTAACTGTTACCAATTGAACAAAATGTGACATGCAGCATTTCTTTCTTTCTATTTCATGTTATAATGGAATACTTTTAATGTTACGAACAGAACAAAAAGTACATTAGATTCTATGCAGATAACAGTTTAGATTAAAACTAAGTAGTACCAGACATTCGAATTCAAATATCGTTTTTACTCTTAGAAAATGAATTTAAAATTAGTTTCATAAAATCATTAAAAGAATTAAAAATAATAAAACAAATTAACATGTATACTTGACTCATAAAATTTACAAAATAGTTTTGAATTTAATTATTATCTAAATCTTACAAGCGAACTACTTTATTTTCATCAAAATAGAAATAAAAGAATATATAATTTGTTTCATTCTTTTAATCTGATCATATTTCTATGCATGATAGATCAAGAGTTGTTTGCCAATTTACAACCAAGAATTTATTTCTTATTTTCATTTTTTTTTCTAAATTATTTTAATGTTTTATTATCAATGTATTCTTGCACGTATATCATACGTTTGTCATATTAGCATCGTTTACTATGGAAAATTTTACTTACATATTCCGCATCATTCATTCAGTTCTGTCAAAATTGATGGAGTGAAATATTACATTTTTTAAACAAATTAAGCATAAAAAAATAGGTAACATTTTTATATCACAATAACATTTATGTACATTCAAACTAAGAACTATTTGAATCACCTGTTTCTTCTTGGATATTATTTTGTGACATTTATTTTTAGATGTGATTGAAGAGAAAATGAAAATGTACAGCTCTGTACAAGGATTGAACTTGCAGCCGTCAGATTGTTATTTAATACACCTCCCTCTCTCTGTTCCACTCCTCCCACCAATTATCATCCCATTCGTCCTTCATTGTGACCTGTTACACCATATCCGGTAGTGATCAAGCAAATGGAAAGATGCATAGACACGCATATATCTCGTCATTACGATTATTGATTTCTCTGTCTTCTGCTTCTTTCAGTCTATTGATTTTCTTTCATGAAAACTCACACTTTTATATTGTTCATCTTTGAATCCATTTTACCAAGTAAATCACTTGCTTTTGCAAATATTTTTATAGTAAATGTATATATCTTCAAAACAAATATATAATACCTATATACAATCCAAGACAGCAAGATGCTTATATTCTTTTTTTTATTATTTTGAAACAATATTTTGTTGTGGCTGGCAGCTTTTTTTGTGAAATGTTGGCAATAAATGCCATTTTTCTGTTTAAATTGCTTCAGCTGGGAAGATTTCAAGCGTATCATATTTCTATCTAATATTCTGCAGAATTCCGATTATTTCATTCTAGTCATTTAAAAAAAAAATATTAAGAAGTAGAAAGTCATTTTGCAAAACTTTTTTTTTTTCAATTTTTTTTTTCAATTTTGTTTTATGATTTACTTTAACATAAGTATTTGTTTGATATTCGTTGCATTTTAGTTCGACAAAAAAATATTCAGAGAGAAGAATAGAGCTTAAAGAATATTTATAAAACCTCCAATGTAGAATATTAAAATGTTCCATTCATAAAGAATGGGAAAGAATGTTTATTTTACACACACATTATTGTTTAAATACTTTCTTAGACAACTACCACTTGGTGCAAAATCACTTCTAATTTTTTTAAAGTAAGTATTTGCCAATGATAATTGTAACTAATTTCAAAGATGTGTTTCCTTATCAAATTATTATGATGAAAGCAGTGTACATTTACGATGCTATGAATACACAAGCATTTATCTCCATTAATAAATAATAATTAACCCAGTCAGTCTGAAAATTGCTTTATTCATCATTTTAGTTTTATTTGTAACTAGCAGGGTTACCTGTCGTTGCCGGGTTAAAATGTAGGATAGCATCATATGCAATATCATATTAAGAAGAGTTTCCTTCAACAGCAACCTTGTTGTCAGCTAAATATTTTACCTACTGAGCTATTCAGATATATGTTAATACTCTTAAATTAATGCTTATAAATAAATTAATTTTATTGTGTAACATGTTCGAAAAGTGCCATTATCTCCTGTAAGGGGCAGCTAGAAATGCACAACTATTTTCATTATGTTCACATGCAAATTGTACATGTGAATACACTTATATTTAAGGTACACTCCCTAGTATGTCTTCGTTTTTAGGGACACAGATAAGTGTACTCCTTTGTTTTATTTATATATATATATATATATATATAAAACAAAGATAAATGAAAGAAAAGGGATAAACATGTACGAATGACAAATCTATTTCAACTTCGATTGTTCAATACAAGGTGTACTCGGTAAAAACATGTTTATTATTCTTTCCTTAAGCCAAGGCTTTTCAAAGATTAAAATTTTATCATCAGAGAAATTACATAGATGAATAAGTTGGCAGTGGAAAAGCCAAAATTCAAAATTTGAAAAAATATTAAGTAATGGAGAGTGAGAGTGTGCGTGTAAAAAAAAAAAAAAAAAAAAAAAAAAAAAAAATGGGGTCTGTCCAGTTGGTGAATGTCCGTTGATAAGGTGTCCGGTGAAAGGAGATTTAAAGATGGGAAAAAAGGGTTTTCGTGGAGGCAGCATTGAAAAAGTTCAAAAATGAAGTAAATCCAATAGAAAGATGTTTAGTTCAACCGTAGGTGGAACGCACTTATTCGGAAGTAATTTTGAGAATTCGGGCAATTTTAAAATACTTTCGTGGACCGAGAATGAGAGTAGTTTTTCAGAAGTTGAGATTGAACTGTGTATATTAAACGCAGGCAGTCGGCAATTTAAGTAGTGACTACGATCGAGTCTCAGAAAAGCGACAGCTTAGATTGGAGACAAGGCCAAATGACGAAGTGGGGGAAGAGATAAAGATAAAAGCTAAAGAAGGTGGGTGATTGTTTGGTTACTGCTTATTGCTAGTAAGCAATAAAACTGGTGCGAGTTGGGGTGGGGCTATCACAAGCTAAAAACAGAAGTGAATTCAGGTCAGTAAGTAAATATTTCTGAAAGGGGGCGTCTCGTAATTAAAACGGATTTTTAAACGAACTTATATATAATTCAGAAAGTTTAAAAGGGTTCCAATTGGGAAATTAGGGTTCAAATTAATGGAAATCTGAAATTTACATGTTTAATATGTAATAATTCGGGCAAAAACTAGTGTTTCAGAGTTTGATATATGAAGACTTTAAAGAATTACCAGTTAGTTAAATATTAAATGCATGACTAAATAAGTAACTTTAATGTATAACTGAAGTTAGGATTGGGAACAGCGTTAGTCTGCTTGCAACAATTGATTTCTAGTACAAGGATTATGGGGTAGGATTTGGTTGAATTTTGTAACCTAAGGGAAGCACTAGTGTGTTGAAATTATAAATAGATTTTAAGGGGGGGGGGCAAATGGACCATTATAGGAGTAACCAGGGAGCATAGTTTAAAGGTGAGAAAAATAGAATCTATGAGAAAAATATTGTCGGTAGAGTGAAGCATATACAGTCGATGGAATGAATACAAGGGAGATAAAAAAGCAATGGATGAGTGTGTACGAGGGTTGGCCAATCATTTTTAAAAAGGGGAATAGGAATTAGAGTATTGTAGTAGAAGCGGTTAAGGATGAGTGGAGGAGAATAATATTAGTTCTCAATTTACATTAAGTGTTATAGGTTAATATAGTTATTAGGTGTACATGGGATGTTATTGGGATGGTTATTTGTAAGGTTGGAAAAGTTAAGAATTAAAAAATTATAAAATTTAAGAATTAGTTTAATGTTAGAGAGGCGGTTGTTGGCTGGGAGGAGGAGTGTCAGATGGAGTAATGAAATTTATGTATTTAAATTTTAGCTTGTGCCTGCAATTTGAGATAAGTTCATTTTTAGAGTTAATATTTTCGCTTTTACCTGCTACAGCAGGTAAAAGCAAAAATATTATTAACTCTAAAAATGTTTCTCTATAAATGTTTCTAATGTATATAGTTGGCAGAAAGCGGATTCTGGAGTGTAGGATTTAGACCTTTTTAATATTGCCCAATGTAGGGAGTAGGGAGTGTTTTTACTGTTAAGACTTTTTATTAGATTGGATAGAGAGGTGCTAGTGGCATTGTTATTATTGTGTTTGAAAGAGTAGATATTGTTTGAGATTCGGGTCTTGATGGGGAAGGCACTTGCCCCAGTGTATTTTGTATGGGGTTGTTATAGTATTTGTGTTATTTATAGTATTGGGAATGTTTTGGGTTTGTATGTTCAAGTTCTGGGCCAAAGTTAAGTTGGAATTGTTAGGTGGAGAAGATGAGATAATTTGAGGAGTGAGATCAAGGTTATTGTTAGTTAGCGGGGGTTGTTGGTTAGCGTAAGAGGTGTTATTTAAGGTGTCGTTTGGTACAGGAAGTTGGGGATGTGGAGAGCTATAGGGTGAGGGGAGAATTTGTATGTTGGTGTCTGTTTGCATAATAGTGTTTTGAGGGAATTGTTTAACAGTACAAGCATATATGACGTTAAATTCTCTAGATTTCTGGCAGTTACAATTATTAGAAGAGTGTATAGTAGGTTCTGGTTGCTGGGCAGATTTAATTTTTTTGTTATTAGATGTGATGATGGTTTGCGCTATATTGGGCATTATGGAGTAGGAAATTTTAATAGTTTTTATTTAAAATAGTGCTGTATTTATGCGGGTGCTTGAATGAGTTATCTAAAATTTTGAAAAATTCCTTAGCGATATTTGTTTTCACATTGCAGTTATAGGATGGATTAAACCAAATACTATTCTTTCTTCTAATTCTTTTATTTTTACTATGTTCTTGAGGGTCAGCTAGTTTGTCAATATTGATAGTTTTTGTGGGTTTATTTATATATGTTTTAGTTTTCTTGGGTAGTGTAGTATTTGTCCGCTGTTTATCCTGTATTGCCATTTTGTGTGTAATTACATTTAAAGGTTTGTTTTTCTGGATAAAGAGATTATTTTCGTATTTAATTTAATCAGTGTATTCCGAATTAAGTAGTGCATTATTGTAGAAGTTGGAATTTTGTTCGAAGATAGATTTATTAGCAGATAACTTTAGAATTCTATTAGAGACTAAAGGGACTATTGAATTCATGATGGATTTTGGGTGGTTAGATAGCTTATGTACGTAGAAGAGGGTTAAATTTGGTTTGTGGTAGAGGCTAAAGGATTCGGAGTTAAGGTCTAATGTTAGGTCAAGGAAGTTAGATATTCTTTTCTCAGGTTCTATAATGATGGTTAATCCGAAATTTTTAAAGAAGTTGTGTAGATTTTTAATGGTGCTGTTGTATTGCCTCGATCTCTCCCCTAGAAACAAAAAGTGCATCGTCCCTGTATAGCCCACCGTGTAAATGTCCAGAGTCAAATTTTAACTCTCTTAATAAGTACAATCCTACAAGGTCCGTAACCTGGGCAGAGTCCGAAGCTTACATAGTGATATCAAAATTATTGGGGGTATCCTTCCTAGTCGAGAATTTATTGTCAAATTCTAATAGGGATCTTCTGGCCAAAATTATTAGTTTGATCTCTAAGTCTCTGATGTCTGAGTTATTCTTAGCGAAGATAAAATGGACTGATAATAATTGTTTATGTCGAAAGTGACGAAATTCAGGTTTAAGACTTGTCACTGAGGTTTAGGAACCAATTGGTAACCTCATCAGAAAATTACCATAGGGTGTATGAGATTTTTTCTTTTAAGTGAGGGATGATTCTATCTAAACATTTTTTACTTATAATGCCTAGGTCAGATTTGGATGGGCAGATTAGTCTAATGGATGGGTTTTCCTGAAAATTTCTTTTATGGTCTTTAAAGTGCATATGGGTGTGGCTGGGGTAAATATTTCTGTGTAATTAAGGATATTTAAAGAGTTAGTAGAGATTTAGCTTCATTGTTTATACTATTGAGAATATTACTAGAGGTAGTTTTATAGGATTTGTTCAGTTCTTTATAGATGAAACTTTTGTAGTCGGTGTATTTCAATTTGTAAAAGTTTTTTGATTTATCTGCAGGAACAATTATATTAGGGTGTTTCTTAATCTTGTTGGTGAATTTATTGATTTTTTTTATAAAGGAGTTGGAATGTTTATTACATTTTAAAAATTTGATATGTCTAATGAGGTCGAATAGATTTTGAATTTTGGCTTTTCCACTGCAAACTTATCAATCTATGTAATTCCTCTGATGATAATATTGTAATCTTTGAAAACCCTTGGCTTAAGGAAAGAATAATAAACATGTTTTTACCTTGCATTGAACAATCGAAGTTGAAATAGATTTGTCATTCATACATGTTTATCCTTCTTTCATTTATCTTTATAATTGCTCTATCTCGTATATTTCACTATAGGTTCTATCTACTAAAAGTATTACTTTTAGTTTCATATTTTATTTTTCATATTTTATTTTTCATATTTTATATATATATATATATAAATAAATAAAGGAAGGTTCATACTTTAAAAGCGTTGATGTATTTGTATATAATTATTTTTTTAAAGCCAAAGAACGTTGAGAATTTTTTTTTATATTAAAATAAACATTTATTTATTTTAATGTCTTGAGACTTTTGGTGAATAAAATCACCCTTTTCAAAAGTAAATAAGCTTTTAAAACCTCTTTTCATCTTAATCTTTCTTGTCCAATCCATATTGTCACAGGCGAGTCGCGAGAGAAAGAGAAATAGATCTTGGTATAGAGAGAGCAATAAAGAGAGAGAAAGAAGGAGAGAGGCAGGTAGACAGACATACAGATAAACAGACGGACGGAAAGGTGTTTCGTATTACATACACCAACGTTCTTCATTTACATTTTATTATATTACAAAAAGTAAAAATATATTCTTTGATTTCATATAATTTTATTTTTAAATATTCAGGGAAGAGAGGAAGGGATAGAATCGAAACCGTACACTTGGTGTTTTCAGCCTGATGCTTTCCTAACTAAACAATTCGCTAAGTTGACTTTTAAATAACACTCATAAGAAAAATCGGATAGATATATTTGAAGTTTTAAGTGGGTTTTGTCCTCATGGGTCACTTTGAGGTAAATATTCGGCACATAGAAGGTATCATAGATATTAAGGACCACTTACATTATTTTTACGGAGAATTTTATATGTATAATATAAATTTTATAAAATAGATTATATTTGAAGTTTTAAAGGAGTTTCGGCCCCCATAACTCCCTCAGGTTAGGAGGGCACTTACAGATTTGGGACCTCTTCCATTGACTTCCCCAGAAAACTGCATATATAGGATTTTAATTTAATAAAAATAGGATATTTTTGAAGATTTATGTTTTAATAGCCACCTTAGGGGTGTCATTGGAGATTCGGAAACACTTCCATTGTCTTCCCTGTTAAATTTTACATAAGAATACACTTTTAGATTTTATGTAGATTTTCTAACCTTTCTTTCTCTAGAGAACACACAAACATCACACATGCACACAGATATGGAGTATTATATATATATATATATATATATATATATATATATAAGTGGTGTACTAAAAGCGAACTTTTAGGAAAGGTAAAACCTATTGTGAAGAGTATACAGCTCAATATCCAGGATAGAGCATTCTTATTCATATATAATATATATATATATATATATATATATATTTATATATATATATATATAATGTGATTTTTAAAGGCTTACCAAAGCATTCCGTTCAGGAGCCCAATCAACACCACAAAAGATTTTTTCATTCAAAAATTAATTATTTATCATTTTTCAAATAAAATAGTTTTTTACCTACATGTGTTTCACTACTAAGCAGGTCCTTGCTTGGCAGATCATCAGGGAAATTAAGCACCTTGAATAAGAATTACAACAACCGGCAATACACAATGTGGTGCTTAATTTCCCTGATGATCTGCCAAGCAAGGACATGCTGTTGAGTGTGTGTGATTAGAGGTTGTGTAAGCAACAATAATATCACTAATATCAGCCCAGTGTAAACGCAAAAAGTTGATCGTTCAGAACAAAAATAAGTCAATAAAGAAAAACACTCAAAGGATAAGAAACGCAAAGTGAGAATCCAGTTGATATATACCTTAAACTATTTTTTGAAGGCTGATTAAACTACAATTATTTTTATAGTGATCAGGAATATAAAGTTCGAAAAGAGGATTCATGAAATTATTAAATTAGAGATTTTTTATTGTTTTTCAGTTTTCCTCTTTTCTGGGCTGTTAATTTTAGCAGTGCTATTTGCAGCATTAATCAGCCTTGCTCTACTTTGGGTTATGTATTTTTCTGGTTCTTTTATCGCATCATCTACAGGATATTCTATACTTATCAGTCCTCTTTCCTTTCTCTCTTTTTTACATATAGTCGGTCAGTATCACTCTTGTCCATGATCATTAATTTCTTAGTTCTTTGATCCAGGTATCTGAGTTTTTCTTTTGTTCAGCTTATTAAGGGTCCAGAATATCTTACTGCACAGGTATTTATTCCTTTTATATTTCTACTATATAATTTGTTTCTTACAAGATTCTTGTTTTTCTTGGGTATTCTCTTCAAATTTTCTTTTTAATTTCTGTTGATTTGATGGTGTCTGCTTCCAAAACTAGAGATAGTTATAAGTAACATGTTTGTCAAATGCCCGCATCTCTAATTGGTTGGAGAGTTCCGTGCCCTCTGCTGTCTTCACTTTCCTCCTTTTCATGGATAGTAGTGCACACCCTTTTTTTTCTGAATTCCATTAGAATGTCCTGGCTCAAGATTATTATTTTATTTATTAGATTTTCTAGTCTCTATTTTTGCAAATAATTCCAGGTCGTCCATATACATGAGGTTGTTTATTTTTTCTTGAGTGTCTGAATTTATATCCAGTATTGCATCTCCTGAGTACACTATTGATTGGTATCATAGCTATGGTAAAAAGTAGTGGTAGTAGAGAATATCCAGGAAAAATGCCTCTCTGTATTCCTATTTCTGTAAGGTGTTGTGCTCCAGCTGCGATTTCCAGTTTCCATGTCTCCATTGCTTTCTCAATAAAATTTATAATTTCGTCAGATATTCTGCATATACTTAAGCATTCAATTATTCATTATTTATGTGTCAGACTTTCTTGTAGTCGATCCATGTTATGGCTATGTTCTTTTTTTGCTTTTTATCTCCTTCGGGAACTTTTGGTCGATGTATAGCAGGTCTTGTTGCGTGCCAGTATTCTTTCTGTTCCTTGGAAAGTAGTCCAGAGTTATGAACAGAGTAGTAGATCTGTTCGCTCAGTTATGCCCTAAAAATCTTTCGCATGCAGATTATTGGTCTGTAGTTGCTTGAGATAATTCCCTTCTAGCTGCCTTTTTTGCATGAATGTGGTACTACCTTTTGTCATCCACTCTAGTATGCCTGTTTGGCGTATAAATCTTAGGTTTTGTGTTTGTCTTTCATGCAAGCTTGGGTTTTTTTTTTAACCAGTATGCATGTATTCCGTCGTAGCCTGGTGCTTTCCAGTTAGCCATTTTTGTTAGGATCGTCTTGAATGTTTCTAAGTTATGGTTTCTGTTCCTTCATCGAATTCCTGAAGTCCTTCTTTCATGTGTCATGTCATTCGGCATTTCTTGTATCTTTCTTCTTTCCTATATATTGCTCCAGAATTATTTTATTTCTGTTTGATATTGTTTTTTATTTTTTTTTATTCTTCCTCTGTTTACGCTTTGGTAAAACTGGCTTTCATTGCTTTAAAATGTCTTATTTTATTTGTACTGCTCGGAATTGTATCTCTATTTTCTCAGTCTTTCCTTGTGTCTTTTGTTATAGTTCTTCATGTTTCTTGCTTAGTCTTCTTCTTTGTCAGCCAGATTTTTCGTCTTTCATCGTTCTTTGTTCGCTTTAGATTTATTTACAGCTGTAGCTTCTTTTCGTAGTTTATTGATTTGGGTTTCCAATATCATTTCCCATCCTGGTTTTGTTCGCAGGGTTTTGCTTCTATGTTTACTTCCATAATTACTAATTTTGGTCTTGCTTAAATTAAGTTTTTCAACTCTGTAATATTATCTGTTGAGATGCATGCGACGACTCTGTTTAACTTTTATCTTTGTGATTTTACTTTCTTCCATTCTTCATTCCTTCGGAATGGGGCTTCTCTTTTGTCTGCGTTCATAATTTTTTTGATTTGTTTGATCTCTGTCACTCCTTCCTCATTGAGTTCTGTGATTTCATAGTCATTGGTTTCTGCAGTTTTGGAGTTTATCTTGTGCCAGACTTCTACCGGTGAGTTTTCACTGGGGGGGGGGTCCTCATGTTTTATTACATTACTGATCTTTTCTTTTATTTTTATTAGTTCCAGCTCAGGAAACCATCCTCTCTTAAGGATCTGTCTTTGTTGCTTTGTAGACTAAAGACATGTCCTGATTCAGCCAGACTCTTTGTGCAGGGTTGCTTCCATCACTATTTTCTGTTGGAGTTCATTTCTTCATCTTGGTTGTCTTTGGTTTATTGCACTGGTCATTTATATCTACCTGTATTTGTTCCATAATTTTCTCGTATGTGAAATCTAAGGCTCTACTTACCTGTATTTGGTTCGTGAGATTCTCGTACCTGAAATTAGAGAGGTCAACACTCGCAGGATGCCAACCAGGCCCCCTATGTTGGTCATAAAGTCAACATCTTTTTTTCTGAGTCCCACGACTTTGATTATATTGTGTTCAATCTCATGGTTTGGTGCATGTAAAGAAAGAGGAATATCGCCTGAAAGTGGAAGTAAGAAATAGAGACATAGATATAAATAGGCAGTACACAAAAAAGCTTTTTTTGTTTTCTTCCTTTTTCCTTTCTTTTCCTCTTTATTTCTTCTCCCCTTGTTTTCACCCTGCTTATTTTTGATTTATCTATTTATTTGATATTTAAGAATTTATGAGGTGAAAAAAAGTCTCAAACAAAACATTACAATTTAACATTCAACATATGCTAAAACGATTTTAACATTATGTTATAAAATTCTTAGCTAGAATTCTTTTTTTCCCCATAATCTTCTCCACCGGTTTCCCCTTCGGATGAATTCAACATGGCTTACGGATCTATCTTTATTTATCCTTCATTTTAACTAATACTACAACTTCTTTTACTTTTGTTTTGTTCCTTTATTCACACCTTTTCTACAAGTACTAATAAAATCTTTATTTGAATTTATATTTACACACAGACACACACACATATAAATTCATATATATATATATATATATATATATATATGAATTTATGTGTGTGTGTGTGAAAAAGACACGGCATTTCATTTCATGATATATCGTGCATTTTATCCTCTCATATATATATATATATATATATATATATATATATAGTAATTATTTATTAATTAATTTTTACTTATATAAAAATTAATTAATATATATATATATATATATATATATATGCTAGCTGAAGTCTCTGTCTATGCCGGCTTTCTCAACTTTTCTTGCATTTTATAGCCAAGCTTAGAAGTTACGAACATCTATTAAATATTTTTCAGACATTTTTTATTGAAAAACGACAAAAAATATTAAGATTTATGATAATGATTGGTATTGTCTTGAAAAGCCCCATAAAATAATTGTCTAGAGTGAGATTTGGACCCATGATAGTATAAAATCTTGGAACGAAAGGCGAGCACTTTAACCACAAGGCTATCGTTGTAACAAAAATATTTTGTCTTTTTAACCTACTTAAATAATAGATTGTTTTACCTTACTGTATAGATCTAAAATAGATCGATTGTCTAAAATAAGGAAACATAAAGAAACATAAATACAAAATAAAAGATTCTTATTAAAGTAAAAATGTATTAGTGAACATTTATCAAATATCTTTTATACATTTTTAATAATAAAAAAGATAACTGTTTTCTTTTCAAAGTAAACAAACATCAAATATGTACGATGTTTTGATGTGAAAGTAGTTGTTTTGTTGGCTAAACGGGTATGTTAAAATGTCAAAACATAAAATGTTAATTTTGAATAATGAGTTCGAAAAAAGGTTCAAGAACTTATGACATCAATAAGGACATCAGATCGAAGTTGTTGATTCGAAATCTGTTGTGTGTTTGGCTATCAGGTCAACTGTTTAACTTTGATGCCACCATACACACACACGGAAAATGTTGGTTTATAAATAGATATAGTATATATAAATTTAATGTACTTTATAGAAATATAATCACTTTTTCTTGATAGTTGTGTTTGTTTATGTTATTCATATTATGTGCTATATCTTTATGTCACACCCTGTATTAACTGATGTGGCGAAAGCACATGACAGAATATTAGATTAATTTAAAGTTGGTTGTCAAGTTAAAAAAGCTATATTCTATTTTTAGTTGAAGATATACAAAATTCTCACTATCATTGTCGCCTCTTTGTATGTGTTGAAACATCTTGTGTTGAAAAGTCTAGTGGATTGCTTCAAAGTATCCATCAAGTTTTTAAAAATGGAGATAAAAACGAAGACTTATCATATAAGAGCTTCTCTAAGTAACAAGTTCTGTAATGTGCTACTTGCATTTTTAAGATTAAAAACTAGTGTGTTGATATATATATATATATATATATATATATATATATATACACACACAAAATAATCATCTAAAATCTAGTTGTCCCCCACTCTCTGCACAGTACAACTAAAATGGAGCACTTCTGAGTCATCAACAACCAAAATCTGATATCCTGGTCGTGGCGACATAAAAAATATACCCTACTCTCTGTCGTGATGTCACTGAAGTTGGTCGTTCCTGGTTTTCGGTTGGTCACTTGGTACCTGTTTGCAGAAAAGGTTGCTGTACTGATGAAGATCATCAGTGTATAAAGGTCCTTCAATTACCATTCTCCCCACGTTGTGATTAGATCAAGAAGGTGATCGTCTGGTGCTGGTCTTCAAAGTTTGTACCTCTGAGGGGCGAAGGCAATTTTCATCCCCAAAAAATAAGTACACATTCGGATGTGTGTTTTTGTATGAAAAATAATTATTAGAGTAAAATGTATAGTCTATGTTTGCTCAAAATCTAACTTTTAACTTCTAATGTCTGTGTTTTGGACCAGCAATATTACTAAGTTTGAGCGATGTTGGTTTTGGCGATTTCAACCCGAAATCCGGGGCGCATCTCTGAATGACGTGGATTTGATGGGTGAGCAAAGTTGAGTCTCTGAGCGTCTGTTATGCTTTCATTATATTGAGAATTAGGCGTGTTGAGACTGGGCATGATATCGTCCCCTCCTCCAATTCAATTCAACAACAACAACAAAATATATTCTCATTATCGTTACTTTCTATATTGGGAATTTCTAATTCACTTTTCTAACCCAGGAATGAGCAATTGTATGTTTAATCCACCCCCTCGTCTTCATCTGTTACCTCAGTGGGAGGGAGGAGCTTTTCCCTCCCTCAAAACTCATTCACAGAAAAAAACTTCTTCATCTGTTTCCATTTCCCACTGTTGCCTCAGTCAGAGAGGGATTCCTCCCCCCTCCTTAAAACTTATTTATAGAAAAGGAAAAGCAATTTATAAATATGGGAAATGTCATTCCGCAGACACTTCACCTCCCCATCATCCCACACGGCCACACCATAAAACGATTTAATTATCTCTTTTGCAAAATGTATGTTCATTCCTGGATGCGTGTTATCTTAACTTACGCCCATTCAATGCTGAGAATGTCAACAACTCGATGCCCACTTTTGTGACACAGTAACCACATGTCCTATTTCCTATCTAAATTCTCTTTGCTAGAGAAAATGACATTCTCTCGTGTTTTCTCTTGTCCGAAAAGCACCTTTCAATTATTTTGGCATTAACGATCTAAGAAAACATTTCGTTCTTATGTTATCTCTGTCCAGCCGATTATATCTTCTTGAGTCGCCACTCGACCACCCAACTTGTGCTACATATGAAGGCGAGGTGGCCCAGTAACTGCTGTCATTGCATTATTGAGGACTTTTAATCTCCTCAAAATATCAACAAGAGAAAACACATCTGACAGTGATGGATGATATCCTTTGTATCTCCACCTACCAACTTCCAAGAAAGAAAAGAATTCTGTTCTCCCTTATCGGAGATTGGGTACTCCTCTAGTTAATAACAAAAAAAAAGTTTGTTTTTGCTTTTGGGGAATTTAAAGTCCCAAGCATGAATCAAACTAACGGCTGATCGAAAATATTGTCACATAGTTATCCCATTTTCAACAGGAAAATACAAAAAAATATTTTTTAAATTACACTATAACAAGGTGTAGACGCTTGGTATATATATATATATATATATATATATATCTCATCGAATTGGTTTCAAAATGATTTCTTAGACATTTCATACAGCGATGCTTTCCGATTTTACAAATATTGGATGGGATGTATTAAAATGGTCGAAATATTTGATTTATATCAGATTAATTAACTGAAAAAAATCTTCTAGCATCGAATTGGTTTAAAAAAGATTTCTTGTACTTTTCATACAGCGATGATTTCCGATTATAGAAATATTGGGTATATATATATATATATATATATAAAAACGAAAAGCCAAAAACTATATTATTTATGTATTCATCAACGTTTCGTCTTTATTGAAAACTTCCTCAGGATGAAGAAACAATGTAGAAAAAATCATACAGGTATTAATTTTGAATTCCCAGAAAATTGTCCAACTTTCGGCATTGTTGTGGATGTGAACAAGCGAAAAATAAAAATCACGATTTTAATTAGTTATCATCAGCAGTCTGTATCTTTCAAGGGATGCGAGAAATGAATGGGATGATGGCTTGGACTTATTAGCTTCCCATATCTATTTTTAGGTAGGGAGTTTGTCTGGGTCAAAATATGTCACAGCCGAGCTTGGCCGACAGTGGATGTGGGGGCGAGAGAAGGCGGAAGTCTGAATCTACTGTCAAGTTTTGACTTAGGAAGGAAAAAAAGAAAAACAATTATATTTGTTATGAATGTAAAAGCGTGGAGAATTTTTACTATTTTGAAACGCAAATTATGATTAAAGACTAGCAGTTTTGGCATAAGGAGAGAGGGGGATATCATCGATATAAGTTTAATTATTCAAGTGTGAGTGTATTAATTTATTCCTATTCATTTGATTATTTTATTTGTGTCTCATTAAGTAGTAAAAATTTATGGTGCACATACTTCTTAATTGTGGTATCTATCTCGTTTAAGGAATCCTGTTTGAGGTAGCAAGGGGAACTTTGAAGACCGAGGAAGGGCCAAACTATTCTTCAAGGGAAAGAGGGCTGGATGTGCATCGATTAGTTAAGGTCTCTCAGTTGTTCTTGCGAGAATGAAATACTTATCGTCAAAACCATTCTCATATTTTTCAAATACGATTGTCTTCAGTTGGTTTCTAAGTAACGAAAGCGTTATTCTAGTTCGAAAAAGAAAATATTGATAATAATTGAAAAGGAAGGAGTAAGAGAACAGGCATACTCCAGGGATTTTCATCTTATGCCACGGATGTGCTTGTTTTAAAACACATCTCATAACAAAACACTTGTAATTATTCAAAACGACTTGTTGAATTTTTTCAGCAGTATGTAAGATCAAGATGAGCTGTAATTTTTGGTTTTGACCTTAAAAAACAAGTCACCTTAATGAGTAGTTCTATATGGGTGCAGATTAATGGAAATAGTTACTTAGTGATTTTTTGTTCAGCAGTGCCAACAAAAATATTACATAACAACGTTCTTGACAAAATTGACATTTAAAATTTTTCAATTGAGCAAAATTATTTTTATATTTTCCAATCTGAAATATAAAAATCAAGCATTAAACATCTTCATATTAGCCATTTTCTAAAAACTGTCTGTATTTTCAATAAGTGCTTCTTGGCCTTTGGGCTAGGAGCAAAGTGTGGTATCTGTTCTGATACTACACTTCATCTTTTTTGCCATCGGTCAGTGAAAAAGAAATTTTTCTAGATTGAGGCGACTTTTTATTAAAAATAATACTGCAAGAAATATTTCAGAACGATGGGCTTAGATGGCTGAGAGAATTACGAGCAGCCACTAGTCGTGTTTTGTCATGCCTGGTTGAGCTGGCATCATAGGTTGCTCGAATGATGTGTTGAGATTGCTTATATAGAGAAGCAGCCAGTGGTCGTGCTTTGTCATGCTTGGTTGAGCTGGCATCATAGGTTGCTCGAATGATGTGTTAAGATTGCTTGGATAGAGAAGCAGCCAATCATCGTGCCTTGTTGTGCCTTAATCTGTCATACATAAATAGTAAAACCAGTTTGAATTGGCTAGTTGAAAGTAGAAAAAAATTTACATGTTTTTACGCCTCTCCCATTGTTATGGATTTAAGCTGAGTGACTGTTGATGCCTGAACAGCGGCTGCCACTGATTGTAAAATGTTATTGTTTGAAATCTGATTGACTCTTTTGGACGAGTTATTTCCATTACAAACTTCAGCCACAATGAAGTACAATCAATACTAAAACGTAATTGCATTTATATAAGCCATGTTAAATGTTTATATAATGATATAATGTATATATAGACATTCACTTAGCTACAAAGCAACTCCGAGTAATGTCGTCAAGTTCTTTAGTCTGTCTTAATGTTTACGCTGTAATGGCATAAATATATCTTGAATTCTCTGTACCATGTGGTAATTTGAAATGGCCGTGAGGGTTAGGTGAAAGCGTGCAAACCCAAAAGTGGATCTGTGAACCGAGTTCGCGCCTCATGACCGTCTGAAATAATCACTTCCTATATTGAAGAGAGCAATTAGCTCGAAACGACGTCGTCTGTAGGCAAATACAATTTAATATTTGTTTATAAATATTATTATATATAGTCAAAACAATAACAAACCTAAAAGTCTGTGTAACATCATAGACGATAAAAAGTCTGCATAAAATGTAGCAGGGTGTTCTGGTCTTGTGGTAAAACACTAGACTACTGATATTTACATCGAGGGTTCGATCCCTGTCCAGGTAGTTATGCTGATGACGATGACAAAAACACCTGTCCATGTCTTCCATGTACACAAAATTCCATGTACGCAAAAATTAATTTATAAAAAATTATATATATATATATATATATATATAAATTGAATGACAATAAAATGAGAAATTAATCAGATTTTATTAAAGTTCCAAAACAATGAGTGATACTGCGTCCTTAACTCATGTGTTTTCAAAGAAAATCTTCTCCTCAGAGGACCATTACCGCAATGACATTACTGCCGGTTATAGAAATTAAGCTTTAAAAATATATTAAAAATACATAAAGATACATATAAAACATAAAATATATCGGCCCAAAACACACTATTTTGTTAAACTTATTCAGTTCATAAAGTTTAAAACAATTTCAAGAAAAATTTCAAAGAAGTTGATTAAAAACAATCCAGGTGGTGATTGGTAGTCCCAGATGAAAATGAAAATGTTATCGGGAAATTTGCTTGCTATCGATGCTATATATGACAGTGAAGAGTCTATTCAGGGTGTATGCAAATTAATAATAAAACCATCGAAAAAGAAAAATCACACAAAAAGTTCAGAAGACTTTTTTTGTGTGATTTTATTTATGATGGAACTGCTTTTTATTTTCTCTTTTCCTCAATGTCCTTAGAACAGTGTTTTTCATTGTTATAAGTAATAATCAATATCATATTTTTGTCGCATGCCAAAAGAAATAATCAAACCGGTGAATTTGTTTGTCTCATTTTAAAAAAAAGGATCTAATGTGATTCGATAATGAATAGAAAATGAGCCTGGAGAATTTTACAAGGAACAAAAGCTATTCATTTTGCAGTTTTTTTTTTTTGAGGGGGGGGGGGGGTATAGAAAAAATAACATTATTTACATTTGTTTGTATTATTGCGCATTAAATAGATTTTCGCTTTAAATCTTTTTTTTCCCCACCCATGTGGATGTATTCGTTAAAAAAAGTATTAATATATCAACACTCGCAGCATTTGTAAACTGCATTATTCATTCCATTCTTGTTCTCTTAATATTTTGGGGGTTTTATTTGATTTTTTTGAGATATACACTTGGATGCATTTATTGTGAATGAAAATTGACAAATAGAATAAGCAAACAAAATTATTTGGTCATTTATTTATTCTTGATTGTTAATCTGACACTCTTCTTGCAAAAAAAAACCAACCTTTTACATATAATATAAAAGAAAAAGGTTCCCATATCTCAACATCTATAGTTATCTATGGTTATTTTTTGTATTAACTATATATAAAAGATGAAAATTGGGTGCTTTTTTACATTGGGATCCGCGCTAAAAGTCCCTCGACGTCGGTGCTTTCCGGCAGACAATGCCGAATGAAAAATCCATCGACTTACTTGCGTTCAAAAAAAAAACACAAATGAGGCTGGATTTACAAGCGTAACAAAACAAGCAAAATTTTTCGAAATTATTTTTTTTTTTTTCAAGTAAATGTTTAAATTAAAGTAATTGTTTTTTTTTTACTTTTTTCTTTCTTATTAAACATTTGTACAAAATAATTTTTTTAACAGAGAAATAACTGATAATAACAGAGAAAAGTTTGTTTTTTTTAACATTTTTTTTGCGAAAATTATTTTTTATCAACTTTCTTTTTACTGACTATTTTTGTGTTCATTTCGTTATGGTTCAGGGTTAGGAATTAGACTTAGGACGGTGTTTTTCGGCATTTTTTCTCTCTAACAATCACTTTATGGTCCTAACAGAAATTTATCGTTCCTCCAGGAGTTTCAACAGCCAGTGATACCATGTAAAAATTCATGTTGCAATCGCGTTTCAACCGGTTTCAAACGCTGAACTTGCAAGTTCAGCGTTTCATTCAGTTTTAATGCTTAGATGTCATCTGCTTATTGGTCTCGCTTCGGGGCTTTCCGGCATTTACCGTAAACCGCCGACGCCAAGGAACTTTTAGCGCGGGTCCCAATGTAACAAAGTACCGAAAATTGTTTGTGTCCATCATTTTTTACGTTTTTACCATCCAAATCAGACTTAAAACCCATAACAGTTATAAATTATATTTTATTGTACACTGAGAAATGTTTATACAAAAAAAAAAAATGGTACTGTCATGGAATTAAACAATTTTCTATCTGACCTTCAAAAGTAAGGGAGATCATAATTATCTCTTTTAAAACTGTACACAAGACATAAAGTTTATTTTCATGGCAAATTATTAATATAGCATGTACATGATTTTTCATTTGTAAATTTACCATTCAATTCAAAATATACATGCAGCACCTCTGTTATATTCGGCATTTCAATCTGTCCTGTAAATGAAACAAAACTCATTCTGTTTTTTGTATTTTAAACTTGTAATTTAATAAAAACTTTAATTATCACTGTGTGTTGTTTATTAAGTGATAAGACGTAATTTATAATTGTTTTATTCTAATAAAACGTTTACTAGTAAATCTGTTTAAATTTAAATTTTTTTTTTTATTACAATTCAAAGTAAAGACATATTTTCCGTAGTCGAGTTTACATAGGCAGAAGAGGAAAGAAATTCTGATAAACCGTGTATTTCAGCTGCTTACTTTTTTATTGAAGAAGTAAAATGGTGCATTCTACTGACAACATAATGAGCTTAACTGCCATGGAGAAGATGCTTTACTCACTGCTATTCTGTATGAGAGATGTGTATTTAAAAGACAAAAGTTGTCAGTCTCATAACCTTTTTACGTTATTAAACCTAAAAATTTGAAAATTTGCTAAGAATGATGGTAAGAACCTATGCAGATTGTCTTAAGGGGATTATATTTACCTTGGTTCTTCAGACATATCTTGAAGGGTACATATCCCCCTTAAATTCGTTTACATCTGATTTTTAATAAGTTTTAAGCCATACACAAAATCTAAACACTGACACCTGACTTTATAATCAATCAAATATAAGAGATTATTCCCTTTTAAACTCAATACAAGAAATAAGTTTGTTTTTTTCGTTTTTTCACTTTATTTTTCATACTAAAATTAGTAAATTTACTTTACGGTTCAGTTTGATAGTAACAAAACTGTCGAGTTAAAACTAAACGTAACAAATAACCACATCTCTGATGCCAATATAAGCTTTAAAATATCCATTTTTGTGTGTCTTAAACTTTTAATTTGACAAAAACTTAAATTATCAATGAATGTTATTTATTTAATAGTAAGAAATGTATGGTGTTTATTTCAATAAAATGTTTACTGATTAAAAACGTTTAATTTTTAATTGTTTTTATTAAGATTTTAAGTAAAAGCATATTTTTCTGATGTGTGCATGACAGGAGGTTTCGATGGTGTGGCCATGTTGAAAAACTGGATGAAAGTTTCTGGATTAAGAGATGTAGATCAATTGAGGTAGCAGGGTCAGTTCATAGGGGTAGGCCAAGGAAAACGTGGGAGGAAGTGATAAGAATGGACTTGAGAGAAAGAGGGATAAGTAAGAACCTGGCCAGAGATAGGTTAGTTTGGAAGTCGATTTCTAAAAGCCGTCCAACACAATGCCAACCGAATATGATGATGATAAAATCTCCCTTGATAATAAGTTTTCATATCAAGGAGACATTAAAAAAATGTCTATGTAATTAGAACTGCCATTAATTATTTGAAATTCTAATATTGATTAGATATAGAATCTTAATGTCAAAATAGTATTGCAATTGAGACCAAGTTAAGAGAAGAACAGAAATACATTTGTCGATTCCGTAAGTATTTCTCTCTGACAAACAATGAAGTAATCATATTCTACTTTTCAGATGACGATAGAAAAGCAGCAGAGAAAAATAGTTATATGCAAAATTAAAATTCTTTATTCTAATGAATTTGGCATTAAGCTAGTATTGCCACAATGTGATGGCATAGAAGAAGAAACACAGATCGTAAATAGAAACTGAGAAGAATTTCCTCAAATTGGCAATGATGATGAAATAGTGATGAAGGCATGCCGAGGGTTGTGAAGGGTGGGATGTAATGCAGCTGATTAGCTTCATCTCTTTTCATCTAGTCTACAATCCAGGATGAATATCAATGTCTACTTTCTTCATTAAGCATCATTAGATTTGCCAGCAATTCAGCACTGGCCTGCCTCGGCCGATGGAATGATTCTTAATCAATCTAAGATTGGTGTGCTTTGACATTTTGGAAATTAGTCTCAAGCTATTTGCATGGAGTTTGGAAATTAAGTCAAATCAAACTTATATATGAGGTCAGTTAATTGGGATGGATTCATCAGCTAGTGTCAGTTAAACATCTTTCAGTTTGGATAATATCATAAACTTTTGTTCTGCCTGTTATCTAAAGATATAATGTTGGCAAGTAAATTGTGACATCAAATAATATGCAAGTATATTGTATCACAATGAATATTATAGATAATTTTAATATTATTTAACAGACTGAATCTGTGGAAGGCAATTAGAGAAATCTATAAGTAACTAAAATTGTATTTAGGTATATGAACTGAAAAAGATGGATAAAATATAACATGTGGATTAAGATGGATGAACTGAAATGAATAAAGACTCGTGAGCAAAGTTATCTCCCATTAGGTTTCAGAAATTCTGAGATTAGGATTGAGAATTTGTAGTTTTTGATTATTATGGACTCGTGGCATAATGGATAAAGTAATGAGTTCTAAGTGGCTGTCTTGTGAAGGAAAAATCTTCAGTATTGGCGATACTAAAAATATAATTAAGAATTACTTAAGACTTCTAGCCAGCCATAGATGACAGAACGAGAGCAACTTACCTTCGTGGATCAAATAAAGGGTTTGGTTCGAAAGTTCGTACAAATTTCTGAGTTCAATAAAAAGATTCCCGAGTTTGACAAGATGCACTTGAAGAAGGTCAGAGGTTACAACATTGTGAAAATAATATCCACGATGAGAACAGTAGTTCGAAGAAACAAAATAATACAAATCATCTCTCGTTATTTATCTAAATACATAGTGGATTGAAATCATTTAGAAATATTTTAACATACTTATGAACTGTTTGATATGCTAGATATGAAAAGGAATTTGACAAATGAGAGTGGACTATTCAGCTTTTAGTTGAGATATTTCTTTTTGGCTTTAGCAGAAAGAATATCACATTCTCAGCTTTGTTGATCAAATATTTGTTTATGACTTCTTCTATTTTCCATCTTGATTAGTTAAGTGATAACCATGTATAACCCTTACAATCTTATTCTAGTCATCTTAGTGTTTTTGGTCACTTATAGGCTCAAAAACTATTCGTCCCAATTGCATCAAATTTGATATGAAGCATCTTTGAGATGCAAAGTATGTCATACAATATTACTACTCTTACTAATACTACTACTAATACTACTATAAAAAAGAAGTAATACTTATCAGCTCTAAGACTATTTGTCAGAATTGCATCTTTTGGATGAATCATCCTTACATGCATGTCATGGTTAGGGTTGTCAAAATTCTAATACTACTACTGATAATAATAAACACTAACAGGTTAGAAACTATTAAGACATTCTACAAAAAAATACTTGACATAAAAAGTGTGTCACAGAAGTGGGAAAAATTTGAATATTACTATTACTGTTAATAATAATTAGCAGTAGTATCACGAATCACAATCACGAATATTTATGGGTTAAATTATATATTAAGCACATTTTGCATGGAGAACATGAGATAACATTCTATTAATCCTCCTCCTACTACTACTACTACTATTAATAATAATAATTATACCAAATCTTGCATGACAGAAGAGTCAAAATTATAATACTATTCTTACTATTGATCTATTAACCTCCGTGCTAGAAGGCTACGCATTGCAAACAAACCAATGTGTTAATTTTTTTAATATTCAAATTTCCAACAATTATTCAATTATAATGAAATTGTAATCATTAATTCAATAAATTATATATTTTATGAGAAATATAATTTTAAAAATTTTACATCATAGCAGTTTTCAACTGATTGGAAGCTTCACTGAAAATTAAGTTTGAAACAGATTAGCGCACCTGCAAATAATTAAAAAAATATTTGTATTGATAAAAGCGACTTTTATACTTTTTTCTGACAACAGTCTAAGTAAAGAGACAACAAAATAAAACCAATGAATCCTCCAGAGAACTGCAGAATCCATTCATTTCATGGGCACTGGCTCTGATCATAAACGTTTTTCATTATTCTCGGAAAATATTTGGGCCAGTTATCATAAAGTATCGAATGATCAATAGACTGAAACAAAAAGTTAGCTTTAAAATTCTATTCAAATAATTAAACTCTCCAAGATTCATTATTGAAAACCAATTAACATTTGTCTATTTTGAAATAAAAAAAATATTTTACAAAATAAACCCTGAAGATGCTTGTTTTAAAAACCTATGAATAGATGTTGATGATCTTTTCTTTTCAACATCTTCAGTGCTTTCCTCTTTTGTTCACGACTGTTTTATCTGCTTCGTGATCCATTCTAAATTTTATTGTTTTTGAAGACAAAATATTCTTAGTTTCTATGTTTAATGTTTTGATTTTTTTTTTTTTTTAGAATAAGATCATTTTTAGACATGATTTTGTATTTTTTATTATAAAACTTTGCAAAGAATTACTTCGTTTTTTTTTGTTTTCTTTTATCAGAGAAGCAATCATATCTACATTTTTCTTTTGTTTTCTAAAAATAACTTAATGAAAAATAAGAAAAGGGAAACTATGTTGGAGGGCGAAAGATTTTACTGCAAGAATTCATGAGTTTTTGGTTCCGAACATCCAACAGGCTTAGTTTAATATAAATTATGTATTTTGTGAGAAATATTCGATTGCTGTATTATGTCAGTAGGTTCGTTTTACTTATGGTATTATGTCAGTATGATTGATTTGCTAGATATATCATGTTAGTACCATTGGTTTTCATCTACATTTCTTTAATGGCCACTCTCAATGTTTCAGCATTTGAAGGTTGCTTTTCTGACAACTTTTTATTGACTAGTTCGCATACATTGTTTATGGGATTAGAATTTGGGATGTCTTCCGGCCAGTTTGATTTCAGAAGAAAAAAAGTACAAAAGCACAATCAACATGCATAGAAATAGATGATGACTGATGAATATATCTATGTATATCCAATTTCTTCTTTAGGATAATCTCTAGTACTGATTTTTCTTGTATGTTCCGCTTTTCAGAAAAACACTGTGTACATCTGTTTAGATTTTAATGTTGTCTTTATTGTATGCTCATAAAAACTTTAATTGTATAGAATCACAATTTTCTCCCGAGAAACGAGAACATTTGCCCAATTTTTAAAATATTAGTCACTACACATTGATTATCAAAGACAAAAACAACTATCTGACTCTAAACCATGTGTTCATAAGAAGTCATTGTAAATGGATATGATGTAAGCCTTCACAAAATGAAAATAACTGTAATTTTTGCTGACTATTCTTACCTTTTTGTTTATGACTGTAAATCAGTGATAACTTTTTGTTTAGAAATTTGCAATTCCACAAATATTTAGAAAGATAACTTAGATTAGGTTTGCAAATATTCATTCAACATTTTCCTCACTCACATTATTTTCAGCAGCAATTAATTTTCCCATTGAAACAAAAATAAAATTTAAAAGCACTTTTTAGCAACTTTTTTTTATTTCACCCCCCATAAATATGTGTACAAAAATATCTGCATGTAGAAACAGCATTCAGATATTGATTTCTGAACTGCTGTTAGCCATATTGGAATTACAACTTTTAGCTTTTTGAATGATAACTCTTGGTTTGCTTCGGATGTTGATATGCTTTATTTTGTTCAGATAATAAAGATATCTTCAATTAGAAATGAAACAAATATTTCTCATATTCTGATTTCAATTCGTATGCCATTTCGTAATCAGGTAAAAAGACGTAATTCAAAAGCCTGAGTAACTAGCGAGTTTTGTGATGCTGGCATTTAATGATGAAGATACTAGCATGACAGACTGATCAATGAACAAATCCATAAAGATGGGAGGATGTATCTAAAAGATTTTATCGAGTAAATCTTTTGATTTTCATATCAAATTGATTTGTAGCATTCATGTTCTTTCGGTTAGTTATCTTACTAAATTAATTGAAAGAAAATACATTTTCAAGCCTATACAGGGTGGGCAAAAATAAGGGTCCTATTTTTAAAAATTCATAACTTTTTTATTTATTGATTTTTTTTATATTTTTTTTTTAGAATAAGTAAAGGACCCCTTCCGAAGCAAGCATGAGCCGTATTAGCCCTAAGGAACGTACCCTCATTTAGAAAACATTATTTTTGCTTAAAAAACTCAAAACACTGTAAAAAACAATACTTTAGTTTTTGTAAGTTTTAAGAAGTGTTTTTCGGCTAAAATTTGTTTTGTTTATTTCAAAAAATCTCGGAAGGGTCAGTCTACACACACATAAAGTTTGGTGAGTTTAACTTTTATTTTGTGGAAGTTATTCAAATTCAAGTTATTCAAATTTAAAGATAGGACCCTTATTTTGCCCCCCCCCCTGTATAAGCACAGATACAATTAAGTAGATATGAATCTGTTGACTAAAATAGCAAAACTAAAATAAACTGTTAAATAGAGATCATTCAGACACAGGGAATCTATTAAACCAAATTGTATTTTTAATTATTCTTGGGAAACTTAAGATTTTATTAATTTTAGGAAACTTACATTGATATTATTAATAATTTAAGACAAGCAATGATTTGATTGTTCATATGAACGTTTGAATGTGCTAGATAATTATTTTTAAATAAATAATTAGAAGTTTAAATGATATCAATGAGTTAAAATGGATATTAAATTGCAAAATATTACTCTTATTGGAACCACTTCACAAATCATGGAAGAAAAATAACTTTCAGGATGTTATTCCTCTTCCCATATATACGAGCGATGCTATTTATTTAAATTTTTTGTTTTTATGCTTCAATAATACATGCAACTTGTTGAGGCTTAAGTATTTTTTTGTGAGAGAAAATGAGTTTGTAAAATTTAATATTTTTAAAATCAAAGTTAGTGATCAACTTGTCTGTACATATTTTTGGTCACTTCAGACAAGAAATTTGAAAATATGCGTTGTAATGTGTCATTTTTATGGTGTCTGTTCACGTTAAATTTAATTTGGCATTCAGAAATTGAACAACCTCCCTTGTGTGGGTTAAATATGAATAATGTGAGCATCATTATTGAGAATAAGCTCCCAAGAGACCAACAAAATGACTACATTCTCATATCAGTTGAATATTTGATCATTCATAATGTCAGAGAAAATGAACTTACATTGTTAGATGACAGTAAATATTTATTGTACTTTGGTAACTCAGTTAAAGTAGCAAGGTGTCAAATACATTATTGAAATTATCAATTGTAACTTTGGTTTTACATGAAAGATTTTTGAGATATACTTCCACATTACATTCGTATTCATTTAAACCAGCAGAAATCAACAAATGAACACCAGAACACTTAGGAACACATAATGCAGCATTCCTAGCTCACCAAAGATTATGAAGGTCTATTAACCTTCTCTTTTTCTACAATAGCCAAAGCAATATCTTCATCCACTCGAGTCACTAAAGTGAATGAATCAACTTTTTCTTTCAGAGAGTACAAATTTCTCCTTCCATATCAATCGACGTTAATTCTGTTTCTCTGTCAAGTTGTGTTTTTCTACACATAGTTTGCACATTACAGTGTTGACACGTGTACGTATTGGCCACACAAGACTGACCCACATACACCTACTGGGAGGAGAGGAAGAGCATCGGTGTAACTACTGCAATGAAAACACATATTACTTAAGTGCAAAAAATATACACATATAAGCAGTAAATACTACAAAGCAACTAATATTAAAAAAATATTTGAAAATATAGCCACGTCTCAAATAATAGGGTTTCTCAAAGAAACCAACTTGTACAATAATATTTAATTTTAAAAAAAGAAAAGAAAAAATGTTTGACCTGAGATGACCTTATAAGGGTTGAAAGGTCGTTAAAACTCAACAAACAAACAACAAACAATCCACATTGTCAACATAGACTGCAGTACTCTTTAAACAAACAAAAGAGCCTTATTTTAACAAACCTCAAGATGTTGTTTCAACTGAGTACCAGATGTACTTATTGTTTGAACCCTAATTGAGTAAGTTTATAGTTAGTGAAGCACACTCAACATCTGAATGGGAGCTAAGTTGTCCAGTTTCGTTTGCCATTAAGTGTTCCTAGTGTTCATGTTTGATTTTTGGCTTCTGAAAAAATCACTCTTAATTTGCTAACAATACTTTTCACATCTTGGAATTTTAGTTTTGCATCTGCTTGTCTTGTTTTTTCAAATCGTGTATCTTATGTCGAGACACTTTTGTGAAATAAAACTGCAGCTGTCAAATAATGACACAAAACGAACATTTGCAAACCTATAAAATAAACACATTACAGAAATATTTTCGACTGAACTAAAATTGCTGTATTTACCAGACCTTTTTCATGTGATTTTCATGAGTCATTAGAGTTGGTTAAATGAGTAATATATTAGAATTTACGTTTATTTCCATATTTTAAATATATAGGATTAACTTCCACCCCGAGTTTTATCGAGTATCAATTATATAGTTTAGTTTCCACCTGAATTGTTTTCATTAAATCCATTGTAAAAAAGAAAAAAAATCAAATGAAATTCAAATTTTTATAAAATCCGAATCTTTGTAATTTAGGAACATTACATTTGAATAATAAAATAAGTTTTTTTGTTTCTCTTGATAGTATCAGGTTCATAAGTTTGAAAGCTGCACCCTGTAAATACATTAACGATTGCTCTTGTGGGTGGATACTTCTGTCTTTTTCAGCTCATACTAAATTTTGAATAAGAAATAATCTACAAATTGACTGGGAGGCTATGGAGTATTCAAAACAGGAAACTGAAAGCAACGAAACAGTAAACAAAAAAAAGCGAGAAAAAGCAAAATGGACTATTTATAAAAACTAACCAAACTAAACACATGGACATGACTGTAGAAAGTAAATTTGAGCAGACAAATGGAATCTTTATTGACAGTTGCGCAATTTAAACAAGCTACATAAAATCCATAATAAACAAGACCTAATATAACAGCAAATGTAGATTCTGTGACAAAGAGACAGAACGGTAAATGTGATACAATGAAGGGCGCGAGGATAGGAAGTGACTCATCGACAGAGACAAAAGAAAATGCGGGAGTGGTCAGTTTCCATTGTTCAGGACAGGTGACTAAGAAAAGAATACCGGACATGACATTTAGGAGTGACAGTGTTTTACGACATCTGACTACAGTAAGGTAGGTTAGTTTGACGACAGTAAGGTTTATGACAAAAATTTAACGAGTTTGGGTTTCAGAGAGAAGTCAGGCAGTTAGGATCGAACCTCCTGAGAGGGCGGATCAGACCGGGTAAACGATGAGATGAGCTGACGACTTGAGTAATGGCAATGGGGGTCTCGACAGTCCACGACGGTGTCACACACACTCATGGTTCCAACTGAATTATACACAACGTATATGTGTTTGTGTTCTTTCTCGAGAGTTTAGTTTCTTTTATTTAACTTGTGGACCAGTGCTGTGCCCTTGACAATTCGTCAGTGGATAGACGACTCGTCTGGACGATGAAGACAAAGAAGAAGACCACGGAAACACAACGTTGGGGTCGATGGTCGTCGAGAGGGGCAACATGGTTCGACATAAACCACATTCTAAGTAAAGCCAGCAAATTAGGTCAAAAGGCATATGAAAACAGATATGACTGGGTAAGCAAAGTAGTAAAAAATACAAACTGAAAAACTCATCCAAACAAGTAGATCGGACGTGATAATAGTCAACAAAAAGGACAAAACCTGCCAAATCGTAGATCTCGTCATCCCAGTGGAAGATCAAAAAGACAGAAAATCTAAAAAAATACATGGAGCTTGCAGAGAACTGAAAGGAATATGGAATGTGAATAAACCTACTGTAATACCAATAATTGTATGAGCACTAGGAACAGTTTTTTCAAAACCATGGAAAACGACTAGGAGAAATTAGAATTAACCCTTACTATAATTTAATTATTAATTACATTTTTTAGAATAAAAATGATATTCATTTAAAGAAAACAATTCATTTTAAACGAGTCATGGTAGGCAGTTATTTTCTCTACTTTACACAGTTTAACAAAATATAATTAAACCAAATCCATCGTCGTGCATTATTTATGGGGCGATTCTTGGCTAATTTCGACTAATCACTCTCTTATGAGAGCTTCAACCTTTATAGGACATCAAAAACAAAATGCAATTTCAAGTATTTGATTTGAATGTATAGATAAGATACACTTGTATGTGTTTTCTAAAACATTGTTAATGCAATAAAATGCAGAATTAAATGTCATGTTTGAACAAAATGTTACAAAAGATTTAATTTTTGATGGTGTGTTTTAAAATCTTATACAATATATTATGAATCAATCATTTTAGTTTATTTTAAATGCAAAACGCTATTTAAATCCAAGCTTCTTCTCTTCTTCCATCAAGAACGTTTGTCTCCTTGTTTTCTCCTAATCAAAATGACTGACTTTCACTCCATATCTAAAAAGGAAGACTTACATCCAGTCTATTGCTAATGCTTCTGAAAAAATGGTTGAATCATTCGACCACTCCAGAAAGTACCTAATTCTACATCTATAAGAGTCAGATACATCCAAAGATGGATAACTGCTGCCACATCTGGGGAGGAGCCGCTCAAAGCACTCTTTGTTGCCTAGACAGAATTCAAGATCAACTTCGAAATCTAGTCAGGGATGATCAGAGCACTCTTTGTTGCCTAGACAGAATTCAAGATCAACTTCGAAATCTAATGAGGGATGATCAGAGCACTCTTTGTTGCCTAGACAGAATTCAAGATCAACTTCGAAATCTAATGAGGGATGATCAGAGCACTCTTTGTTGCCTAGACAGAATTCAAGATCAACTTCGAAATCTAATGAGGGATGATCAGAGCACTCTTTGTTGCCTAGACAGAATTCAAGATCAACTTCGAAATCTAATGAGGGATGATCAGAGCACTCTTTGTTGCCTAGACAGAATTCAAGATCAACTTCGAAATCTAATGAGGGATGATCAGAGCACTCTTTGTTGCCTAGACAGAATTCAAGATCAACTTCGAAATCTAATGAGGGATGATCAGAGCACTCTTTGTTGCCTAGACAGAATTCAAGATCAACTTCGAAATCTAATGAGGGATGATCAGAGCACTCTTTGTTGCCTAGACAGAATTCAAGATCAACTTCGAAATCTAATGAGGGATGATCAGAGCACTCTTTGTTGCCTAGACAGAATTCAAGATCAACTTCGAAATCTAATGAGGGATGATCAGAACACTCTTTGTTGCCTAGACAGAATTCAAGATCAACTTCGAAATCTAATGAGGGATGATCAGAGCACTCTTTGTTGCCTAGACAGAATTCAAGATCAACTTCGAAATCTAATGAGGGATGATCAGAGCACTCTTTGTTGCCTAGACAGAATTCAAGATCAACTTCGAAATCTAATGAGGGATGATCAGAGCACTCTTTGTTGCCTAGACAGAATTCAAGATCAACTTCGAAATCTAATGAGGGATGATCAGAGCACTCTTTGTTGCCTAGACAGAATTCAAGATCAACTTCGAAATCTAATGAGGGATGATCAGAGCACTCTTTGTTGCCTAGACAGAATTCAAGATCAACTTCGAAATCTAATGAGGGATGATCAGAGCACTCTTTGTTGCCTAGACAGAATTCAAGATCAACTTCGAAATCTAATGAGGGATGATCAGAGCACTCTTTGTTGCCTAGACAGAATTCAAGATCAACTTCGAAGTCTAGTCAGGGATGATCTCTTTCATTCCTTACAGCCTTTTTCTCGTGGAAGAGACGTCGCTAGTCTCTCTCTACTCTATCGTTACTTCCATGGAAGGTGCTCGACTGAGCTCCAATCTCTGGTTTCCTCCTGTGTAAAATATTCATAGCAAGAACTCACTTTGCTACCACAATGAGAAATAATTTTTCTTTCCTTCCTCCGTGTGCTAAGTCTCAAAGCTTTTTTGCAAAGGTTTCCCGTCTGTAGAACACATTGCTGTTGGACTGTTTCCCTGTAGATTACAACATGGCTGTCGTCAAATCAAATGTCAACAGATTCCTGTCATAAACCGTTCCTGCAAGTAATCAAACTTAGTTCATTCAATTAATCATCCTCAATCCTTTCATGAGGTTCTTCATCTTTCAACTAGCAATCATTGTAGAAAATTAACCTTTGGCCTTGATAAGATGCGACACATTAGTAAAAAATTAAAAAAACGGAAAAACCTGTTTACAATTCCAGTTGTGGTTAAGTTCATAAGAAATAGCAATCATAACTGTTTCTATAAAGCTAATTTTGCATTGAAAACATCAAATCTCAGTTTCTCCTAAAAGTAAACATCTGTTCTTTGAATTGTGATTGAGAGAGAAGATAAAAAGTAATTAAAAAGATAATGTTCAAAAGATTATTTTAGGGGGAGCTGATGAGAGTGAAGGATGCAACATTTTTCTATTTTGTTTTTAATATCATTTATTTGATCTAATCTTAATCTTAATCTTATTAAGATTTAGTTTATTCAACTATTTTTTCCCATTAAAAAAAATTATACCCCCGTTTTATGGCTGCATTAGTGAAGTTAATTTTGTTTTCAAGGTGATAATTATAAATTTGATTACAAATTCTTCAACGATAATTTGGCAATGTGTTTTATCACAGGAAATTCCTTGACTTTTCGATAAAAGATTCATTGGTGTTGCAACATATCAATTTTCAAAAAGCTGCCTTTTAGTCGAGTTCATAGAGAGGAGGAGGAGGAGGACTGCTGAGGCTTTATCTAAGCCTCGTAACTATTATTCCTAATTCTATTTCAAATTCAAACATCCTTTTTGTATCCATGTTCATCTATTTTTGTGTGCTATTTTTTGGTCAGTGTTATAAATCATCCTTGTGAGACCCCCATATTTTTTCTTGCCTTTCTGTTTCCCATTTTGCTGCTGTTCGTATTGCTCATTTTCGTTGTGTTTTTTGCAGTCGTAATCAGACTTTTTGTATTTTGGGTTATGAATTTTCCTAGTTCTTTTAGCGCATCATCTACACATTCTTCTATATTTACAAGTCCTCTTGTCCCTTCTTTCCTTTTTGCATAGTCAGTCAGTAGCATCCTTTAGGCCCAATGCATTATGTATTGCCATTAGTTTCCTAGTTTTTTGGTCCAGATTACCTTACTAGAAATATTGCCAAAGTATTCAGATTTTATTGTGTTTCTACTATATAATTTGGTTTCAATTAGTTTTCTTGTTCTTCTCAGGTATTTTATTCCAATCTTCTGTTTCATTTCTGTTTATTTGATGGCGTTCACTTCCAAAACATCCATATATATATATATATATATATATATATATATATATATATGAATGATATTTAGCAAATACCCTCATCATCTCTAAGTTTGGCGGTTCTATGCTCGCTACTGTTTCGAGTGTTACCTTCTTTATCTCAAGTATTGCAGAATTTTCCATTACGAATTCCATTGAAATGTTCTTGCTAAGTATTCTGGCTATATTTATTAGATTTTTTAACTTCTTTTTTTATATTGTGCACATATATTCAGCTCGTCCAGTGACTTCTTTTTTCTTTTATGTCTGTGAATTTGTATCCGGCATTGAAGCTCCTGAATATGTTGTTGAGTGACATCATAGCTATGATAAAATGTAATGGCGATGTCCCAAATATAGACTTTTTAAATTTGACAGTTGAAAAAGATTATTTAGAATAGTACGGCAACAAAACAGGAATTTTTAAATTTACATCAAATAATCATATTTTCTCAAATGTTGAATTATATATTTAGAAATTATTTTATACAGTTTATTGTTGTGTCCGATTGACTGCGCAAACAGCTTTCACATTGACAAATTTTTATGCAAAATTGTGAATACACTGCTTTCTAATATCTTTAACTTCTCTGCTTTATCATACTACGTTAATTTATGATTGGCCAAAACGAATTGTGGACTTTTTAATGTTTTCCAAGACAACTGACAAATTTTGGCGATCTAGGCGTTCACTATCATTTGTGTCTATACGGCCATGTTTAAAGTTAGCATACCACCTCTTAATCATTGTTTCTGACAGAACAGTTATCTTTGAGCAGTATTTTTCCCATCAGAAAGCAATGCTTTGTCAACACACTAAGTTCAAATCTTTCCATTGTTTTGAAAATTGCAACAGTAATTTCATTTAAATAACTGTAATTTGTAAACCTATAATTCGATTTGGCTCAAAATTTTACATGTGCCGTTTGAAGGTAAGTACTTTATAAAAATATGTATTTTTATTAGTGGTGCAATCTATATGTCAGGCCCGGGAATTATTGAGTGATGTATTATATATATATTAGATATATTGTCATCCACAGACAGACTGTTTCGCTGTATCACAGCGCTTCAGTGTGGCAAGACAAGCAACTATTTCAAGCCGGGATCAAATCTACGACCTATTGACTGTCGCGATTTAACTATTCGGCACTCAGGTAGGCACTGTTAAGAAGTCAAATCTTAATGCTTATCTTAACATTCATAACTATCGGTGAGTGCTCCATTTTTGTTTACAAAGAGTTTTGCATTATCACTAATGATAGTTGATTATATCACTTACCATAGTGCAAAACCAAAGAAGGGGGGTGCATATATATATATATATAGTCATCCACAGACAGACTGTATCACATCTGTGGTTCTTAACCGGGTTCCATATAAGATTTTGTGGCGTTTATGCAAGCAAAATCGTAAAAGTAAATGAAAAGTCTCGTTAGACTTCTAAGAATATCTACTCGTCTGCTAGAAAGCAAACTTGTGTGTTACTGCCTTTCCTTCATCGTTCTGAATTTGCTTTCAACTGTGTCTCTAACTCATCTCTAACTCACTATAAAAAGCTTTTAACTGACTCAAGAAAAGGTGATCTTCGATGATCACTGACAACATTGATGCCGGATATTGGCAAACCCCAAATGCTTTCATTAAATAAAGTAGCACTAAAGTTGTGTATTAAAAGAAACGAATGTCTTTCTTTTTATTACTTATTTTACTAATGAACATTCATTTTACATAGAATTTCGTCAGTTAAAGTTTATGGGTAAAACATTTGTTATACTTCTATAATATACAACAATTCTTATACAATTCCTAATTATATTTAACTAGCAAATATATGCGACCGGAAGGAGCATATTTTTGCTAGGCTGAGAGGATGATATCATGATGAACGAACTACATATACTGACCATAAAATCAAGGAGGAGGTAATCACTGAGACGATGATATCGCCTCTCCCCCCCCCCCCCAAAAAAAGTAGGAGTTAATGTCTGAGAGCATGATATCATGACAACAGAATAGATAGTACACTACCCCCCTCCTCCAAAGGAAAAGGTAATCCCGAGAGGATAGTACCGTGAGGAACAAACGTATTATATACTGTCCCCCTCCCCCCCAAAAAAGGAGTTAATGCTTGGGATTAATGTATCATGACGAATGAAAATATACTACACAGAATTAAATAAGTATAAACCGTTTTAATGTTAATATAGTTAGGATATGTGGAAAAAACTTTCGCATTTATTCATTTAAATAACATTAAAAACAATGACAAGTTTCGTTGTCCATGTGAAACGCGTGAATGAAAATTGACCGGAAAAATATAGTCGCCATCTTTATAAACAAAGATAATCTGCTACCTAAAGAAGGACGATAACTTCTTTCATAATTTAAAAAAGACATGTTTATAAATTTGAGTTATCTTTTTTCCTTAGCTAGTATTATGGTGAACGAACATATACTACACTACCCCCTAACCTAAAGGATGGTATCATGACGAACGAACACTACCTACCTACCTACCTCCAAAAAGGAGGAGGTAATTCCTGCGAGGACAGTCTTATGACAACAGAACCGATATTACACTACCCAACCCAATTAAAGGATATTCTGAATAAATCGATTTTTTTCATTTAAAAAGGCTTTGCCACAAAATAAAATATTTTTATGGTTCCTTGGCCTTTTGGCTAAGATCAAAGTGTAGTAGCTGTACTCTGATCTTTGTGAAAAAGAGAAGGGGAATGCATCTTTCAGTTTTGTTGTCAACAGGCACTCTAGATTGACTGACCAACTTTTTCTCTATCCTCCTTCTCCCTCCATGGTTGAGATGTAACCCTCGCTTTCTCTCTTCCTTTTTACGTTTCTCCCACTCCCTCTCTCAAGTAATATCGTCTCGTCTTGCCGCTTTAGCACCACTTTTTTTTTTGCCGTTTCCAAGCAAGTTTAAATCATGAACTTTTCACCCCCCTCTCCCCTTGTTCAACTGTCAGAGACATGGAAGAGAACACAAAAGAGTTCACCACCACAAACCATGCTGAAGAGGACGGTACATACCCCAGCCTGAGGGCGGCTCCTACAAGTAATGGATCTCCCAGCCAGGGCCAGCTCCCCTAAAGGATGACTCCCCCCATCAAGAGAGTAAAAATCCAGGAAAAAGAAGTAAATGTGGTATTGTTGTGACTGAGATGATTCTAGTTAAGGGTAGAGTAAACATTTTAATGATTTTTAACCAAGGCACCCATTTTCCCCACACTTATGATGACCTTGTGCCTAATTTGTTCCAAATGTAAAATTTTATATTTTGTGCAAATAAATATTTCAAAGTGTAGTATCTGTTCACATCTCAGCGACATTTGACGTTTTACTAAGGCCAAGAGTAAATTATCTCCCTTGAAAATAAAATTCTACAAAGTTTTTAAAACGCTATCCTTTTTTTTTTTAATAAAATCTCTTTATCAATAATTATAATAATAGAACTATCGATAAAACAATTGCAAGAAAATTTGGCAATACAAATTAGAAATGTATATTACAGAATATTATTTTATTAGAAATTTCAAATAAATATGTAGATGAACAATACCGAGATTTGTTTGAGTGAGTTTGAAGATTACTATATATAGAATATTTCAAGTTATTCTTGTATCATTAGAATTAAATAATCGGTTTTGATGTTAATATAGTTAGGATAGATGGAAAATCTTTCGCATTTATTTATTTAGATTACAAAAATACAGTATAATTTTGAAAACATCGATGTGCTATCAGTCGACCAGAGTAGATTAGGAATCAAAGAACTCCATATGTAAAAAAAAGAGTTAAGAAAAACCAGTGCAGAAGAACAAGGAAATACGATAATAAATTCACTTTGATATTACTTAGAGACTAGATGCTGACATTAACAAAGTCGTCGTCGTCGTCGTCGTCGTCGTCGTCATCATCATCATCCGATGCCATCGGTGCAGTTCTGAAATGATTTCCACAAATGGATTAGCGTCAGATAGTCTGATCAATGATCTGAGTCTCCCAGTTGTTCAGAAAGATGTTGCAGGCCCTCAAATCTCCCCTGCAAGATACTTTGAATCGGTGGTAGGAATAATGAACCTTTTTCGCACCCTGGGCCTACTGTCCATATACAAGATACTAGTTTATAAAATGCAGAATTCTAATGTATCTGTTATAATTTGCTAACATCAGATGAAATTGATGAAGTTATTTTCATTAATTAGTGTAAATTAAAATGTATTATTCTTTTGAATATGCCATTGCCAAACCAATTTTAATTTTAAATTAAATGTTTATTATTGAACTGACAAGTTATTTTCTATTCAAAATGTTGTCTCATGGGTACAACCATTTTCTCCCTTTTAAGCGAGATCATACTCATAACTATTATTTTTTTAATTTATTTTTTTTATTCAGCACTGTTTTGAAAATCTGAACGAGAGTGTAGCGAGTCTGCCCTCGAATATAATGAAAGAAAATTACCCCAGGTTATTAATGTGTTGTGCTATTGACATATTAATGGAGATAGCTGGGCAAAGTCGAAATATTTCCATTTCAGATCAAATCTCATTTATTTATGAAAAAAATATTTTTGAATCGTTCATGTTTTCGAGCAAACAACAGCTACAACGTCCCAGGAAGCTGATCGCAAACAATGAATAATAAATGATTTCTCTTTATGTCGTTTGAGACTCATCCTTTACTCTTTATACGTTTGCCTCGAGTCTTTATTTACTCCTCTCCAGGAGTTAGGCACAAGGCCAGTTTTATCTTACTCCCACAAGTAAGATGTGACCCAAGGTCGGGTCGGGAAAGTGTGGTTTGAAAAGCCAGCACCTGAGAGGTGAGCACTCTGGCCATTAAAATTTGCCTGGGCAGCCCCGTGGGCATTCCCCGGTAGGGGCGCCTCAGGCAGTAAGCAATAAACTTACTCCTCCCCAAAGAGGGGAGGTGAAGCCTGGGAGGGTGAATCTCCTAGAACTGCACAGGACAGACCTATAGACCGGCGTAAATCAAGCCCTGAAGGCCAAGACAATACCAGTCTATGGAGTGCAGTATCCATCGGAACAGATACTACACTTTGATCTTAGCCAAAAGGCCAATCGCTGCCCACTTTATTTGCATATGTAAATATAGCAATCAAGTATATGATCATGAATTAAATCATGAGTAACAAGAAAATGGTATAATTTAACTAATTAAATACATAATATAATGTATCTGATTCATTCTGCTAGAACTGGGTTCATCTGTTAGTGGTGTTTACTTATTATTATTACTTATTTTATTATTATCTATCAGATGACAGTGAGTTACTCTTTAATATCAGTTTTCCCATTACTAGCATGACCAGGCTCCTGGAGTGTCCTGGAAAAATTGAGGAAATCAAGAATTTTTTTGATCACATCAATGAACTCCATAATTTTATTCGTATTCTTTACTTTCTATAATTATCGACATCAGCATCACAATAAATTCTACTTTTTTATTAAGCATATTATTATTATTATTCAAAAATTTTTAAAGTAATTTAATAGTTGTTTTTGTGTTACAAAGATGTGAGTATTATGTTTAAATATATACCCACTGGCGGCTGGAGTGTGTGAAGTCCATTGATTCCACAATCTCTATCCATTTTTGCCTACGTTTCTCGTTCAGCCTGCTGAATAGCTCATCTACTGCTTCAATGTTTTGTGCTTTTGCATGGGCACGAAATAGGCCTGCACATTCTTCATCCCAGCAGGGGTCATAGGCTTTGTGGGAGATGTTTCTTCTTGGCAGCAGACAGCAGCATCTTGCAGTACGGCTGATAGGCATCGTTCAGGTTGTTGGAGCACGAGGTGGGGGAAGGTCAGTAACTGCCCTGTTCACTTGTTTAGTGAAACTCTCTCAGTCAGCTTTCTGGAAGTTCCATTTCTTGACATCCCTCCCTTGTACAGGCTGTATCACAGATGGAATGGTGATGACGGCTGATCGATGATGTGACCGGGGAAACATGTCCAGGATGCGTCTCACTGGGAAAGATTGGTTGTTATGCCATTTCGCAAAAGCCAGGTCTGGATTGATGGTACTATTCCAACGTGCAGAGTAGAAAGTGCAAGGCTCCTTTGAGTCATATAGAAGTGTCGCATCAACAGTGGAGGCCCAGTCTACTAGGGAGTCCCCATCATAGTTGGAGCTGCTGTAACCCCAGTCTTCATTATGGCTATTGAAGTCACCAGCATACACAGCAGCAGGGCCCTGAACATCTGGCAACGACAATGAGGCCAATCTATTTGGAGATGGTTTGTAGATGTTGACAATGCTAATGTCTTGCACTTAAGTTGAGATCTATTCTATCTCCGCACTCTGAGGATTGTCCTGCAGCTTACAAGACCATGTCCTCGCAGACGAATGTGGTGGTGGTGTTTATGAGCAGTGTAGCCAGCCAGTGCGTACCCAGGAACCCTCAGGATGTTCTTGTTTTCCATGTGGGTCTCCTACAGGACAATCACAGTCACATGGTTTGTGCTGACTATTTGTTCAAGGATGTTGATCTTGGTGATAGTGAGACCATCGTCATTGAGCTGGAGAAGCGCTAGCACTTGTGCTGGGGTCTCTAGATGTTTTAAAGACATTTGTTTCACTTGAGCAGGCAACCTTGCATAAATCCTTTAGTTACTCGCAGAGGGGGCCACGTGGAGGTTGTTTTCATCCCCTCCTGCTAGTTGTTTCCGTTTCAAATGGTTGGATCGGGTTGGCTTAACACTTCAGTTGCCGTTGTCCATATTGGTGGAACCTTCCGTGTGCCCTTTAGCTGTGAGAATGTGAGGTTATGCCATGTTTGTTCTTGACTTGTTTGCAGACCCCTGTTTTGTTTTCTGGCATTTCTTCTCTACATGCCCGATTATCCCACAATTAAAGCAGGCCATTTTGGCTTACGATCCATTGATCCATCTGGATGTGAATTCTACTACAATCTATTAAATTCTATTACGATCTATTGATCCATCTGGATATGAATTCTTTTCACACCCTTTGTAGAGCTTGGACTATTGTTGAGTCTAGAAAGTCTTAGACATGTATCCTAATCCTATTAATTGACTAAAACACACTCCCCAAAAAACACTTTAGAAAAAATAAATTACACTTTTGTACAAACGCTTTCGATTCCCAGAGACATATTTACAAAAAAAGCAAAAATAGTTGTCATTTGACCCTGTTTTCACTTATGTCAACAGTCCAAAATAACTTTGCATGCGCAAAATATTTTTTTGCAGCCAAAGTAAAAATCACTCTTTTCGAGCCAATGGCTAAGCATTTAAAGATCAGAATTTTCAGTATTCAAACAGCTGGACAAAATAAAGGGCAGTCTTTTGACACATAATGCCCAGCTTTTCAACCCTTTGAGGGGCATGGAAAGCCAATCACCATTCTCAACTCACACATACACACTCTCACATATACACACAGAGACAAAAGCAGCACACACAATGTCAACTAAAGTGATTCATGCTCACACACTGTCACATGCATATGCACACTGACAAAAGCCGATACATACAATACCTAATTGTCTCACACGGTCACACACCTATACATGCTGACAGGAAACAAACATACATACACTTACAACTCTTGTTGCTTCTTTTTCAAACACTTTCTATGATATAAGAACTCAAATTTTTCAAATGAATAATTACTCATGCAAACATGACTTCAACCAATTGTAAATTTGTACATAGATAAATACATTTGTGTTCTTTGTTAAACAAGTTTTATCTCTTGTATTCAACATGCATGTTTTTAATTCATTTTCCAACATTTATTCCATATTAATAGTCAGCGTGGGCTTTTGCACATTTTCTAAGATGCAACAATCGTCTACACCTACTATACCCGCTGCCACAGAGATGAAACATGAAGATTTTTAGAGGAATGAAAACAAATGTCCGACTTGTAAACTATTTCCTTATTAAATGTCTGCACATATCTGCCATGTTTCATTTTAAGAGAACAGTTGAGACTTCCACGTACAGGTTGTATCTTTAATACTAAAAGATGTTACCAAATAATTCCCTTGCATCATATTTATCAATAGTTCTTTGAATGGTGTATTTTCCTGCTGGTAAGGTAGTTCTGAGAAAGCACTTATTTCTTACTTTCTGAAAATACAGAGTCAAAGATTGTGGCAAAGAAGTTTCACAATGCTTCAAGCAATCTTGCTTTATCTTAATCAATGTAGATGCAAGGGGATTTTACTCATCAGTAGATGACATTACAAATTTCTAAGAGGCTTAAATATGAGTAATGTTGTTAGAATGTATAATAATAATAATAATAATAATAATAATAATTTGAGTTGAAAGCATACAATAATGCTTTCTTCAGTATGATTGTACCTGGTATGGCAATAATGACATATATATTGTGATCTCTGAGGAAGCTTACATAAGAAATACTATTAAATTATATTGTTATAGTTTAATATTAAAGTATTATTGTGTACATCAACATACGTTTTCTTTTTAATACACTCAAGTAAAAGTTATCATTAAACTGCATTCAAGCAACGTTTAAATACATATTTAGAACTTTAGATAATTGATTAAGTTAAAATGTAGTTTTATGCAAAGGGGGCAAAGAGCTCTTCGTAAAATCTCATACCTCCGATTTTTATGTAATGTTAACATTAGTTATTAGAGATAAATTAATAAATATTCCCCAGTTTTAAATGCGTTGTTTTACAGGGAATAATATGAGCACAACATACCATTTGAATATTCAAATGCTTCAGATTGGCATTAAATTTTATCCATAGTCATTAGACACCAATTAAGCCAAATTCCCTGAATTTTAATTTCTTCTTAAGACTACTGAAGCTTAAACCATACATTTTGGGCATCTTGGGGTGTATCTTCTTCTTGTATATATATACATATATATATATATATATATATATATATATACAGGGTGGGCCAAAATAAGGGTCCTATCTTTAAATTTAAATAACTTGAATTTGAATTACTTCCACAAAATAAAAGTTAAACCCACCAAACTTTATGTGTGTGTAGACTGACCCTTCCGAGATTTTTTGAAATAAACAAAACAAATTTTAGCCGAAAAACACTTCTTAAAACTTACAAAAACTAAAGTATTGTTTTTTACACTGTTTTGAGTTTTTTAAGCAAAAATAATGTTTTCTAAATGAGGGTACGTTCCTTGGGGCTAATACGGCTCATGCTTGCTTCGGAAGGGGTCCTTTACTTATTCTAAAAAAAAAAAAAAAAAAAATCAATAAATAAAAAAGTTATGAATTTTTAAAAATAGGACCCTTATTTTTGCCCACCCTATATATGTATATATATAATGTAACGTATATAACGTATATATTTAGATAATATAATTTGATACTGGTTAAAAATACTCTACCTGCACATCTATTTTCGAAAATCAAATTTATTTTCTTTCCATCCTTTCATATTTTTCATTTCCCTTTTTAGCCCAATATTTTTTTTAAATTCTAATATCATTGTTAAATTTCCGGTTTTTATCTTTTAACAAAGTTTTTCTTCTGTTTCTGTTGCCCTCACCTCTTCTTAAATGTTTATCTAATTTTTGTGAAATAATATTTTTTAATGAAGTTTTTGATAATAAAGAGGAATTATAAGATTGCACCATATGAGTTGATTAGGCTATAAACTTTTTCATTTAGCCTCTCTATCACACACACTCATATATAGATATATGATAAAAAATGAAAATAATATCCAAACGTAATGGAAAATGAAAGAAAGAAAACCCAAAATCATTTATGTATTCATCAACGTTTCATCTTCATTTACAGACTTCCTCGGGATGATTGATTTGAAGAATTTGTACATTTTTACTTGTGTGTTTTTTCTTAAATCAATCATCCCAGCGAAACCTTGAAATAAAGACAAAACGTTGATGAATGCATAAATAATTTCGATTTTTCTCTTTTCACTTTCCATATATATATATATATATATATATATATATTTATTTATTTATTTATTTATTACAGAAGATCAAAACAACATCGGTACCGTCGTCGGTTTAAAATCCAAACAAAGGGGACCTATAGTTGGTCTCCTTTGCCGGACTCTCTTCAGCTTCTGTTTATGTCTGTCTCCCCGGAAAATGGCGGCTTGCATGTTGTGTGACCTTTTTTACAACATTTCAATCCTTGGCTCTATTTTCATTTTTGTTATTTTTTTTTACTAATATAATAATAATAATTTGATAGTTTTATTTCTCAGAAATTGTCCTGGGGGAGGAAGGATTGATCAGGTCAGCTGTATATTTTGGACCCAAATTTATTCGTCCAAATTTACTATATTTTAATATTTTATTTACTAAACAGAGGCTGAAGAGAGTCCGGCATAGGAGATCAACTATAGGTTCCTTTGTTTAGATTTGAAACCGACGGTACCGATGTTTTTCTGATATTTTGTAATACATATATAAATAAATATTACGTTCTTATTTTTTTAATTTTCTTAATGATTGAGCATTCTGCTGGGGTTCTCTCCAACTAACCTTACATAAAGTACTCTTTCTTGTATAGAGCTTATTCATAAAGAAATCGCTGTCACTAGCTTTAAGGTATAGTATCAATTCGAGATCCCGGCACTTGACAATGTTTACATTGAGATTTCACTTACGTTCAGCCAGTGTCGCATGATAGCGCATGGGTAGAAGCTTGTCGGTTGAGTTTCAATCCCGACTTGAGGCACTAGGTGGTCTAGACATACTGAAGAGCTGTGATACAGCAAAATAGTCTGTATGTGGATGACTATATATATATATATGTATATATATATATATATATATATAAGAGAGAGAGAGAGAGGAAGGGATAGACAAAGAGAGAGAGGAAGGGATAGACAAAGAGAGAGAGGAAGGGATAGACAAAGAGAGAGAGGAAGGGATAGACAATAGAAAAAACTGAGATTGAAAAAATGCCTAAAACTAATTAGCAAATTATTTGATATGAATAACAAAAAATAATCAAACAAATTAGAATTCATGAAACTTTCTATTGAAGGAGAGAAAGAAAAATTAAGATCAAAACTGTTAATCCATGTTTTGTATGAGGAGACTATTTTAAAAGTATTTGTTAGATGTGAATCTCAGAAAAGAAAAGCTATTGAGTGAACCGAGCAGAATACTGTCTTCATTTTAGACATTCTACTATCTACTATCCATATGAAATATCTTGGACCCTAAATGTATTCCTGGTTATAAAATGTGGAGTTCTTATTCAAGGGAGATAATCTCCAACAAAGGAGCAGGGAGATTTATAATGCTACTTCATATGCTTTGGTAGAAAAGACAATGAAAAGGTAATTAAAATAAGTGAAAGTATTGAATGAAAGGATTGAAATAGGGTAAATAAACAATAAGAATAAAAATGTTGCTTTAAAGGGAATACATGTTTATATGTGTCCGGCTAATACTCCCAAACTAGAATATTTAGACCAAAGATTCATATATATTAATTCTAAATTCATGTCGAAAGGTTTATTATAAATTTTAACTTTATATGAAAAGAAGACTTTTCAAACGAAATATATATACAATAACAAAATAGAAATAAGCAAAATAATATGGCAACATCTTTCAGTATTTTAAAAGTTAATTAAAGAAAATATTTTGCAGGTATTAATCCTGAATTTGTAGATGGATGATGCTACTTTGAATACAATACATGTGAAATATATTTATTTTTCTAAGTAAATATATAAATAAAAAGTAAATAAATTTAATTGCAAACAATTTAACTATGACTATACAGATGGTACATTTTTTTTCTTATAAGTTATTTAATTTTAACAATTATAAAATATTTTATTCATCGCTGGTATTACATTTTTATATAATACATGGGCAACGTCAGGTAGCTTTGCTAGTAGACAATGAAGACATTCTTATTCTGATTAACTTTGTTATTCCTCCTGTTGATTTTCTGGGCAGTGTTTCCACCAAAACATTATTATACATGTTTCAAAACTATATATATATATATATATATGAAATTATCTATTGTGTAATTATTGAGGTATAATGGCAATTCTATTGATTTCAAATTAAATACTTCTAATTATAAACTTTCTCTTTTATAAGATTAAATTCTATCACTTGTCATCCGCTGCAAAAGCAAAACTTCTTGTCAAAGTGCAGTGAAGCTATCACATGTTGACACCTTCTAAATCTGTAATCTTCATGTACGAGGATTGATTAATCTAAAATCTGAAAATAATAATTATTTGTTTCACAAAGAAAACATTGTTTTATTTTATTTGCTTTCTTTTGAAATTGTTAAAATGTGCAACTGATCAAAATTATTTTAGATGTTTTTCTGTAAAACTTTTGGTGTTTGTAAAACTGTTTGACTTCAAACTTTTGGTGTTTATACTCTGTGCTAATGAACGTCTCGGAAACGATCGTACACATAACTGTTATTGGTGTTGAACTCTTGGAATGGATTTAAATGAACATGTCATAAATTTGTTTATCTCTGAACTATAATATATATATATATAGAGAGAGAGAGACTAATATATATATATATATATGTGTGTATGTATTGGTTATATCTGATATAGAAGTGAATTATCAGAATCGTGTACTTAAAAAGGGTAAAAAGAAAATACTAAAATTATCGTTTTACATTGACATATACCAATATGTAAAATTAGTGCACAAGACTACTTTTTCTACTGGCCTTTTAGCCTATTTGTACTCTTTAAAATCAAATCATATTTGATGCCAGATTTTTCCATTGATATTATAAAATATATTATAAGGAAGGCCATGAAAAGTAAGCTAAAATTATGTTGAGACATTTTAATATTTGTGAACTAATTATTCTATTACAAGCTTTACACCCTGTTATTTAAAATACTGATAATGTGTTGGCCCAAGTAAAAATGACAGACAATGAAAGAGGATGAGAGAATTGCTATACATTTCTATGACCAATCTGCTTGAGAGAATATCCACGAAACACGAATACTATAGTTTCATAGACCAAAACTGCATCCACAAGTATACACACACACATGGATGTACAAGTACTCAGCAGATAGCAATAACCAAATCCACACAACTATATTGAATTGAAATATTCTTGGCCTTTTGGCTAAGATCAAAGTGTAGTATCTGTTCCGATAGATACTGCACCCCATACTGGTATTGTCTTGGCCTTCGGGGCTTGATTTACGCCGGTCAATGGGTCTGTCCTGTGCAGTTCTAGGAGGTCCACCCTCCCAGGCTTTGCCTCCCTTCTTTGGGGAGGAGTAAGTTTATTGCTTACTGTCTGAGGCGCCTCTACCGGGGAATGCCGACGGGGCTGCCCAGGCAATTTTTAATGGCCAGAGTGCTAACTTTCTCGGGCGCTGGCTTTTCAAACCCCACTTTCCTGACCCGATTTTTGGTCACATCTTACTTGTGGGAGTAAGATAAAACTGGCCTTGTGCCTAACTCCTGGGGAAGAGTAAATAAAACCAACAGAAAGTATCGCCTACATATTAAAGTTAGAATTAAAGAAAACAAAACTGCACAGAATATCATACAAAAAGCTGCACAAGTAACAACCGTCTATAAAAGAATGAATAAAATAAAGCAACTGTGGCATAAATAACTAGGTTATAAGGTGTAACCAAACAGCAAGAATCTTGGATAATCCTTATTTCTATGACAAACACCAATTCAGTGAAATAAAATATTCATTGTTTTTGTATATAATTTTCATATTTTTCACTCAAATCTGTTTACAATTGGACAGTTTACTCTTAGCAGTATATCATTTCGATATATGTAAATAATCTGTCATCTCCTCCCTGATAATGGAAATGTATTTAATGATTTACATATAAGGTCATTTCCTGAATATTCTCAGTGTGAAAGTATAAAGCATTAAGGTTAAGGATATATCAGAATAACATAGAACCACCATTCATAGATTGTGAAGAGCTGGCAAAACCCAAAAAGAGATTGCTGTCCCAACGGATTTCTCGGTATGTATTCGAAGATAACAAGACACACTTGCCTAAAACGGTCCAACAGTGGTTCCAAATTCGACCATAGCTAATTGTGGGGAAATTTCCCAAGCATGGAATGATGTTCGTGTAGCTGCTGTTGGTGTTAATGTTGGTGTAGCTGCTTAACCATCACCACACTTCATTAGCTCGTATATGCCAGCAGGATACCGATTTCTAAGCTACTACTAACTTTAAATAGAAATAAAAGTTCTTAATATGGGCTAGAGATCAAAGTTGGTTAGTTAATAAATGGCATCACTTAATTTTTAGCGATGTATTTGTTGTATACTTGAAATGGGTTACAATATACCAAGGTTATTACTCGAGTGGAAGGAACAACCAACACAATAGTATAATGAAGAAAGAAAGGTTTATTGCAATAGAGAGAACAATAATGAAAAGACAGACATTAGTAAGACATTATTAATCTCCGAAGCAAGGCCGTCAGATAATTCGGTGCTCACTATATATGTATTAGTAAGTCCACATAGAAAAGAGGGGATGTAGGATATTCTATTACAAAAGAATTAATATTCTGTATTTACTTCAGTGATCTTTGTCGCTGACTATGAAGACATTCTCACAAAAGATATGATATCGACTGTATGAAAATATAGCATAACATTCCCTCAATGTAAATGGTTGGGTATTGTATATCTGTCACCAATGTTAGGGTATCTGTTAATTCTGCTGTCTATCATAATGTTTTAGATCATTTTGTTTATCTCATACATTGAGAACAAGTTTGATGACAATGAATTTATCTTTGTGCATGATCTTGATCAATTCAACACCGCTAAATCTACAAAATTCAGGGAGAAGAGGATGCCTGTTCTTGACTTGCCTTAAAATAGCTGAGATAGATGATTTAATGTAACATTTATGGTGAATCCTCAAAAGGAGGATAGAAAATAATATTCATAAAATTGTCTAGTATGACCTCTGGTGACATCAGAGGATTGTCATGAATTAATCGGTTTGTTATCAAAACGAATGAAAGAAATAATAAATTCAAAAGGTGCTACAACAAAGTATAAACGTATTGCTGCAGTTCTTTCAAATTATTAATAATACATTTTCTTGATAATAAAAGCTTGTTTGTTCTTTTTGTCATTAGATGTATTCATTTTCACATTTCGAAAATTTCACATTTGAAAGAAAACCTGATTTCGCAGTGAAATACTACCAGATTATGTTCATATAATGAAATGGATAGGCTGTAAAATTTAAAACAAATCCGAGCAAGATATTCTAAAAAATGAATATTCTATTTTATTGAATTCTTATAATTCTACCATTTTAACGCTTTCACATTAATTGTTATCAATCCAAAAGCCACAATAAAAGCAATAATAATTAGTAATGAACCCAAGGGAACTGAGACTGTCTGAATAGTTATATAAAAAATACTATCATCTGACACCCATGCAATTGCAGAGGCACCAACACCAGTTAGTGCCACAGAAATTAACCATTAGGATCGAAAAGCTGAGGAGTGATAGCACCATCCAAACCTCAAATGGAAGGACATGGAGAGCGCTCGAATCTTGAATTTCAGAGAAAGCCATTTAGAACTAAATAATAAACGGCAAAGTGAGTTACAATAGTGATTGAAAGAAGCAGGGAGTACTGGAAAACTGGAAAGCCTTGTTGTCACTCAGACTCCAGGGAATGCCACCTGTTTTTACCAGTGACCGATTATTGGTAATGACTCATGTCAGAATTTCTAGTGAGTAAGAAATAATAAATTGTTACGCAATTGAAAATAAATAATTTTTCAAGAAATAATTTAAAGAAAATAAAAAAATTAATTATTAAATTTGTTTCTGGAAACATGGTTTCTGCAGTGAAGGGTTTGTTGCAAGTGTTGAATATTTCAACATTTTTGCTGCAAGTTTTCAATATTTCAACATTTTTGCTGCAAGTTTTCAATATTTCAACATTTTCATCCATGAAATAGTAATAAAACAAACAAGTTTGTGTGTTAATACCTTTTTCTATCTTCTCCCTCATCATATATATATATATATATATAAAGTCAATGTCTGTTGGTTTATCTTATAGAAATTTATATGATAACAGGTAAATTTTAAAGGAACCTAAAAGCACCATTTTACGTTTCTTTCGAGTCCATTTGAAGTTACTATCGGTTGGGTTCATAAATTATCTGAAATATATTAGAACGTAAAGAAACGAAGTTTTTTTTTTTTTCTTCATAAAACAAAAATAAAATTATACAAAGAATATCTCGGTTAAGAATATATTTTAAAAAAGGTTTAAATATTTAAATTATTTTTATTGTTTATTTTAAAAACTTTAAATACATGAATTCGTTTCTATTCGTTAAAATAATTTGCCGTTTTAAAACTGTATGCCATTAGTCAGTATTTTTTTAAAAATCACGACTGTGCTGACATTTTTTTACTTGACTTCTCATGGGAAATGTTATTAACTTTTCCTTCAAAGCAAAAAAAAATAACTGAAATATATCAGAACGTAATGAAACAACATTCATTTTTTAGATATAGATTGTTTTCTTTTCATAAAACAAACATAAAACTAATAAAGAACATCACAGTGAAGAATGTGCTTAAAAAAGGTTTAAACATTCAAGTAACTATTTTCATTCGCATTTTGATATTTAAAATAAGTAGTGTTTTTAAGAACACTTCTGTGCTGACAGTTTTAAAAAAATTATTTGACATAACATGGAAAATGTTATTTTAAACTTTTCTTTCAAGGAAAAAATTAAAAAAATTATAAACATGACGATATTTTAGAATTTTTCCTAAGAAACCTATCGACCAGGATTATATCTTCACACGGGCAATGCTAATATGATAAAAGGACTTGAGTTTGATTAAAAAAAAAATTAGGGATAAAATTATTTTCATATGGATTTTCAGTTAAAATTAGAAGATGTATCCATGTTTAGTGTAGTTAAGTTTAAGTTATTAAGCTTATTACACAATGAATACAATTATTTTGTGTAAGGAAGATTATTTTATACGATTCAATAAGCGTTAAACGTCTCACATAATTAACTGAGACGTTTAATGCTTATCGAGCTTTTTTCCATTTCGATAATACATTTCATTTATGCAATACATTTAATGTCTAAATCTTCTGAATGGTGAATTTAGAAGAGAATTTGTGTGTGTTTTTTATTGATGTATTCATTTCCTATGAATCTTATTTCCTTCTGAATTTTATTTTCCTGCATTAGAACTAAATAAGACTTGCGTTATTTTACACGTCATAAATTTCAGCATGAGATTAATGTTCAAACAAAAGTAACATATGACAGCATACAGAAAGAAATAAAAAAGTGGCAGAAATGAGATTTTCCAGAATACAAAATATGTACATCAAAATGGAATTTATTTCCTGTTTGAATCAAGTATTTTAAATATTAAATAAATATATTCAAGCATAAAGATTCAATAATAATACTGTCTGGATTTCCTTATTAGATGACAGCCCCCAGATAATTCTGTGTGTTTATGACTAAGATAAAAAATTTAAATGTTTACACCAAATCTTTATGGAAAGTTATTTTTCCATAATAAATATTCATTTATTGCAGAAATAAAAAATCTAATATTGCATTTTTATGAATAAATACATGCTTGTAAAACAGGTATGATCTATTAAGTAGATGAGAATATCTTTTCGAAAATGTTAAACTATTATTCTTTTTAAGTTGCAGATAATTGCAATTATATATATATATATATATATATATATATATATATATATATATATACTAGCTGAACCCGTCGCCCGGCGTTGCACGGGAGAAAGTAGTATCTATTGCATAGAAAAAGAAACCGCCTATTGTTCTCCCCACCCCCCTCTACCGTGTTGGTGAATGTTTTAAATTTAAAAAAGTAAAAATAAAAAGTGGTAGAGTAGAATGGGATCGAACGCTGAAACTGGCGATCGTGAAAACTCCCTTTTTAACCACTGCACCACAGTTTCAACTTAAAATACGTTTGAAAATAGGCCAGTTAAGCTAGAATTAGATAGAACGTAATCTGATATTCGCGGAATATCATCGGAGTGAACGGGAGCGATCATTAAGTCTTTGCGTATTGCTTTATATTATGTAGTAAATTAATACTATGCAAATAATAAATAAGGACGGACTGTTTTGTGAAAAGTAAACTGTGTTTATTAATTCCAGGTGTCGATGAGTAGAGCGACAGTACATAATTGTTAGGGAGAAAAGTTTTTGCTACCACCTATATGGAGTTGGTGTGTCGGAGAGTCGGAGATGGCGGGCCAAATGTAATATTTAGTGTTAGGTAGGAAAAAATAATAAGAAATTTACTAAAACACGCTCGAGTTTATAAGTGTGATATAGAGGTGAGTTTAGTAGCCTGTGATGCATGTGGTTATTTTCCTATACTCCGAGAAGGTACAGGGGAAAAAACGTCTCTACTTTATATATTATATATTAGTAAGCAATGAAAATATATATGGCAATCAAGCTACACAGGCTCCCGTGTTTCATCCCCGGGGGGAATCGTCAGGCTAAATGCATGGAGTTATTTTGTCAGGTGTTTTTATATACATGGCTTGCTAGTTAACCAATCAGATTCTTTGTTGTTCCCTCAGCCAATCGTTGGGCTTTCCGCGAACAAAGGTTTCTCGCGAACAAAGGCTTTGTTGGTGACGCTCCTATGTCTACTCTATTGTTTGTTAACAATGGTTTTTCCTATATCCTGTTTCCTTTGTTTTGTCAATACAGTAGGCGAATTTATTTTAACACGTGGTTTCTTGTATTTCTATTTAAGGTTTTAAATTTTAACTTGTTCAGTTTTTTATTTATTTATTTATATATTTATATATATATATATATATATATATATATATATTTTTTTTTTTTTTTAAATTTTATTTATTATATATCATCCTAAGGTAAATTTATTTCTGTGTAAACAGCTGTTGGCTATTTCGCTTCTAGCACATTTAAAAACAAAGAACGTCGAACTAAAACAGCACTAGCTAACCATTATTGGGAACTCAAGAAAATGGACACTCACCAATAATTGAATGGAAAATAGTAAGGCAGGCCAGTACATGTAGAAACTTAGACGACCCGTGTAGATTATGCCTGAATGAAAAATATGAAATCCTAAATTTTAAAGATCCCCGAAACCTATTAAACTCTAGAAGCTGATGATTGCAGGTTTGCCATGAAACCTATGTGTATATTGGTTTATTTTAAAAATATTATTTATAAATAACTTATATATATATATATATTATATACACACAATAGACTGCTAAATCCCTATGACCACTGCTTTATTCTCTTCATTCATTTTTCAAAAAATCCATTTAACTTTCGTCTACACATGAACAACTAAATATAGATATATATTTCCTGGAATTTTCATATATGCAACTTTAATAAATATATACATAAATAAATAAATATATATATATATATATATATATATATATATATATACATGTTCAATAACTTAAATTAAAACATCTTTCACACAGAATTTTTGAATAGATATTTAGCAACTTAATTGGTAATTAATTGGATTCTAAAACAATTTTGTTTGTCTTTGGAATTTTCCTCTTAAAATCATATTCTTTGTAAAGTAAGAAAAAATAGTTTAAAATCAGTTTTAAGACAATCTTGATAGACACAGGAAACCAAAATATAATTTTCCAAATTTCAATGATTTTATTGCTGCTGAGGTAAAGGTGTAAAGTTCCTCATATAAATACTTGTCTTAAGTGTAACTTAAGTATTAATAGGACCCGTTCAAAATGTGTGTAGTTTATACCTCTATAAAGTGTAAAATAGAATGAATAGCGAGAGATTAGCCAGCTCAACATTGCTTAGGCAGTAGCAGTTGATTACCCTCAACTATAATGGGTTTATTTCTTTATTTTAAGAGTGGTGACTGATCATTATGAACCGAAAACATATTCAAAGAAAACAGAAAAGTTACAGTTGTCATTTCGGCAAAATGCAGGATTTGAAATTTCTACTAAAACGACAGTAGTTACAATCACAATAATTGGAAGTTTTACTTAAAAAAGGCGAAAGTAATAGTGGGAATTTTTCTTTTACACTGGATTCCATTGCAGAACCAAGTTCTTAATTAAATTACAACATACAAAATAACCATGTTTGAAGTATATTTATAACATTTTCAAGTAAGATGAAAAATATTCAACTGCTATTAAGGAATCTGGGAATGATAGTACATGAGAAAAATTATGAGTATATTCTTCCAAAAAGATCATCAGAAATATTGCTAAATTGTACAGTGAAAATTTTGTCTACAATTTTTTGGGAAAAAGTATCTATTTTAGATACACGGTAACAGGTTTTAGGATCAGGCGATTTTTCCACATATGCGATAATAGCGAATCAAGAGTATGGAAGGTGTAAATCAAAATGGAAAACCAGTTCAAATATTTCATCTTGTGACTAAAATCACCTAAGGACAAGGAAATACGAGCAAAACTTTTAGTCAAACTGGAACAGGACCTCAAGATGAATCTACAGATCATGTCGGAGGAGTATAAGAGACTTGTTAACCTAAAATACAACATTGCCCAAATAGAAGTATGTGAAGTGTACCAATATCAAGCAGTCTAAAAACACCCTTTAATAAAACTTCCTCATGAATGTGGTGACATGCATTTCCCAATTAACTGTCCATTTAAAAATTGAAAAGGTTTTTGCTGCAAAAGGTTTGAAAGAAATTTATATACATTAAAATCCAGTAAAATTACAACTCGATACTGGCCTCAATTTGAGTATAAAAAAATATGTACACTTAAAATTGAAAAAAATGATCACAAGTGTGTTGTGTCTCAGATACAAAATTTAAAATAAAAGGCATGATTAATTGTGACGTCTTGTTCCAGGGCAAGATTGGTAAGATAAAAGATAAGTCAATAGAGCGTGTTGATAAAAATATTGGGATTTTGAATAAAAAATGAAATAGGATTACCCGGATTTAAATACAAGGACACTTAGTATATGCACTAAAGCAAGGAAAATCCAATTTTAGATCCAAAAGACCTGTTCAATTTGCTGCCATTGAGACAGTAAAAAGAGAACTGGACAGATTTTAAAAAAATAGGAGTCATTGCTGTTGAAGATCGGGTTATTTAACTTGGTATCTCTGCATATATGGTTGTGTCCCTTGTTTTGTAGGTTTTCTGTTCTGAAATAAACATGGTGTTCAGCTAAACATGTATTGTGCTGTTACAGTAGTATGATAGTAGTAAAACTAACAATGTTTTCAGTAGAATTCTCAAGTTTGGCACTATCTATTTCTGTTGCAAAAAAGGGTCTGGAAAATTACAATGAGTTGCAGATTTTTCCACATGCTGAAGAAGTTTGTTTTTGTTGGAAAAATTAAATGATGGTAATATTATTCAAAATTAGACTCTTCAGACGTATACCTTCAAAAGGAATAGAGTAAAAATTCCTTACTGTCCACACACACAGAGGTTTATTTTGTTTTAATGAGCTGGGTCAAAGTCACCTGCAACATTTCCTAACAAATTATAGACACCATATTGGCAGGGTTTTATTCTACCATTGCATACTTGGATGATACTCTGGCTCTAAAACCGTGAAGGAGCATGAACAACATTTAGCAAGGATATTCAAATGGATAAAACATTAGGGTTAAAACTAGATTGAGAAAAATGCGAATTATTAATACCAGAAATGAAATATTTGGGTCAGATCATTGATGGAAGTAGTTGTAGACTAGATCCCCCAAAATGAAAGCTCCAAAATATATGACAGCCATGATGGACACCACCAAATTACAATCCTTTTTAAAAATGGTAAATTATTATGATCTCTAGATACCTATGCAGAAAATAAAATCTCCATTAAATAAACGATTAAAAAAGATAGTCTGTGGAATTGGTCAAGTGACTGCCAGAGGGCATTTTAGGAAATAGCTTACACATACACATTTTGACCGCTTATTGGACATAATAGTAGCTTCAACTGCTAGTCAATATGGCATTGGTGTGACACGTTGAGGAGTTTGCTGGTGCAATATTGAGTTAGATTAATTATGGAATAATTAATTAAAAGTAATTGAGAGTCAACGCATTTTTGAGGCGACAGATATCACCAAATGTTATTAAATGAACGAGTTAATTCCAAAAGTCATATTCTTTGTATTTGAGTGACAACTGAAAACATCGCTTTTGATTATTAATTAATAGAAGTTGAAAAGGTCATGATAAAAAGTTAATTCTGAGAGGCTATATTTACATGTCTGAAAATGATAGCTGAGTGAAAGTACTCAAACCAAATTATGTTTATAATTTGGAAGCTTATATTTCAGGTTGAATTGCCAACTAGAGAAAAGCATTTTTTTTTGACTGAAATGGAATTATGAAGAAATAATTTTTAGAGAAAAAATATGTTTGCAAATTGAAAAGGTCACGAGAGTGCACTAGCCATATCTGTTAAATATACTTACCTATAAATAGATAGTAAGGCGTTTCTATTGTTGAAATAAGACCCAGTCACATGTTGTGGTCTTGATTTAAAGTTCACCTTTTTGGGTGAAACACCATTGCCTGACCAATCGTAAGAGAGCAGAAAATGTGATGTGGTTTGTGATTGATTAGCGAATCACAAAATTCGTCTTAATTGAATAACTGACACTTGGTGAGCTCACGAGGACAATCAGTCCAAGATACAGACAGATAGTGAAAGAGGGGCATAAGTCAACACAAATTCAAAAGATTAAGAAGAATTCTTTTCAAATTCGACCTCCTCTCATGGACAAAACACAAAGTAAATCAAAACTTAGCACTATCCAAATTTCCCAACTTTTTTTCTCTAGAGCAAGAACAACAAAACTTTTCGTTTTTATTATTATTACACACCCGTTTTCTAATAAATATTTATTATTACACACCTGTTTTATTGTTCACTGTGCATTTTCTTGTTTTGGGGTTGCCAACAGAACTGACATGTTACTCAAGTTCACGATTAGATTGACTCATTATCAGCATGGACATAGAACGATTGAGAGAGCAACCGGTTGGAATGAATTTTGTCCATGCAGTATCAGATAACATTTGGGCCTCAAAACACAGGATACTACTCTAAGTGACCTCCACTGTACAGCCGAACCGCATTGAAACAGCATTTCTATACAAAAGAAAAAAAGGAAAAACAGTCAGTCACTCATGCATCAAGAACTGTTGCCAGCAGTAAAAATACAGCAAAAATGAGAAAGCATTAGCAATAATCTTTGCAATAACAAAATTTATAGAATAATACAAACTGACTACAAACCACTTTTAGAAATATTCGGCCCCCAGAAAAAATAGTACATTCGCCCAATTGATAACAATGGTGAGCTACACTATTGCTGAGATATGATTTTAATATCAAGTATTTAGAGTCAGAGCGAGTGGAACAGGATGATAGTCTTTCAATATAGTGAGAAGTACCAAAATCTAAAGGACGCTGGAGAATACAGTAATCGCAGCAATAAAATCTGAGGAGGGAATAAAATATTTCTTGTGGAACACGATGAGAGCATTATCAGTCACGGAATGCAATATTCGAAAGGAATCACGTAAAGACGAGGGGATTAAAAAGATGAAAGAAGAACTTAGAGGTGAAAAAGGGAATAAAAATAAAGAATTATTTTCTATATGTTATTACTTCTTAATGTATTCAGAATGGATAGTGATCCCAGAGTTATTGCAGAACTAGGTAATAAAACAATTTCACACTGGACATCTTTGAGGATCCCACATGAAATCATTAATGTGAAGCTACGTTTACTGGCCAGGGATCGATTAAGATATCAACCCTTAAATGCTTTATTTTTTTTATATTAGTGTGAAAAAAATAAAAAGCGTTTCATAGGTGTAATATAAAGTAGTATAAAAGATTTTTGAGAAAAAATAAATGATGTTACAATGTGCAACAAATGGCATAGAATTTTACATGTATAACAAAATACTACAATATGTGTATCTAAATAATCGTAATACACTAGAGAATCATAAAATAATTTTTCCTTACAATTATAATAACCAGATTTAACAGTTTAGACACACCGATGACATTCACCGCGACATCGAAGATATTGATTACCAATTTAGCATTTGGTGCTGATGCAACATCATACAAATACTTACTCACACTTGGCAACATGCTCGTTGCAGATGTGATACAAGTCGCAGTTTGACACATTTTGTTGAATATTATACTAAATAGGCATTTTGTTGGAAAGTATCATATTTGAAACAAAAAGCATTTACGGGTGAAAGGTCTTTCCAAGACTGTGCATTATCTTCAAAATTATGGGTAGTAACAAAGATTACTAAGTCGTAGTCCAGATAACATATTTACTATGCAAGCTCAGAAAACAGGTGTTACTATCTAGTAATTGGGAGCAGTTTTACTAAATGGTCAGAGATTATAAAATGTAGTAGAGTTACAAAGAGTGGCATCGTTAAGAGAAGTGTTTTCTATTATCAGAATTTCAGATACAAATGTGTTATATAATGGAACAAAATGGAAGGATCAGAAAAGAATGTAGAAAAGGCAGAACGTTAGATTGTAGAAGTTTTACTTGAAGGAAGTGATGATACATTTTGCTTAAAACTCTCATCATTCCTTACATTTGTTTTGGTGTTACATTCACACCTAGCAGAAGCGTTTTAGTTTTACCTGTGTACCTACAAGAATCCCTACACATTATATTTATATAAATTACATTTATGTAACGAAATGAAGCCTTTTCATTTTTTTTTTTATTAAAGGCGTATGAAAAATGTTATGAATATCACTGAATACCAATGCAATCAACAAATTAAAATACATTGTTGTATTCGTTTTTCAATGATTGCCATAGTGATTCTATCTTGTATCTTGTCTCCAAGTGGTGAACTGTGTGGCCATCTGGTATTTTCTTTCATAGTGGATCAGAGCTGGCTTAGGCTGAATGGATAAACACACATGCAGAATATTTATATCATCAATTTGTTTTAGTCTATAAACCAATTTTTATGACCTGAGTAGTTAGTCACATCATAAACTCTGTAGAACTCTCCATTACCATTTTCGTTTTCTAGATTCACCATGACAAGAAACGCTTCATGGCCAATATAATGCTTACACTACCTTTTCCAACGAACTACTTAACGAGTAACTATTTCAAAAATGCCCCCTCTCTCTCTCTCTCTCTCTCTCTCTTTATGGAACCTTTTATGTCTCTCAGCCTATGGAACTTTTTATGTCTCTAAGCTCCCCTTCACCATCTGACACAACAAAGTCGTTTTTTGTATTAACTAAATTTAATTTGTATTTTCCTTTCTTAAAGAGCGTTATGTTTTCAGTCGATATATTATAAGGATTCACTTATACACAGAAAACATTGATAAATGTATTTATTCATGATTCTATTGCGTATAATGTGCAGCTTTTGAGTAAATTATCAACAAGAGACACCCTTTCTCTCTCTCTCTCACACACACACATATATAATGCATGTACAACTTATATTGTAAGCTTATATTATTAAATAACATTTATGTCATGAAATTAAGCCTACTTGATTTTTTTTGCTAAAGACATATTATGAAAAGTATTATGAATATCATTAAATACCAATGCAATCAATGTTATACCGATAAAAGATATTTATAAAACTAGTCAATATTATTTTAAATAGGATATGCAAGTAGTGTAATACCAACCATTTTAGCGGCTGCACTCATGTTATTTTGGTCCTTTCTTTCTCTTAGATAAGTACTTCTATCAAAGGAAGAGAGTATAGTCTACTAAACTATTTAAGTAATAGCTGGTTAAATAACTTTTGTGGAGATACGATAAAGAAATAACAAGAGGAGTGGGGCCCCTAAGAGAATGCGATATTTTAACTGTTCCTTTTCTGGCAGTTCTTACAGTCCAACTGGTGCCAGAAGATTAATTACTATTCTCACCAGATTTGTTTTCTATCTTCTCAGATATTTATTCTCTCTTACTTACAAGGTGACTTACAACCAATAGCAGATGACTATAGTTTTCAGTGTTAGAAAATAAGCTTTGAGTATGCAGTTTTAATATGTTCTATCCATAGATATCTCTATGGGAAGCGGATACAGATTAGAGTGTTGCCGTGAAGTGATGGTCTCCATAAACGTTTATCTCCCTACTTGCTCTTCACATTAATTGCAGTATAAGCATGCTTGATTAAATTTGAATGTTTGCTAATCAAATCTAATAAATTTTTATTTATTTATTTTTTTTTAACATATTTCACCCCAAACAAGGCAGGCCGTCACTGTAGACGTAATGGGTTACTGAGAATTTTTTTTTTTTTTTGGGGGGGGGGGGGTGTTTTGGGTGTCACCCCAACTTGGGAGCAGTGTTGTGAGATGTCTGTTTACATTAGTTTTAAACATCTGCATGTCGGTACTGTCGGGGAAACGGGGAGCAAGGAGAGAGTTCCAGAGGCCAGCAGCATGAGGAAAGAAGCTATTGGAGAAGAAGGCTCTCCGGCATCTGGGGACCTCCACAGTGAATGGATGGGATTTAGCTGATTGTTGAGTTAGTCTAGTGAATTTACGTCGAAGGGAGAACCAGAGTAGCCAGTTTATCGGAGCACAAACCATTGAAGTATTTGTAAATCAAGTACAAGGATGCAACAAGAAAATTTTTCAATCAAATTCTTTTTACTAATATTAAGAAATACCTTTTCGTTGACAGATGTTGTCAATATATGCAATAATATCGTGTAATTTATTATGAGCATCAGTAATGCGGAGAAACAGCAGTAAAGTGTAAAGCTAGGTGAATTTATTATCAATTCTCATGATGATTGATAATGGAGTGAAACTGCAGTAAAGTGTTAACATAGGTAAATCTATTAGCATATATTATTAGAATCGATACTATGTATGTTTTACCTGCATCTTCCTTGTAACTTTATGTATGACAGAAGCAATATATAATATATATATATATATATATATATATAAGTATGTATATAAAAAAATAATGTGAAAAAAAAGTTTATATTGTGTTATAACTTTTTATTATTTATTTTTTTATTTATTTATTTTGTGACGTGTAGGAATATAAATTGTTCTGTAAAGAAAAATAGTTTTTTCTTGTTGATGGTATGGAGAACAAAATTTTCGACTGATCCTTCAGTCTTCATCGGTGTTTGGGGTTTGCGTGTGTATATATATATATAATTAGAGGTTGATGTTACTATTTTAATGTCAGATTTGAATTGTTTTTGTAAGGAAATAGACATGGAATTATTGGGGAGAACTATGTAAGATTTATTTTTCTCAGTCATGTCGGTGTTATTTGCGCTGGTGATCTTATGAAGGGACATGTGGTGTTTGTCTATTTTTGTTGTGGATATTAAAGGATTTGCGTTTAGTGCTTTTGATTAAAAATTGAGGATATTTTAAAGCTTGGTAAGTGTTCTTGATATAAGTTTCTTCATTGCGGAGGTAAGCGGGACTGCAATTTTAAGAGCTCTGAGGAAGAAACGAACCTATGATCATTTCGGATTTTATTCTGTTGTAGTCGGAGTAAAAATGTATAAGATCATTTTTATTCATTGGTTTTTCTAAAGACTGAGAAGTTCGGGTGTTGTGCGGCCTAAACTTTGCAGTCTTTATTATTCTTTTGCAGGTGATTGTTTTAATAATAATTGTTACAAATTGCTAAGCAAGGTGGAAGATAGCTTAAATACCCCCACCCCAATCTAAAAATTGGTTTGAGGAGTTTAAATTATAGTTTAACCTAAAAATAATCTTCTCCTCAATGAGAATTGAACTAAAACTTGATGCTTTTGCAGGCCACTGTTTTAAGCACTCTCCCAAAGCGACATGTATATATAAATGAATCAACTATTGCTTGTTTCCGGATTATTTTCAAATCACTTATTTCCAATTATAGCATACACCCCTCTTTCTCACACACACTCTCACTATCTCTCTTTCTCTATCTCTCTTTCTCTATCTCTCTCTCTCTCAAGAAGTTTATCTTTAAATATCATGGTAAAACTGTCAGTGTCCCAATACATCATTCTCTCTCTCTCTGTTGTTTATTTCCGGTTTGTTTTGAAATCACTTCCTGCCAGTTAAAGCATAAGACCATTCTTCCTTTCTCTCTCTTTCTCTTTCTCACATATATATATATATATATATATATATAAAGTAAAGCTGGTATATTTCTCAGATCGTTATGATTAATAGCTTTTTAATAAAAGATAATGCTTAATTCTGTTTTGATATAAACATTTTCATTTGTGTATGTTCTGAATAATTTTTCCAATCGATTTTAATATTTAATTCGATCAATATTTTCTTTGGGATTAGTAATATTATAGTGATATCATATAAAAATATTATAGAGGTCGTTATTCTATAAGATTCTGACGACAACAATTGACTTGTTTAGCATTGATTAGCAGTTCAACACAGAATAATAATTATTATGAGTGTAACTGTCTTTGAAAAGTTCATTTGTTTTTATTGAATAGAAATGAGTATGTACTGTATATTTTAATGTAAAATAGGTAATTCTGGAAAAATGTGTCGTATAAAATGAGTTAGAAAGTAAAAACCTGCTCCTTCATCTAATATAACTAATAAAAATAAAATATTGGTCAGGATTAAATATTAAAATCGATTAAATCGATTGTAAATAATCTTTTTGGTTTGAAACACATGGAACAATATTCGGCATAAATGACTGATGGAGCAGATATTTTATGTACTTTTTGTTAAGAAAGCTGTCTACTTTGGTTTCATGTTTTAACATTTACTTCAATCTGTGAAAGATCACAGTGGTTTAATCAACCAGTAAGTTGAATTCAAATACTATTGGGTCAATTGCATTAGCTTATATACTAATATCATTGGAAAAAGTATGAACAGGCAATTTCTCATTAGAAATGGATAAAAATCTGGTTTATCATCAATAAGTAGTTTCCAATAGAGCTCTTTTTATACTAATATTCTGTAGACACTTTTTATACTGATGTTCTGTGGGGTCTATTTTTATATTAATGTTCTGTTGTTTGCTATTTATACTAATGGTCTAGAGGCTCCTTTTTGTATTGATGTTCTGTAGGTCCCGTTTTATGCTGATGTTCTGTAGGTTCATTTTTTTCTAATATTTTTAAACCCACATTTTACACTTATGTTGTGTAAGCCCATGTTTTGGAAATCATTGACTCCACACTAATTACATGTAAACATTTTATATAGACTTCACAAGTAATCACACCAAGCTCTAACAATATTGACACATACTAAATATCCAAAATTTCAAATATAAAAAATTTAACTATGCACTATAAGAACCAAAGTTTATGACATTGTTGTTCATATAAAATGTGTTATGGGTCGGTCCTACAGAATTATAGATTTTTACACCTCCAATAAAATGTGCAGAATCTTTTTGAAACTTGAGTATATTGGAATGCACTCAATAATTTGCGTTTGGTAAAGCAGACAGTTTCTACATTTTATTATTCCTTTTTTATACAGTTCTTTTTTTTTAATGTGAAATGCAACACTTTTCCTTTTGTGAGTTAAAAAGTGAATTTTGAAATGCGTGTTTTCCACCTTGAACTAAAAATGTTTCACACTAAACTAAATCTAGAGATCCATGGCTGCTAGTTGAGATACTAAGTGATTGGACCACAAAGCCGACTTTATTCATTTTTATTAATCTTTAGTTAATCTCTCTACAAATTTGTTTGTTCAATATTTTCTGCAATAAAATGAAGTTTTATTTTTTTTTAATTTCAATTTTCGTTTGAGATTTTCTCAGACGCTCATTTTTCAAAAATATTGTAATTAGTTTATATAAATTAAAAAGTAACACAGGAAAAGATTTAAAGAGCTTCATATGTGAGATTTAATTTCAAACACAAAAGGAACAAATTCAAAACGGTGAAATTTAGAATTAATATTTGGTTGATTAGGTTCACGAAGACAATAAACACTCGAGAAAATATTTGACAGTTTATTAAATAAGAATTTACTATATTTGTGTTATTCAAATGCATAATTATTATGGTATTATCATATTGGAGGTGGTATTAATTGGTATGTTTTTCTTAGTACAATAAAATCGCGTGAGTAACCTGTAGATGATCTTCCTCAAATCAAACACATATGTGTAAAAACTATTGTCACAATTCCATACGATGTTTTGAAGAAACATCTTTTGAAGTTAGAAAAGATTTGATTGTCCATTGTTTCAAATTTCACAAATATTGAGGTTTTAATTTCGGAAATTATAATAGTTTTTCTGGTGTCATTTTTCTAGAGTATTTTGAAAATGGATGAAACATTTGTAAATATGCTTTAGCAAAATTCCAAAGTATCTAACACTAAAAATAGTTAGTATTCATGAAAATATTATTTTGTGTTGATTAAAAAAGACAACACAAAAGAAAACGTCCTAACAGTCAATGTGAAAGTAAAGAAGTGTTAAGTCCTCACTCATACTAAATGTATATTTATTCTATCAATCCAATATATATATATATATATGTATATAACTTCTTTGTAATATAGTAGGAAAAATCCCAGTAGAGTGCTTGATTAATTAAGAATTAAAGGTAAAAATTAAGAGCATAATATATATTTATTTTGGTGCAGAAAAATTAGTACAACATTCTTATGTTTTAATTTCAAATTTTATTTTAATTTTAATTTAATTCTATTTTTATTCCCTTTAATCTTATATTATTATATCTCTCCAAATCTCCTCCGGTTTTAAATCTCAACAGTTTCATTACACTAAATTTAAATTCAAACAAACATACACAACACACTGAGCAAATAACGCGTCCCAACGAGACTGTCATGTGACTTCACATTTCCAAAACAGATGACAACAGAAGCTGAAGAGAGCCGGATGGCTAAGACTTTCCGAGTTTGAAACCGACAGTACAAATGTTGTACTAATTATCTGTACCAAAGTAAATATATATATATATATATATATATATATATATTATATGACATATTCATTTATATCCGTTCCAAGAATTTAACATCAAACACAGTTACGTGTACGATCGTTTCGGAGGCGAAATGTATGTGTGTATATATATCGATGGTTGAGTTTCAATCCCGGCTTGAGGCACTAACGGGTCTAGCCGGACTGATGAGCTGTGATACAGCGAAACAGTCTGTATGTGGATGACTATATAAAGCTCCCTCCCTGGGTAGAGCTTATTTTGTAAGGATATCGCCAACTGCCATTAGCTTTAAGGCCTAGCTCATTAGGTAAAACTTATTCGAGCTCCCGGCACTTGCAATGTTTACATTGAGATATTTCTTACATTCAGTCAGTGTCGTATGCAGCGCCGACTGTCAGCTCGACGGTTGAGTTCCAATCCCGGCTTAAGGCACTAACTGGTCTAGCCGCACTGATGAGCTGTGATACAGCGAAACAGTCTGTATGTGGATGACTATATATATATATATATATATATATAGTATGAATGAAGATTATACGTAAGAATCTATAGAAGTTGTATGTTATGGTGTAAGTTTGAATAATTATGAATATCATATTTAATCGTCTCTATGAATATGTGAACGATATGAGTAAAACCTACTTTAAAGAATATATAAAAGTCAAGTGAATGAACATTAATCAGTTTTGTTCAAAATAAATATTTTTGAAGGATAAAAGTAAGTATAGACGTTGAAAACATCTGAGCTTTTAATTGATCTGAACTGAATTCGAAGAATTTAGATGACAGCAAATAGTGAAAATTCTCTTTTTGTTAAATCCCAACTCTGGAATGAAATGTGAATGATGTAACCATGGGTTTACATAGTTGTTTGCATATATATGGACATGTCGCAATAATGTGACATCTGCCGATGTATTACATAATTTCAGAATGTGTGTGCATATTTATATATGCATGTTCATCTATTCTTATTGCGGGGTCCTAGTTCATGCCATACGTCCATAAACAGCAAAGATGACGTTTTACTTTATTTCAATTACTTTATAACATAAAACTTGAAAATTATAGTAATTAATAAAAAAATTGTGAATATGTATTCAAGGCTAGGAACAGAGGTACACAGAGGTTCTCATTCATTTTCAGACAATTCCGCGGGGTGCTTGCTAATTGATATATATGTTTGTGAGTCATATAGTACGCATCTTTACATTATGTGTGTTTCATATATATATATATATATATATATATTTGTGAGTCCTAAGGTGAAGATATGTATGTATGTGCGTCATAATATAAAGATGTCTTTATGCCTACAAAACAATCTTGTATATACAAATAGGTGGCTAACTCATTTCCTGTAATAACTCTGAGAACATTGGCATCTGTAATAGGCTTATTAAACTTGAAATGTCCAGAGGATGAGGTAGTCTACTTGTGTAATAACCACTAATGGACTAAAGACCACTTTTTTTCTACCAAATATGATGGTCGTGTCATTGAGCTGAGAGTAAATGAAAGAAAATGGCACTCTACTCGTGTCTACTTAGATCTAATAATGATAAGGCTTGAGATTTCTCTGAAATGAAGTTTTCTGAATTCACTCATCTATATGAAATAAAGTTTTAGTTTGTACCTGAAGAATGTAACATCTTGAGGGGAGAATTTCGTAGCAGACTTAAAATTAACTTCAAGATTTCTTTGATTCTAGAAATTCAAGTAAAAACTGTCAAATAATGTGAATAACAACAATAATAAAATATGAGTTGCAAAAAAAAAATTTTTTTTTTACTTTTCTTCATTTTAAACAAGACACATTGTCACTGAGACGTAAGGGGCTATTGTGAATTAGGGGCATACTAAGTGCTATGTTGGTACAGTCAGGAAGCCAGGAAAGACTGGTGATACCAGATCAGGCTGCCCTGTGGCTCCCTGAGACGAAATTCACCTACATTGACGTTTTTTTTTTTTTTTTTTTTTTTTTGTAAAACTTAATTATGTTCTACAAAACCAAAAACAAAAACAACAGCCTCTCTCCCTTTCTCCCTCCCCTTTTTTATTTTTATTTTTCCTACCCTACTCCCGGTCCTGGATATGACCTTAAACTACATCCGATGGTGAGATCCGGCTTACGGACTTTATGGAATGTGGAGCCTCCTCTTAATTACCATTGCTCCCAGGTCCACCCTGACCCGGAGTGGTAGTACCTGTTAGGGTCCCAACTATGGGTTAAATAGAAACAGATATTAAAAGAGGAAGGAAACAAAAAAGAGAAGAAAACAAGACCAGATTCGGCATTAAATAACCCAAAAAGGGTTGATATGCCGTAAAACAAAACTACCAAATCAAAAACCCTGATTAAACATTTGAAGATATAAAGAACTTGAAGCATAAAAACTTTCACTATAATGACCAGATTCGGCATTAAATAACCCAAAAAGGGTTGATATGCCGTAAAACAAAACTACCAAACCAAACCAAGCCAGGAAAGAAATTCCAAAGGCTAGCAGTTCAAGGAAAGTAGCTATTAGAGTAGAAAGCTTTCTGGCATCTGGGGACTTCTACCATAAAAAGGTGGGATTTTGTTGAATGTTTGGTCGGTGGAATGTATTTACATTGAGGGGGCAGCACCAGTGCAGCAAGTTCGTCGGAGCACATTCCATTACAATACTTGTAAAACATGCACAGGTACACAACATTGTGGTGATGGGGCAGGGGCTGGAGCTTGGTAGATAGTGTGGAACCTATTAAATTAGAGGCTTTTTTTTTTCGATCCTGTATACGAGGGAGAGGTTAGTGGTTTTGTAGACATATAGGATACTGGCAGGTGTGAGAAGTTTTCTAGCATGGTAGAGGGAGTCCACCTTTTTTGCAGCAGCCTTGACAATGTCTTCTATGTATTTGTTACAATTCATGTTACCTGTGAATGTTAGGCCAAGGAGTTTTACTGATAGACTCTCAAGTAGGGTGCAATCAGTGGTTGAAAAGGTTTCTTAAAATGATTAAAGGAAAGCAGTTTTGTCTTAGTAGCATTAAATGTAACCATCCATTTATGGCCCCATTCCACTATAGACTGGTAATCATTTTCTAAGGATTCAGCTATTACCTTGGATATGTGTGTGTGTTCATCTTGCCCACATGTCGGGAATAGAGCATGGTGTTATCAGCAAATATACCCATCTCGGGCACAATTGCATCAGAGACGTCGTTTATGAATATCAGGAATAAGAAAAGGTCTGAAGATTGACCCTTGCATTAATGTCATGTTGTTCAGATGTACGGCCATTGATGACAATCTGGATCTTTCTTTTGGTTAAGAAGGATCTGATTATATTAAATATCTGTCCAGAATATCGTACAAATTCATTTTTATCCGAAGAACTTTATGCCAGACCTTGTCAGTCTTTGGATATATCCAATACTACTTCTCTAGCTTCACCAGCATTGTCCAGGGTGTGATATATGCCTTCAGAGATGACTGTTACGATATCGACAGTCGAATGAACTTGCCTTAATTCATACTGTTGGCCAGAAAGAAGTTTAGCATTCACAAGGTGGTGAACTATCACTACATTGATTAATGATCCAAAGATTTTAGCGAAGAGCGGGAAGAGAATCATGGGGTGATCATTTTGTGGTTGAGTATTTAAAAAGATTTGTTGAATAATTGTTATAATCCTTAATCTTTCCATATTTAACATTAATTTTATATGTAATCATAGGACTGCATCAATTCAGTCAAAAGGCATTCTTAAAAAGAAAGTATGAACATTTTTGTAAGTTAATAAATAATCAGTTAATAAATCTCTCTAAGAAATTTTGTATTCAAAACAGAAAATTGGCATAGAATAGGTAACATTATTTAAAAAGTAAATAAATAAAAGTGAGTCAACATAACAAAAATAGAATAAAAAGGTTCAAGCATTTCCACCAAGGTTTATTCTTAGCAAAAAAAAAAAAAAAAAAGATAAAGGTAGTTGTTTTCCTGGCTTGTCCTTAAAAATAAAATTTAGATACTTGACCTGAAAAGGACAGTTTAAACGCATGTAGTTGTCGAGAAATAAACTTGCCCTGAAAAGGACAATTTATTGCATGTAGGAGGGTAGCATCAGTAGAAGATGCTGCTTGTAAACATGTTTTGCTGGTTTCAAGTAAATATTTTTGAAGTAACTGAAAGTGTGCAGTTTATTTCTCATCGTTCAAGCTTGTATACAATTTTCAGTTGCGACAAAAGATTAAACTGTAATTTTAACATCATTATAATAACTGAATATTTTCTGGAGGTATTATTTCCTAAAACTTTCAATATTTAGTTCTATGATGTAAAAGCCAATGTTGATGTTACTCAAATCACCTGTTATGAAATCATCCAAAAAACAAAAAATAGCAAGTTCATAATAAGACACACTTGCAAGGTTTTTAAAAAAAAATATACTAATGGGTCACCACTTATCAAGGCCAAAAGCCACTTTAGGATACAGCTTAATGAGATGGAATGATTGTCACTTGAGAGATGAATAATCTTCTGGGAGGATTGAGAATGATTAATAGAATTAAATAAGTTTGGATACTTGTCGAGACGGTTCAGGAATCTGTTAACATTTGATTTGATGACGACCAGATTGTAATCTGCAGGTATGTAGTCCTGTGGTGATGTGTTTTACAGACAGGAAGCCATTGCAAAGAAGTTCACTGAAAAATATAACCCCCCCCCCCCGCGATTAATCTGTATATGTAATGGATTATTTCTACAAAATTTGAAGTTTGTAGATCTAATAACTTAAAAGTAATTGCATAGAGACAGACAATAAGATTTTTTTTCTATATATTATATTGCTGAAATTAAATAATGATATAATAACTCCTATTTGCTGAATATTTAACTCAGTATTTTTTCTTCTGTTTTGAAATTTACTGCATACATTTTAATTCATTAATAAAACCAAATTGATATTATTTCATGGAAATAATCCTTTTCAAAAATTATTCTAACAAAAAAAATATGTTAAATCCTACGATTCAGGGCAAAACAACTGAACATTTTATAAATTTTTTATAAGGCAAATTTTTCTCTGGAGAATTTATTTAGAATAGTCTGATTTGTATGAAAGCATTGTTGAGAGCGATGGTTTCATCGCATCAATATAAGTGTTTGGTCTTTTAAACATTGGACCCCTTTATCAGGGCACCCAATCAGGATAAATAGACCTGATTAACTAACCCAATCATCTTTGTGAAACTACAGCTATCTCCATTCAAATGAATAGGAAGAGGTGCCAACCTTTACATGCAGTTCGGTTTTAATTATTTATAATGTATGTATTTATATGTATAATGTATATTAATGTAAGATCCTAATTGTTATCAATATTAGTAATAATTTAAAAAGCAAAATTACAGAAAATATGAGATCATCGATTTCTTTATTGAAACAACCTGCAATAAAGATTACTCATTTATTAAGTGAATTCGACTTATTATTCAAGTAATTTGAAAATGATATATTTAAAAAAAAGTGTCAAATGATTTTGATCATCTAGATTGTTTTGTATTGAATGTCACCTGAATCCATAAATCAGTATGAATGTGCACAAGGCCTAACTTAAAGCTTTGGATAAGGGCCAGATATGTCAGAAGATTTGAATAAACTTTGTGAAATGCTTAAGAAATGTCCATAGTAAAATCCAAACGAAATTCTTAAAGTTGGCCTTCAGCTGTTCTGGCTGTCACTTACATTGCTTATCCAGAGTTCATTCGTTGCTTTTGGTTGAATTAAATGAAAACTTAGATTTAGAAGAAAAAGAAAAGATTATTATATTAGATCCAAAAATAAAATCCACCACGACATTCTTCAAAACAATAGACACATTCCTTCACACAAGGCAACAAAAGAGAACTCGAGTAAATGCTTCTGCAGTCTTTCCAACATCATTTTAGAAATAATAAATTATTTGCTGTGAATAAAATAATTTCACATTACTCCTTTATCATATATATATATATATATATATATTTCCCCTTATTAGATCGGCTAGGTTTTTATGAAAATTAAAATAGGTTAGTAAATCTTGGTATGCGTTTGAGGTTGAATTACTCCCTCCCTCTCCTGAGTTTTAGAGAGTTTCACTGTTTTCTAGTCAAGTTTGCATTCAAGGACGGATATTTTCGGAGATCATTAGATGAATATTAATCTCCTGCAATATGAAAATATGCTTTCCTTGTTATTTCTGCGCACATAGGTATTTTAAATTTTAAAATTATTTAATGTTTAGATTACTATTTTTTTCAAAAATAATTAAACATCATTTATTAAAATATATTTTATAGAACTTTTTAGAAATTTGCAATATATACCTACTTTGAAGAATGAATCCATATTTAAAAAAAATATATATATATATGCTTTTGACTTTTGAGTTTAATTATTATAGTCTGCCATAAAAAAAAGTAAAAACAAGGGGGGAGGAAAAAAGGGGTTCTGGATTTTGTTAGTTATTTTTTTATTATGTTTTTGTGATCATTTAACAAGGCCATTGTTAGTTTTGCCTGTAACGAATTGATGAAGAATTCTTTTGTGCTGAAGAGGTGTTTATTCAAACAATTCTGAAACATATGTACACAATAATATTTGTTGATGTTGAATTTTTAGAGCATGATTATAAAATATTGTCATAAATTTTGTATTCTACTGAGATATTATATATATATATATATATATAAAAAAATACAAAAGTTTTATTCATTTATCACTCCTATATTACAATCAAAACGGGTAGTGCTATTTAAATCAATAATACAAATAGTAATTTGTAATACTTATTATTTACCTCCTCTTCAGGGGGTTAGACACAAGGCCAGTTTTATCTTACTTCCACAAGGTAAGATGTGACCCAAGGTCGGGTTGGAAAGTGGGGCTTGAAAAGCCAGTGCCCGAGCAGGTGAGCACTCTGGCCATTAAACATTGCCTGGGCAGCCCCGTCGGCATTTCCCGGTAGGAGCGCCTCAGGCAGTAAGCAATAAACTTACTCCTCCCCAAAGAGGGGAGGAAAAGCCTGGGAGGATGGACCCCCTAGAACTGCACAGGACAGACCCATAGACCGGCATAAATCAAGCCCCGAAGGCAAAGACAATACCAGTCTATGGGGTGCAGTATTATTTAACGCCCACCCACAATGGGAGTATGTGACACAAGGTCGGAAAGTGGGATTTGAAAAGCCAGCGCCCGAGAAGGTGAGCGCTCTGGCCATTAAAAATTGCCTGGGCAGCCCCGTCGGCATTCCCCGGTAGGGGCGCCTCAGACAGTAAGCAATAAACTTACTCCTCCCCAAAGAGGGAAGGCGAAGCCTGGGAGGGTGGACCTCCTAGAACTGCACAGGACAGACCCATAGACCGGCGTAAATCAAGCCCCGAAGGGCAAGACAATACCAGTCTATGGGGTGCAGTATCCACTGGAACAGATACTACAGGTATTTACTCCTCCCCAGGAGTTAGGCACAAGGCCAGTTTTATCTTACTCCCACAGGTAAGATGTGACCACAGCTTGGGTCGAGAAAGTGGGGTTAAAAGCCAGCGCTCGAGAGGTGAGCACTCTGGCCATTTAAAAATTGCCTGGGCAGCCCCGTCGGCATTCCCCGGTAGGGGCGCCTCAGACAGTAAGCAATAAACTTACTCCTCCCCAAAGAGGGGAGGCGAAGCCTGGGAGGGTGGACCTCCTAGAACTGCACAGGACAATCCCATAGACCGGCGTAAATCAAGCCCCGGAGGCCAAGACAATACCAGTCTATGGGGTGCAGTATCCATCGGAACAGATACTACACTTTGATCTTAGCCAAAAGGCGGAAGTACTACACTTTGAACTTGGCGAAAAGGCCAAATTAGAGACGAAGGATCGAAGAACAGTTATTGGATAGTCTAATTTGCATATTTATTTGTTAATCACTTCATAATTAATATTTTATGTTATTTCTTCTTTAAGTTAATTGTACTATCTTACACTATGTGCAATAGTTTTGTCAATATTAATAAAATATAAAGGAAACGTTTATTAATATTAATATTCAAATGATTTAATAAAAAAAAACTAATCGTTAGATCGCTTGTGAGACTTTTTACCTTACCATTCGACATAAGGGAGAAAAAGAAAAGGAGGATGAGTGTGGCTAGCTTGCTACTGATTGGTTGTCTATCTCTCTCTCTGGCTGGTTAATGTGTCTGCCCCCATTCACTCTCTCTCCTTCTTCCCCTTCCTTTACGACGCCCACCATATTATGTTTTTGTCTGCCCCTTCTGCTCTCTTTCTTCTCTCTTTTCTTCCACGATGCCATATTATTATGTTATTGTTTTTTTTTAAATTAACGTCTGATGTCCCTAAATGTTGAGAACATATACTACACTTTGATCTTAGCCAAAAGGCCAAGGAAGAAACAATAATAAAATATTGTTATGGCTTGGCATTTTTAAATGAATTAAAAAAGATACTGATTTAATTCATCATTGTATTATTTTTTAATGGAATGGGCAATGTAGTATCGGTTCTGTTGTAATAAGACCCTTCTTCCCAGAAATTACATCCTCCTTTTTTAAGGAAGTGGGGGTAATCCTCCCAGATATTGTATTATCCTTTGAACGAGGGTTAATGAAGTATGTGTTCTCTTGTCATGGGACCATCTTCACAGATACTACCTTTTTTTTTTGGGGGGGGGGGGGTATAGTATATTTTTCGTGTTGTTCTTTCTCCTTTTACGGGAAAGATCCTCCCAGGTTATTCCTTCTCTATTTTGGAGCAGGTATTTTATTATATATTCTAAAGTAATGGTGAGATCCTATCAGGCATTACCTTCTCCTTTGATGGTCAGTGTATGTAGTTCGTTCATAATGACATCCTTTCAGCCTAGCAAAATGAGGGATCATATATTTGCTAGTATATATATATGTGTGTGTGTGTGTGTGTTGAGAAAATTAATCGAAAGTGTGGTGAAAGACAAACAAATCAAATCAGCATCATTTTGAGCATAACTAATATTTATTCCCCTTTAATTAAAGAACTTTATCAAAATGAAGAAGAAAATGTTGATCACGTGGTACAAAAAACATAATTTCAGAGTGAGATAGCGTAATTTTTGTTGTGGTGATTCAGATTTACTATTTATTTACTCAACATACTATCAGATTTAATTCATACTTATTTTTCTACACACACACACACACACACACATATATATATATTATTTTATACTAACAGAGCCGTGCATGGACATTATCAGAGAAAATTTTTTAAAAACAAGAAACTTTAACTCCCACCTCTGAAGCTCATATAAGTATCTTTACTTTATATTTTAACTATCTATAAGAACTCATTATAGTATTTTAAAATTATTGAATTTATCATTAATTGTTCATATTATTTTATAACACAGTAATGTAAATGTAAAGATGAGCTTACGTTTGCATTTTAGAACGTTTTTGGATTTGAGGGGCAATTGTAAATAAGTGTCTATACATAAACATTGGAAGGAAGGCAATTCTTGTAAATAAAGTTAATCTTCCATGTATTATTTTTAATTAGAATAGTTTTTAATTAGAAAAGTAAGCGACTATCTTGTGCAAAAAAAAACAACTCTGGATTAGAATAATAAGTAAAATGTATATTTAAATTAAAATGAAAAATAAATAATTAAATATATAAATAAAAATGAACATTGAAACGTTCATATTATTTTATAACTAACAAGTCATCCTCACATCATAGCCTGTGTGCTAAGTTACTTTCTCATGTGACACAAGACCTAGTTTCTATTGTAACTGACTGGTAAGAACTGGTATTTGCTTGCACAAAATAATGCAAAATGGGCACTCACGTACAAAACACGTATCTGCTAGTACAATGAATATGCACCATTTTTCTTTTCTCCAACATTGAACATTTTAATGGAAATATGTAAAAGTTACAGTTGGGTAAAAACTATATATTTTTGTACTGTTGGCTGTTGTCATTTAGTTGATTAAAATGCATTCCTCTACAAGGTTGTTTTGTTATATGCAAACAGCACAAAAAAAGTGAAACACTCGTGCGTAACAAACGAAAGTCGAAAATAGTATGCAATGTTTATTCATTACAAGTTTAAGGGGACGTTTTCTTATATATATTCTAAGAACGTCACACGAGAGAAGATTGTGCATGTTTGTAATTTGAAAATGTAAATTGGAAAAGTCTGTTTGTTAGCCATGGCAGCTGATAGGTGTACTGATTAATATGAAGTAAGCATACAGACGGCGATATAAAAAAATTGACCCGCGTAAATTTCAACCATATTTTTTTTACAGTGTTTTGGGTTGAAGGATGAGGACTGATTACTGTGTGTATGTGTATGTGTGTGGGGGGGTGGGGTAGTCACTACTCCCGCACTGAAATTAGTAAGCAAACAGAAAACGTCCAAGCGGATAAAATATAAGAAATCATTGAATATGAACGAGACTAGAAAATAGTTTTTGAAAACAAGTACTAATCCTACCTAATCACATAGAAAGCATAACTTTATACATAACTTCTGTTTATGGAGCTATACCAGTCAATCAACTTAGAGAAACCCTCACTTTACTTTATATATAAGATATGATCCAGGGCCCCTACATTTCTAAAAAAATTATTACTGAATTCGTATTTTCAATTTTTGAAATACTATTGAGTAAGCACCAAAGTTGGCGATTTTAATTTATTAAAAAAAATATACCTGTTAATGTTTAGATGGGGATAACCATATTCCATGTTAATTTAATGTAAATAAGACCCTTTTAACTATTTACATTTACATTTCGTGGTTTGCAAACGGAAGTCAGACGAGGATGGTCATATTATTGTTAATAACTTTGTCGAAAGACAAGGGTTAAAATGACTCTCCTTCTTCTAGGATTTATAACCCACGAAATAGAAATGAAAATCGCCAAAGACGATCCTATCTATATAATTGATTAGTGAACGGAGACCTTAAGACCGTAAGTGTTTAAAATTAGTTTCTATTTAAAACGATTTTGTTCAATTAAAAATGTTATCACTAAACAATACTGTAATAATGAAATTTAAGTTTTACAAGAATACTATTTAAAAATGTATTCATACCAACATGCAATTTGTTCATTTCGTCATCCTATCTATCTATCTATCTATCTATCTATCTATCTATCTATCTATCTATCTATCTATCTATCTATCTATCTATCTATCTATCAGTAAATGTTTATGTATTTATGTGTTATAAAAATCGATATGTTAACAGTTAGAACATTCAAATAAGTTTCAATAATGGTTACATTTTTCACAGAATCTAAAAACACCATTGAAATTTTCCTTCGATTCCATCTGGGGTCACGAGGCAATTATCGGTTAGGTCCATTAAATAACTGAAATATATTTCAATGGAAAGAAACAAAATTCTTGTTTTTTAAACAAATTTTCTTCGTTTCATAAAATAAAAAAATAAAATTAAACAAAGAATATCTCGGTGAAGAATGTATTAAAAAAAGTTGTAAACATTTACATAATCATTTTATTGCTAATTTAAGATTTAAAAGAATTAACGAAATTCGTTTCGATTCATTAAAGCCGTTAACCGTTTTACAAAATCGTTCAGCAATGCAGTGTCAACAAATATTTGTTTTTAAAACACTACAGCGCTGATAGTTTTTTTATTACTTCACCTCATATTTGAAATGTCATTTATTTTTTCATGGAAAAAATTGTAAACATGACGATATTTTAAAATTATTTTCCTAAGAAACCTTTCGACCAGCAATATGTCTTCACATGGGCAACATCGAATAAACTGCATTAGTTTTTTTATGATTTAAAAAGTTAAAAAAAAAAGCACATGCTCAGAAGTAATCATTGTTTTAAATGAAACTTGCTATTTAAACGAGAAAAAAAGTTATGTAGATTGTCGAGAAGGACAGTTGTTTCCTGAGGAGGACAGATAGAATGCAAGATAATTGTTTGCAGTTTGTGCTAGAATAGACTGGTAGATCACAAGTGTCTAGTCAAGAAAAAAGAGTTGTCGGTCACTGGACTCGGTCCGGGCTGGTTGAATGTGATGACTAGGATGGTGTACCAGAGTTAAATAGAATATGGGCTGGTGGAGTCTGAGCTAGTTGACAGCTGGATGAAGTTGTTAACATCAGCAGGACCAGAAGTAAGGAGCTGGATGATGTAACTGGTGCATCAGCAGGAGATGATAGACTAGTCCACAGCAGGACAACGTAGCCGGAGCAGCTGATCGAATCAGTGACTGGACGATGAAGCACGAGTTAACATTTAATTATATGTCCTGGTAAAGTTTGCCCAAACCACGACAAGCATCCATACGAAAAAATAAATCGAGTAATAATTTATATTCCATCGATTTTCAGTTGCTGTAATAACGGTAGAAATAGCTGTAGAGAAGTTTAAACCGTTTGTCATTTTAAGGTCTTCATTCAAACTTCATTGCTGTGCATTGAATGCAATATAGTATGTACAGAACTTTTATTTTATTTTAATGTGTTGTTTATAGGCTGAAGCAACTGTCAGATTTTATGCATATTATGTACAGTTTTGTGCATTTATTTTATGTTTGTTTTTTGTTATATTTGATCAACTCTTTGTGAAAGCATCAAATCAGAAATCCACAAAATATGCAAACTAAATAAAGCGGACAAATAAATTTGTTTATCTTCTTGTAATACTTTATTTTGTGAAATAATAAGTTTTCTTTTTATCGTTTTCATAAATTATTAGCAAGTTGGAATGTGAAAGTTAAAAAAAAGTAATCTAGCTATTTATTATATCTTCTCTCCCCCCCCCCCGAGAAAGAATAAGATTAAGATTAATAAATTCTTGTTACAGGCTGATGTAAATATAGATTTTCCCCTTCGAGTATGTGAACATTCAGCTGAGATGCAACAATCTAGTGATAGAAAGTGAATGTTTCTGAGAATGTTTCTGCTTGAAGTTGATCCCTTCCTGACCAAATTCTTTCAAGTCGTCTCTTAAATTTTGTGGGTAGCTAAAGTATATAGATTAGCATTCCCTGTGCAACGCCATGTTTCATTTGTTTTTTTATTTCTTTTTTGTTACTCGACTTTATTGATCATTTGCTTATTTATGTTGACCATTGCTAATTCTCAAGTCTATGTGAAGGATTAAGTTAAACTTATAAGCCTTTCACCATTAACAACCTATACTGTGCATGTTATTAAGATTCATGATTGCACCACCTCACGTACTTGGAATCCGTACAGCAGTGTTGCAACAACCAGATCATTTATCAACCGTCTTCAGAGACTTTGAACACAAAAAAGAGCTATGAAGATCAAGTAAAGATGGCTAAAAGTACACACCATTATAAATGGTCATCAATCAAAGTCTTTTTTGTGGTTTCTTAGTTGAGATCATTATAAAATCATAATGACTTTGCATAATAATAATTACTGCTCATATACGATGAATATTCAAATTAGTTTTCTTATTCATTGATCATTATAATTATCATTGTCATTGTAATTATTGATTTTATTAAATGTTTATTTTGTAAATATTTTTAATTATGATTCTCTGTAAATATTTATGATAAGCCTGGGTACAGTTAACTTTTATAGCAAATAAATCGGCTCAGAATGATTTTCAATTCAAGTAACTCTTCAGTGTGAGTAAAAATTCCTAGATAGATATATTAGAATGCTAAGCTAACATTTCAAATCTATGTGGTTAGATGAAAATGTCACATCTATTTATATGCAGTCTGTTTCCTTATCCGTTTCCATAAGCAGAAGAAAGAAAGAAAGACAGAAATCATAAAAGTACTTTTCATAGAATCTATTTTCCCTCAGCAAACATTGTAGAAAAGAAGGAAAGATAAAACTATAAATTCATCTCATGAACATCTAAATGACCTTTCAAATCATTATCTAAAGTTCACATTTATCTCATTCTCTTTGTATAAATCAACAAATGTAAATTTGTCAGCAAGACAAATTGATAAAAAGCCATTTTTCCAGAAATATTACAGAACGATGCTTAAAATCCTTCGGTCTTCCATTAAACTAAAACCTTTAAATATATATATATATATATATATATATATATATATAGTAGAGAATGGTAGTTTGCTTGAAGCATTGCTGGGTATAGTAGTAGTAAGTTTTTGAAAGGCTGTGGGCAATGCAATTCCGGGTAAGATGCAAGTTGAAAGGAAAGGAACAAAAACAATAACAATAAATCGAATACGATATAAGACTTACTATTTATTTTTCCTTTTTTTTTCCTTTTCTTACATAACAGCAAGAGTGTTTTAGCTGTTCGTGTGATGTCCGGGTGATTAAAAATCACTATTTGATATTTCGGGAAAAGACATCCCTTTTTCAAAAATAATTAGACCAGAAGAAGAATAATATTTTATTCTTCTCCGACTGTGTAGAGAATATTCTCTACACAGTCGGAGAAGAATAAAATATTACATCACACGAACAGCTAAAACACTCTTGCTGTTATGTAAGAAAAGGAAAAAAAAAGGAAAAATAAATAGTAAGTCTTATATCGTATTCGATTTATTGTTATTGTTTTTGTTCCTTTCCTTTCAACTTGCATCTTACCCGGAATTGCATTGCCCACAGCCTTTCAAAAACTTACTACTAATATATATATATATATATATATATATATATATATATATTGAGACTAAATGGCTTCTCCAGCTCGCTAGCGCTTAGCAGTTCTCTACTTAAAATATTTGAAACGAAACTTTAAAATAATAAACATCTCATTGTTAAAAACACAAAACAAACACTTTCGCATTCATTCATATAGATAAACATTAACATTTTATTAGTTTTCATACAAATTAATTGATCTTTTAAATATAACCGTAAATAAAAGAAAAGAAAATAGAAATCGGTAAGTCATTTCCTCTAAAGAATATTTATTTACTCCTCTCCAGGAGTTAGGCACAAGACCAGTTTTATCTTACTCCCACAAGTAAGATATGACCCATGGTCGGGTTGGGAAGTGGGGCTTGAAAAGCCAGCGTTCGAGAAGGTGAGCACTCTGGCCATTAAAAATTGCCTGGGCAGCCCCGTCGGCATTTCCCGGTAGGAGCGCCTCAGGCAGTAAGCAATAAACTTACACCTCGCCAAAGAGGGGAGGCGAAGCCTGGGAGGGTGGACCTCCTAGAACTGCACAGGACAGACCCATAGACCGGCGTAAATCAAGCCCCGAAGGCCAAGACAATACCAGTCTATGGGGTGCAGTATCTATCGGAACAGATACTACACTTTGATCTTAGCCAAAAGGCTAAGAACACTCTAAAGAATAGGTCGGAAAGGAACACAATAGTGGTGCATAAACAACTTTCTATCATAAATGAGGATAACCCACCATAATTTATATTTCTGAATCCTATTGACTTGCTAAACATTTGTCCACCAAATAAAGCAATAACTATTCGTTAAAATCAAAACAATCGTTGAAAAATAAAAATAATAACAAATTATAGTTAATTAATAAAGTATCTTTTTGCAATATGCAAATTAGTTAACTTTACTATTGAAGCAGATAGGATGCTGCAATTGTGTTAACTTGAAATAAAATGTTTTTATCTTACCATTAGTGTGAGAAATGAGCTCAACTTTTGGATTTATTCATATATATATATATAAATTCCCGAAACAGTTTTTCATGGTAAACAACTGATGATCCCTTAAAATAGTGTTAGAAACAAACTAATATAATAACTGTAAAAAATAAATTGACTTACATGAGTGATTTTCCACTGAAAGACTTGGGACTATAAGTTTTTTTTGTTTTTTGTTTTTTTAATATAGTTTTAATGGTTGAGAAAATTCCGAGACTATATATATATATATATATATATATATATATATATATATGAATAAATGCAAAAGTTTTGTTCCATCTCTAACTATATTAACATCAAAGCAGGTTGTGTTTATTTAATTCAACGATACAAGATTTTGAAATATCGTATATATAGTAGACCGCTAATACTCACAAACAGTTTTAGGTCTTCTTAATTTGCATATCTATATAATAAATACATTCGAATAAATTAATATTCTGCAATATACAGTTGTATTTTTGCATTGTTGTATTTTGTTATGTATACGCAATATTTTCAGCGATATTAAAACGTCTTAGATAGTGATAACAGATACGTCTGATGTTGCCGGGATGCTGAGAAAAGATACTACACTTTGATCTTAGCCAAAAGGCTAAGGAACCGTAACATGTTTTTTATTGCTAGGCATTTTTAAGTAAATGAAAAAAAAAATGATTTCATCTGTTATCTTTTAATGGGGGTGGGTAGTGCAGTATCGGTTCTGTCGTCATAAGATCGACCTTTTTAAGGGGGGGGGGGGTAATCGTTTCAGGTATTAAACCCTCCTGTGGGGGAGAGGTAGTGTAGATCTGTTGTTTTCAGGAGACCATCTTCACAGACACTCCCTTCTCTTTTTTGTGGTGAAGAGTGGGAAAGTGCAGTATCTGTTCTGTTGTGATGATACGATACTTCCGGAAATTACCTTCTCCTTTTATGGGTCGATCTTCCTAGGTATTACCTTATCTTTTTTTTTGGGGGGGGGGGGGTATAGTATTTGTCCTTTCCTAATAATACTATCATTCCATAATAATCTCCGTTTGGAGGGGACGACGTTAGTGTACTATCTGTTCTGATGTCATATCATCCTCCCAGGTATTAACTCCTTCTTTTTTAGGTGGAGGGGGTGTTCGTCATTATACCATTCTCACAGTCGTTACTTCCTCTTTTGGAGGTCAGTGCAGTATATGTTAGTTCAGCATAATATCATCCTCCCAGGTTAGCAAAAATATGCAACCCGGTGAAGCATATATTTACTAGTGTGTATATATATATATATATATATAATAAATATATATATATATATATAAATATATATATATATATATATATATATAATAAATATTTGTTATTGTTTATTATCTATGCACGTATACGTTTCGTCCTTTTATATATTAGGAATTATTTTAGTCATCAACTAAAATACTTCTTGATTTCAAAAATCCAAAATGCAAGTTAATAGGTCCATTTTTGATTCTCCGGACTGGATTTTTTGTTTTTCACTGTTTATCGCTTTTTCCACGTATCTCTACACATTCAGATTGCATGGATCTATCTGAATGCTATTGCTCGGAATACTTTTAAGCATGACATTTAAACATTTGAGTATGTTTAATATTTCCATTTTTCCATTTTTTAATTCAACATCATTTATTGGGGTTAATTGCCCTAATTAGGATCCTTTTAGCCAAAAGTTTTTATCTATATTTAAATATTTTCATATTTTCAAAGCTTCTATGTTACCGGTAATACATACATGACCGGTCTTTATCCTCTGATAAGAAGAATTTATCTTTGAATTAAGGATTTGAGATTTTTCCTTGTTTTCGAACTATTGATGATTTAATAACTTTTGTTAATTCTTCAAACTTTAATTTTCATCATTCTTTTTCTTGATTTATTGCTCTGTCCAGTATATTGAGCTTTCCATTATCGCGGTAGGTTATTATTTAAAGATAAACATCTATCTTTAAATAATCATTCATTGTTACATATATATATATATATATATATATATATATTTATTTATTACACTCAATGGTTAAAATAATTCTGGAAATAAGGATTTGTTAGACTTAAGCATATTTCTAAAAGGTATGCTATACATTTTATCAGGCATATATTGTTGTGTTTCGACCTTATGCCATACATGGATAAAGCCAATTTGGCATCATTATTACAAAAACACATGAAAGTTAATAATCCTACCTTGTTAGCTGCTTATTCTTGTATGCACCTTTACAGTGAACCTTCCAGAACACAACCTCAAAATAAGTTATTTCATACCTCAAAAGGACGAAATCAAGAAAAAACTGTTGAAAGACAAAGAAGATTTATTCGACTTGATCTTCCTTCCAAATCACTGATCAGTGGGGTGGGGGGGATAGACAGAAATCGATAATCACTGTTTAATCATATCTTGTAAGTGCATTTTAAATTAACATGTTCACTCGTGTAGTTGACCCCGACTGAACTTTCATTTCCTGTTATTTTCGACTAACGGTCTTATATATTAATGGGTTTATTTGCCCAATATTTAACACTATATTATATACTAACGAAACCTACTCGCTCCTTGACAGCAATTAATTGGAAAGGGGGCGTTAATTAAAAAAATATTTTTACTCAGAGAATTCGATAATTTTAACAATAAACTTTGGTAAATTTGTAGATTAACAACCTCAGCTAGATTCCGCCATCCTATAAAAATGAGATTCGTCTTTGTAGGGTCAGTTTAAATTATTAGGGTAGTTTTAAACACTAACCCTAAGTTCGACTGGCAAGGTCATAAAACCACACGCAATTGCCACAAAAAGATCCCTTACCCCCTGGATAACACACAGAATTCATCTCCAATAGCAAAAAATGGTTATCTGTCATAAAACGCTAGAATGGCACGAAAATGTAGGATTATTTTATGTTAAATTTATATGCGAAACTGATCCCTCCACTCTAAATTTTAAAATATTTTTTTGTTTTTTTCTGTTTCCGCCAGCTTTTTTAGGGTATTCACGTTATCACCGAAAAAGGTAGAATCTCATTTTATGCGGGTGGGTGGGTGGAGTGGGGTCAATCTGCAATAATATCCAAACTTTCAATATTTTTGTTTATACCATAAAAATAAGGTATTTAATTAGTAAGATCATTTTAAAGCTATTTATTGAATTTTCACCAGAAAGATAAACACAACTAAAATCAATTGCTTAAAATTGAAATAAAAAATGGACATATAGTTAAAAAAAAAAAAATAGGATAAGATTAAAAAAAATTAAATATGGGTAAATTTGCAGATTAACACCCTCTATTAATACCCCCCTAAAAATGACATTCTGTGTTTTTTAGGCGATTACATGTTAACACAATGGAAAACAAATATTTTAGAATTTAGAGTGGAGGATCAGTTGTATATATATTTAATGTAAAATTTCACTAATTTCTGGGCTATTGTATCTTTTTAGGGAACTTAACACATTTTTTTTACCACTAACCCTTAATCCTAGTGGCAAGGTCATAAAACCACACGTAATTTCCTAAAAAAAATGTAGAGCCCCCCTCCAAAGGAAACGCAGCGGATGTAACTTCCATAACAAAAAAAATTTAGTTACTTGCCCTAACACTAGCTCAAAAAATTGAATTTATGTATGAAAATTTTCCCCCATTTTAAATTCTAAATTTTTTTTTTTCTACTTTCTGTCAAGTTTTTCAGGGTGTTCACACGTGATCGCCTAAAAAAGTTGAATAATTGTTTTTCTGGTGGGGGGATCATACCAAAATACAAATCTCTATTTCTTTTCATAATCGTGACAGATCACAGTGCTACTAAACTTCTGTTTTCATTTGTCAATGAGAATAGTGAAAAGGTCTTTGCAAACATTAAAAAATAATTTTGTTGTTAAAATTTATAAATTAGGCATTAACTTGATGAATAAAAAAAGTTATTTATTTTTAACAAAAAATGTAAAAACTGCAAAAAAAGGACGAGAAAAAGGGAGGAGAGAGAGCAAGCGAGACAGCAACACTCTCCTTCCCACCCCTCCTCCTTTCTCTTCTTGCTTCTGCCTCGCTCGTAATAAGCCACGACCTTAGGTAAGGTCGCCAGCTAGCGCATGGAGTAAAAATGTAAGGTGTTTTAGTCATTTTTACGATTTATTTATTAAATAACTTTAATTGCTGTTAATATAGACGAAACTATTGCATATAGATATCAAACATAAGCCAATGCAATTTCAAATTAATAATACCAAACATTAATTAATTATGAACGGTTTTAAAAATAATTATGCTAATTAATCAGTCAAAATGTTCTCTCTTAATCTTTTATCTTCACTATATATATACAGAATATCAATATTTTATGTAGTATTATCGATTTAAATAACAGTAACCCGTTTTGATTATAATACATTAGTGATAAATGCAAAAAAAACTTTTGCATTTATTTATTTAGATAGTTTGTCAATCTGCCACCCAACTTATCAAGGCAGGTTTAGCATAACGTCGTATTTAACATCAATAATCATTGAAATTTGCAATGGCTTCCAAAACAAAACAAATATTTTCACACTGACTTTGTCTCAGAATGTACTTTGGCAGCCAATTGCTGTTTGCAGTAATTCATTACTGGATAGAAAATAGTCAGTTTTTATTTTAAATAAAATTTTAAAAAATATTAAATACGAAAAGTTACATTGTGTGAAACACAATGCAAATTAAGTTAATTCTAAATGTTGTTTATTCATAACAATTTTAAATGCAAAATAAAAGCTTAATATACTACTGTCGTAAATATTTATTACTATTTAACTTAAATTTTCAGTCGCTCACAACAAAATAATTGCAGTGTCATGTTTCATTAACTCAATTCCTGAGCCATCAGGGTCCCATAATGTTTTTATGTAGAAACTTGTAAAATGAAACAGAGAAAATAGGTCTATACACTCTAAATACAATAAAGCGAAAATAATGGCTCAACTGAGAATACCAGTGTCATTTTAAAAGCCCAATAATATTTTAGTATTCTTATTTGGATAGCTGACATTTTCTTTTCGTTTTTATTTTTTAACTAATAAAATTACTCCAGGAGGTAAACTAATTTTTAGGAGAAGTAGCAAATATTCTTCTATCTATTCTACAAAAATAGATCACGTCTGCTTCTTCAGTTACATTGTTTGAAAGTGGGATACTGAATGTTTTTTGTTGTGAAAAATATTAAACAGATACATAAAGTAAGATTATGGAATGAATAAATCCAACCGATCTTTGCTCCAAAATCAAACATAAGTAATATTCAGTTGTCATCAAAGCGCCATGAAATATTGATAGTTAGATATTTTGTTTATTGTTTAATTTTTTTGAACTAGCAAATATATATTTTTGCTAGGCTAGGAGGATTATATAATTGTGAATCAACTCCATACAATAGGTAGTTAAAGCAAAATGAATTGTTTTGGACTATTAAAATAATTTCAAACGCTATTGACAATGTTTACGCATTCATTTTTTTAATTTTTTTATTATCGCTTATTTTTGAATTCATGTTTTGAAATATGATGTAAATCATAAATCTATGACGTCACACCAAAGCTATAATTATTTTGTCATGGTAATGTTTTAAACTCTATAAGAAAGTCCAAGTAGCTCAGTTGGTAAAACTTAACATTGAATATTTCAAGGTTTCGGTCATTAAACTGATTTTCATTAAAACATCTATTTTGACTCACTATTCACTTCATCTTACTCAGCTATCTATATTGAATAGCATTCCAATTATTATGAGTACAATGTGAACAAATATCTTTAAATGAAAGATATATTCAAACAAATATTACTCATTAAAAAAAATGAGTAATATTTGTATGCAATGCTGTACATATTCTATCTTATGAGGATTCAAGTTATTCTGCTCGTTTTTTTAAAGTGATGTTCAAGTCATCTTCTGCTTTTTTTTTGTTTCACCCCAAACAAGACATATGGCCACTTAGACGTAAGTGTGATTAGTGGCCAGATTCATAGAGCCATCCTAAGTGGGGAGTAGTGCAGCATTATGTTTGTTCACATTACATTTAAATGTTTGCATGTTAGTACAGTCGGGGAAACAGAGAGCAGGGAGGGAATTATAAAGGAAAGAAGCCCGAGGAAAGAATCTTATTAGAATATAAATTTTTCCGGCATCTGGGTGACTTGAGTGAAAGGGTAGGATTTTGCTACTTGTTGGGTTGATTGGGGGGGGGGGGTTACACTGAGAAGGAATAAGTGCAGTAAGTTCGTCTGAGCTCATTCCGTGGAAGTACTTTATGATACGATTCTTCTTTAAATACAAATAAACATCACATTAATTATTACTTTAAAAAAAAACCAAATCAAATACTTGTTTATATTATTCCACTTCCCGTATTCTGCATACAGCTTTGAAACTTAGTTTAAAATAAGATTGGAAATTTTGAGTATTTTGTTTGCTAAAGTTTATTATTTGTTCAAGCAATTATAATCTTTGAACATATTCTCTATCTTGTTTACAGCTGGGAGATATATACTCACATTTCATCATTCAATTATATCTTTATAATAAAAACAGTTATATGTTAAAACTTAACCAAATACGAATTATTCATAGCCTGTTTGTACACAAAATATTTTGGTATTGTCTGCCATTTCCAGCATAACAACATTTGATATTACAAAAGTCAAGTCTAGTCAATCTTGCTGGATGAGAAAAGCATTGTCCAATCTCGCTACATTATTTGGCATTGGTCAATAATTTACTTGTAGCTTGTAGCTTAACACTTGCATTCTTAAACAAACAATTATAAAATTGAAAATAATACACAGCTCTTGTCACATTCCTATTTCTCTTCTATTCATAGTGGAGCGAATCGATTCTCTATTTCTCTGTTCTAAGTCATGAATAAAAGAATTGGTTGTTCCGTTACTGATATTACAGCAGAGTAAAGTGTTCAATTCTGTGGCAAATATCATTTCGTATTCTAATTTTAACAATCTTTATTGTTAATTCAATTAACTCAAAACGCTTATTTGTAAATTACCTTTAGCAAAAGATTGCTCTAAATTTAAAGAAACTTCATAAATTCATTTTCTATGATTTATTTTTATTTTATTAATTTTATTTTTATTTCCTGTGTTATTAAGAAATATTTTATATGTTTTTGTTTGATTCCTTTGGATTTTATTTTAATCAATGTTAATCAATTCCATACATGCAAACGTGCAATGTTGCAATCAGTTTTTATTTGAAGTGAGAAAATCGTGAAATGTTCTTTTCTCATTGCTAAATGAAAACAAATAAGACAATTTCATTATCATTCTTTTTCAGTATTTCATTATAAGTAATAATAATAGTAATTATTATCATCAGCATTTTCCCAGCTTTACCAATTCAGAATTGATGCATGAAGAATTCAACATGCATAAAAGTAAAGTTTAAATTCAAAAGAAAAAAACAAATTTTGCATGAAATTTCAGTAAAGAATTAAATTTGTTTATATTTTGTTCAATTCAAATATCGCTGTTATTTGTTTTTTATCAACACATCATCAGCAAATGTATTCAATGAATTTTAATGAAATTGTTGGATTGTCAAAAGAGAGAAAGAAAAGAGAATTAAGATTTTTTAAACTAGAATTATTGATCCTATGGGCCCAAATTCTAGTATATATTAAATGTTAAATTTTTTTTAACGCCAACACATAGTTAAAGCAAAATAATTTTTTTTGAACTGTTAAAATAATTTTCAACACTATTGATAATGTTTACACATTCATTGATTTTTTTTTATTATCGCTTATGTTTGAATTCATGTTTTGAAGCATGACGTAAATCATAAATCTATGACGTCACACCAAAGCTATAATTATTTTGGTATGGCAATGTTTTAAACTCTATTTATAACATTGATGTTTTATTGTTTTTTTCCTTTGCAAAACTCAATCTTGTTGTTTTTTGTTTTGGATTTTGCAGAACATTTTTCCTCCCTCCCCTCTTCTTCCCTCTCCCCTCTTTCTTCCCCTCCCTTTCACTTAACCAAACATCATGATTAAACATTTGAAGACATAAAGAACTTGAAGCATAAAAACCTTCACCAAAATGACAACAATTCAAAATATCAAAGCTCTTAACTACTGACTATAAATGACCCACTAACTTAAGACTCAAATGAAGGATATTTCCTTCTACATTCATGGCATGAAATAACCCTCAGGGTTGATGTGCCATTAAGCAATACCTTACCTTACCCATCTCTCTCTCTCTCTCTCTCCCTCTGACATATTTTACATATGGCTGTGTGACAGGCTGAAATAAAACCAAGTAAACACTATGGTAGTTTTTTTTTCATCATGGTTAATGGGCAAGATGCTCTTCTCTGCCATTGAACTTTCATTTACATATATACATTATAGGTAGTTAATTCTGTATTTTAGTGTTCCAAATTTTCTTACTTATACATACACTGTCAGTAGGAGTTAGAATTTGCATTCATCTGACTTGGTCTGGCAAGAATCACGTTGAAAACAAGATCCTTTTCCTACAAGCTTTTGCTCCAAAAGAAGCGATAATTTTCTTTCGAGAATATTTTGCAAGCGAAACACGTACATGCCCGTTTTGGTCCAGGTCGTAAGTCAACACTCGCTACGATATGTTAATATGTAAATGCGTTCAGGGTCTCTTCCATGTTTGCTTTTTCCTCTTTTAGCAATATCTAATTTAGCATACTTTAGGGAATACGAAATGTACAAAAAAAAATTAGAAATATTCTAGGAAATGAAAATGGAAGGAATGAACGTATAATAAAATATACCTCATAACTGTTATAGATCTTAAATATTCTCCATTACGGTTTTCGGTTCATTCAATTTTCTACATGACAATGTTCATTTGATAACATTTGTCACCTTTGCCACATATGTCACAATAGAAATGCAATATTAAGAGGTTATATTGTGATATAACTTGTGATTGAATATTGTTGTATAATAAATAATAGCGACTTCACAATATTAATATTAAATAATAATAAATAACAGAAACCCAAATTTAACCGAACAATCAAACTGCTTGGTTATTTCAGGCTAAATTATCATCTTTGTTTATTTCGGTATTTTAGCTGTATTCTCCCTGGTCTTGCTTACATGATTATTGTATTTGACAATCTTTACTCTTTCTCTGTGATGACTAGTGTTCACATTCACATGACATCTAAGAACTGTAACTGTGAGCAACTTAGTTTGTCGTTTCATGTCTAATTGTTGTATTGTGTGGGGCTTAATAAAAATGACAACACAGGTATCTTAGGAAAATATAATAAGTATATTTATTTGTCGGTGACGATGAGGGTGGTGGTCGGAGAGGCTTTGTGCACAGGGAACTAGATGGTTGATTCTCTCCGAGGTTCGATCGTCAACTGACTGTCTTTTGATTTTCGGTTGTTATAATATAACGATTTTGTCGCCACCTGGACGACCTCATTGAGATTGCACTCAGTGACAGCTTGAACTTCATTCGACACTTCCAAAATCTGTACATCTTATCCTGGCATGACACAACCGCACCTGGCAATATGATCTTTAACCTTTCCGACATCTCTGTTTCTTCTGACATCACTGTTTAAGTGATTATTGCAGGTGCATCCTTTTCTTTGTCAGAAGAAACCTATCATTTGACAATCGATCATATGTTGCCTCTTCCTGTGCAGGTGTTTGTCTGGTTGTGAGTTTTTTTATTTCATTTTCAAATAACTTTTTGGTCATCCGACAATTATCTTATCAATTGACAATCGCCAGGTGCATCTGTTTTATCAACAACCTCCGTGCACTGACTCGGATATGTAACATAATAGCAGTGAAATAGAACGTTGACATATTCATCCAGTGGTTTCATTAGGAAACTGTTGCACCAGGTAAAATGTACAAAACTTCTTAATGTAGTTTATAGGTTGTATAATAAATTCGTGCTGGAAGAAAGCGTGAACAGTAATTATTTACACAAATGTTCTGCACACACATTAAAATAATATTGGAGTGAGTTTACATATCAACCTTCATGGATAATAGAATAATAGACAAAGAACAGTATTTGATAATAATAAAGTTTAAAGCAGCAGCATATACCAGATTTATCATCAGACCAAGCATATACATTAGTAATAGTTTAAGTCAGTTATTAATTGAAAGTTAAAGTTCTGAAAGAAACATGTATAAGAAGCATACTAAAGTTTGATAGCGTCATTGAAAGGTCATATTTTCAGTCTAACAGAAAAGACAATTGCAAGAATATATAAGAAAGGTGCTGAAAATGGATGAAAACAGAATGTTTCCTCAAAGCAAAATTTGAAATATTCATCGAATTTTAAAATCCTTACAAAATGTCATTTGTTCTTCCTTTCTCAAAATGAAAACTCAAATTAGCCATTTAAGATCAGCTACCATTGTTGCATAATGGCTGCTTTTGTCTAGTGGCAGATGCTAATTAAACCATATTATCAAGTTCTTCGAATACTCATTTTTATCGAACTAGCTATTCATGTTCTATTGCCTTATGATAATGTGTATTCACAAAAATTAAATAGAAATTATCTTATTGTCTTTGATTGCAGACAGCATAGCTGACAAAAACATTTCAGCCATTTTGAATTAAAATGGTTGAGTGTAAAGATATGTATATATTAATTTCCATATGCACATCCACGTGAATCTGTTCTATGGATTTAAGTAAATATTTATGCATATAGTGTAGAGCAATAGTTCTCAAACAAATGGTCATGTAAAAGTTTTCTCTTCAAAACAAAGCACTGATAAAATTCCTTTACATTTTTTATTATTGGAAAATCGAAAAAATTATGGAGGGCCACTAAAACAAATTCAGAGGAAAATGTGTAAAAAAAAAAACTGGTGGAGACATTTCTCAGTTTCAAAAGAGACTTCACATTTTTGTCCAGTTTGTATTGACCCCCAACTAATAATTTGATTGACTTGGTCTAGTACATTATGCAATCTCTCTTCACTAATATAACATTATAATTAATATTATAACATTTTTACTAAACAGCACACGAATATGGATTAATGTTTCACATTAACTTAAAAAGAATACTTGCTATATTTATTTAATTGAGAAGAATGTTGTATTAGAATCGAATTAGTTTCAGAATTCAACCAACTCTTCCTGGTATCAATTAACAGGCATTATTTAAAACTTATTTAATAAATATATAATAGATCATTAAATATAACTTTGAAGTAAATATTAAAAACTGTTATTATACATATATTATTTAAATAAACAAAATCTCAATTATATTTTGGAATATAAGTTACTATTTAATATTTGCCTATATATTTTTTTATATTCTTTCTACCTATTATGATAACTGTTAGGTTGTATAAGTAAATAGCAGGGTTACCCTGCATTGTTCGAGGTCCTGAATAAAAATAGAAGAGTTAAAAAATTGTGTGCAACATTTGTTTTTAAAAAAACATCCTCAGTTATTTTTTCACACACTTGCCTCTCTCATATATATATATATATATATATATATATATATTGAGCACTTTTGAAAATATTGGTTCTATGTTAATTTTATTAATATATTTGAACTTTATAAATTATATATATATATATATATATATATAAAGAGGTGTACTAAAAGCGAACTTTTAGGAAAGGTAAAACCCTATTGTGAAGAGTATACAGCTCAATATCCAGGATAGAGCAGGTAGAAATGAAGGAGAATGGAAAGGAATTAGAGAAAGCAAAAGCCAAATCAAAATTCAATTCAAAAGTTCAAAGCAAGGTATATTCCGCAAAAAGGCAATTTATTCAAGTTTAATTTTCCTATATATATATATCACATACACAAACTTTTGCAGTTGGTTCAATAAAATAGAAGGAGAACGATAAAATCATCATCAGTCGCTTGTTTGGCCTAGTTTCAGTGTTATTTTCCGAACATTTATCAGTAAAATACTACATTTACTTCTGCTCTCCCATGCATTAATTTTGTCCCTGATGGTCGGAAGCGAAGGTAGATTCCGAGTTTTATCCGGAAGGACACACACGGACAAAAATACGCCTTTCCTTTATGTGGCTGATCATGAAATGACTGTTTCAAAATATACAAGCATGCAACAACTCAGATAAATATTAAGTGTAAAAAGATTTTTTTTAAATCTTTCTAAAAAAATAAGATATAGAGTTAAATACTAAAACACATTTTCTTTGAAACATCTTCATAATTATATGCAAGTGATAAAATCAGAACATATACTTCCCTTATTGATGTGTCAGTTCATTGGGAAAAAATGTTTGATTTTTTTTATAAATAAGATATTTTTCTAATAATTTGTACTGCAATGTTGCTTTTTTATTTATTTATTTTTTTAGATAAATAACAGTGCACCACACAGTTTCAGGAAATGTAATCTGTACTATTTTTCATGTAGTTGGAATTGCTATTGGGGATAAAATATTATTCATTAAAATAAAAACTGTGTGAATGTGCTTCCATAGTAATGTATGTAGATGAATTGTTTGAATGAATGTGCACAAAATTGTAACAAACTTTCTTTCATTTTCTCATGTTAGTGTTTTTTTATTTAACATACATACACATGCCAATCGCTTTTTATCTCTCTCATAGATTTATTTATATATATATATATATAATGTCAATAAATTTTTCTAAATAGGTTTTATGCATCCTGTGTATATTGATTTAAGGAATATATAAAAGTGTGAGTCAGAACCAAGTGTGAATGTCTATATTAGAATAAGCACATAAAAGCATACAAAGGTTTGAGAATATTTTTTTCTAAATCTTTCAATAAACTTTTGTATGATTTTATTTCTTCCTAGTTTTTTTTCTTATATTTCATTGTCAATTGTGACTGAAAGTTTCTGCAAACATGGAATCTGCTTTTACATTGTGACTTTTCATTAGACAAGAGACGGCATGAGAGCAGACACGGTTTTCTATGGTAAAATATTCCGATTGATTTACACCTATAAGAATTTCTTTGCAAGCTCACTTTTGGTATTGTAACGTAATAAATTGGATATTGAAAAGATTCGTGCTTGAAAATGAAATGAAGGAAGGATTTGATAATAAAAGAGAAGCATCTACTCTCGAAGAATGAGAGTGGAAAAAAGGGAGAATAGGGAAAAGTTACAAAATATGAAATAAGGAATATGAATTTCTATTAGTTGAATTATTCCGACTACTATTCTCATACCGTTTTGGACGATGTAACCTCTGACCTTCTTCAAGTGCATCTTTCTGAATTTGGAAATCTTTCTGTTGAATTTGGAAACGTTACGGAATTTCGAACTGAACCCTTTATCAGGTAGAACGCATGTTACATCCATATTATTTTCCCCATCATTGTAAAATGTTGCCCGGTAGTAAACTTCAAGCATTATTTATAAATTATATTGTTTTGTCCAATTTTTATGCTATAGATCAGATATTATGTCAAAATGAAACATAGAATTTGCCTAATATGAACAGGCTGCAGAAATCTATCTATCTATCTATCTGTCTATCTATATTTTTTTAATTGTATTTTTTTGCTTCTACTACAAATGATGTTACCTCAAATTCTTTAACTAGGAGCTATCATTGTTTTTGCTTTGGACTATTGTCCCCATCAACGTTGATGGTGATACTACACTTTGGATGGTGTATCCTCGAGACAACTTCACGTATATTCTTCAATCATGCATGGTGATGTTTTTCTTGTTTTCAAATATGATCTATGCTTATTATTTGTGTACATTGATTAAAAACAATAAAACAAAAATAACTCCAAATATTTAAAAAATAATCTAACGGCAACGTTTTATAAGGACATTACTGTTGTACACAAACAACTGCTAATGTCAGCACTGTCAGCATGATTGTTCGTCAATCTATATACAAAGGGCAAAATCATAAGAACACCAATGTACACAAATAATTAATGACAATGGGAAATGCATCACTGTATATAAATGAACACCTGAAGAATACATCGGCCAAAACGTAATAGAAATATAGATTGATAGGAACAATAGTCTGAAGAAAGAAAAAATATAGCATAATGTTTGTTTTTGTTTTTCATGGAAATCGCTCCAGACTAGGCACAAAGCCACTTGATGTAAGGAGCTAAAAAAATACTACTTCAAAGTTAAATCTATCCAACGATAAGTTTTAGATAGATTCCGACCTAGAACACAGCAGTTCTTCCCCCTTTGTCAGAAACATTGCTCATGGAATGTGAGGTCTAAAGGACAAAATATTTTCTTATTTCAACACAAATTTTCTGCATTTAATTTTTATAGTTAATGAGTTATTCAGAATGTATACCTATTGTGCTGTGCTGTGTCTTCGTGATGTTTCCTCCATTCTACATAGATAACAGAATTTCATGATTCCTGATACATGAGAAAAAGGAGAGTCGTTTTATAATTTTAAATATCAAATTTACTTCTTATCCAAGCTCATTATTGTATCATGTTTGTCATAAATGGACTACAATTAATCTGTCACAATTTACTGTGAGTCAAAGATTTTGATCATGAAGCTTAATGTGTATGAAAATTGCCTCATCTTCCGTCTTAATTCAATAAAACATCTCTTAATTGATTTGACATGTTTTCAAATAATAAACATAATAATAATAAGTCATTTACGATTTTAAAAATTTAAACGGATATAAGGATTATGGTAATATTTGTGCTTTGCATGAATTCAAAATTAATTCCTTAAAATTTCTTAATTTCTATTGATACAATAGTATCAAGTTTAAGTAATACTACTTTAGTAATACCACTGAATGCCAAACTTGCGAGCTCTGGCTTAATAAAACCCTGTAATTTATGTTCAGTAAATAGCAGTAATTACTAGTGTCGAGTGTCATGTTCGAATTTTGTTGGGGGCTATTGCACCATTTTCAATATTATCCTTGGAAGAAAGGTATGAATCAATCTCTCCTGTCTCAGTTATGGGTGAAATCGTAGGGTAGAATAGACTATCTCGTTTAGAATAAGGAAAAATATGAAATAACACTTGCAGTCACTTAGGTTCCTGATATATAGCACAATGCTCCTGTACATGCATTATTTATCTAGTGGAGAGAGTGGGTCTTCTTCCCTACAATACAAAGGCCATCTGATAATTTCAAACTGTCATTTTCATGATTTAGAGATTATCATTATGAATGGCAAAAGGTGTGTACATGATGAAAAATACAAGTGGGGAGGCATTGCCTCCTCTCTCTCCCACACACACTCTATATAATTTAGCCAATTATAAACAAAAATGTATTTTAAATAATTGCAAATTTAAACAAATTTATTTGAATAAAATTTATTCAAATAAAAGCTGAACTCAATATTCATTTACTGTTTCTATAATGAAATGCTTTTCCTCATATCTTTGAGTGATTTTGTCTTGATGGACACATAATGAAGAATATTGTAAAATAAATGGGTTTTTTTTAATTCAATAACAAACAAAAGATATCTTTATTTTCACACCAAAACATAACACAATCAAATCGTTGACTTATTTTACAACTTCTCTTTTCTAAATTGCAATGACGTCTCTCTGCTATGCCTTTACAACTTTTCTTCGCATTAATTAACTTAGACATTTACTTTTAAGTAGGAACTTTATCTTTAATGATCTTTTTAAGAAGATTCATATATCCATTGAATATTAATTCTTAAATCCGCCGTCAAATAACTAGGTTTCATGTAAACAAAATTGTTGCATATTTTTCATGAATTTCAATTCATTTGAACTTCTCATAAGCATTAAAAATTTTATTTACATTATTATAGCAATAATTTCTAGACAATGTGGCTTGGTTTTGTGATTATGGAATAAATAAAGTTTTGCATAGAATGTATGGAACATACTGGAAGTTATACTGATGTGATAAACATATAAAAAGTAGAAACAAAAAATGATGAAATTTTTATTTATTTAAATGGGATTGTGCATTTTTGTTTGTATCGCGTTTCTACTGCGATGCTCATGGCTGCATACATAAATAAATACAAAAGTTAATTAATGATACTCACTTAATTAGAAATAATATTTTGCTTTTTATTCTTTTAAACATTTTTATTTGTCTGAACGGTTTTGTCAATTATATTATGAAAACCTTTTTAATCAATACTGTAATGTTGGCCAGAAAATGAGAAAAAAAAATCATAGGTAGCTCTTTAAAATGTTAAAATTCTTATTACCAGCTCAACATAAATTAATTTTGTCTTTGGAATGAATGAACCTAATAAACTGATTCTAAGAATGTAACTCCATAAATATCCCATGATAAATGCCAGTATACTGAAAGCATATGCCCTTAATAGGGTTAAGATGCAAATTCATATACACTAAATGTACAAAAGCAAGGAAATTCCCAAATTTTTACACTTTTATTGTCATTAAGGGTATGACTACATATCAACCAAACCATTTCATTATCACATAACTACAGTATAAATCTCTATGCATGAGTGGATGAAGTGTGTGAGGTGCGCTGAAGAAAAATTCCTACCAGTAAAATACATAGCCCTGTTGTGCTCGCATACCCTTAATGACAATAAAAGTGTAAAAATTTGGGAATTTCTTTGCTTTTGTACATTTAGTGTATATGAATTTTCATCTTAACCCTATTAAGGGCATATGATTTCAGTATACTGGCATTTCTCATGGAATGTCACTACTTTTGTAAAGGCTATGCCTCAATATAATGGTCATTTTTAAGGTTTTTTGGAATTTTCTGGAAAACTAAGGTATATAGTAAACTGAAATTAAGATGCCATCAACTAGACCCTAGAACCTCTATCTCTGCCAAAAATCAGCTGAATCCATCAAATAGTTGATGAGATACAGGGTGGCACATACATACGTACGTACGCACAGATATGATTTCATGATTGAACTTTCTGGATCTCTGGGTTGCCTTGACTAATGATGCTGAAATTCTACACACTTATAGAACCTATCAAATAAAAATGTTGTGCAAAGTTTTAACTAATTTGGTTTATTGGTTTTTGAGTTATGATTGATCAAAGAAATGAGATTTCCAGCATAGGCCATTCGTGCAGTCTATTAAGGGATAGAGCGCTCTCGCGCCTCCCTTGATTGGCTTATATCTGCTGAGTAATGAAATGTACTTTCCAATGTCACGTGATTTGTGGTGACATATAATCTCAAATAGTGATTACAATTGATTTATCAGTATTTATTTGCCTATTTACTATCACTGATTTTTGATAAATTGCTCTGAAAGAAATTTATGACATCGTTATCAACTGAAATCGTGTTTCCTCTAAACTATTTAATAACGGTTAAATCATATAAGAAATCATATGAGAATGATTTGTGTAATAAAGTCACTGTCTATTAATTAGCAACAAGATTATTATGATAAAACGATAGAGAATAGACTGTCTTGATCGATAAAATTAAAATGTATATAAACATAGGAGAAATAATGTAATGAACAAGCAGATAAACATGTCAGTGTTAATGTTTAGCGATCATGCATGAGAACAATAACAATAGCAATGTCAGTTTTTGAACACAAACTCTTCAAGCAGTAAAAAGCAGAATATATTTTCGCTTATCAAGAAAGACAGATTTATGTTGCATCTGATTTTTTTTCAGTCATCATTGTGAAAGGTGGATTGAAATTAAAAACATAAATATGTCATAGACTGGAATATGAAAAGTACAAAATACTTCCCTTCAGAAATGGTTGCTATATAAAGGAAACTGAACAGGAAAATGTTCGATTTTATTTAACAAAATGAAAGAAAAACTCTTTAAAAATGTGAAAGCTCCGGATTTTATTTTTGTTCAACTGTATTTTATGTTTATGATAGGTTATTCAGTTTTCCTTATAGCAATAAAGTATCTCAATTTTTCCTTATAGCAATAAAGTATCTCAATCAGTTACTTTTCAGTGGACTGAACTCATATAATTGACACATTGCCAATTGTATATAAGCGTTGATTAAGAGATAGTTTATTCCACCTAGAAATTGTGAGTTCAATCCTGGTATAAAAATGAACTGATGCTAGATACCTAAAAGGCCTGAAAACTGAGAGCAATCTACCACATTCGATTAAATAAAACTTTCTGTTTGAAATTTCCAGGCGATCATGGAAGACGCTGAAACGTTGTGAAAGTTTTAACAACCAATTTGAAGAAAACATGTAAATAATGGAAATATAACTCATCTTAGAAATATTATTTAAATATTACTCGATGATTGTAAATGAATTACTTCTAAAACCTAAAATAAATTGTATAGATACAGACAAGAAACAATTTTAATTTATCGTCATAGAATAATTCCATAGAAAATTATCCAGAAAAATAAAAAGTTGTCACCATTACTGTACAAACTTTCTGAAAACAAGACAAATTGAAGCTTCTAACTTCAAGTAGTTAAGAAAATATGCCATTTTAAAGATTTCGTACGAAATGCGATTTACAAGAAAACCATGGCATTACAAAACACTTTTGTTAAAAGAAATTTCCAAGCAGACATGCTAGAGTACAGAAATTTTCACATGAATAGGTTGAATGGTAAGGAATCCAAAAATACATCAAAAACACATAGAAATCAACTATGTTTGAGTTATACAACAATTTGAGTTAATTTTGGCATGTCGAAAATTATCTCAAAAAAGATGATCTGGCATTGTAGGTAAATGAAAATTTATTTTTTTTAATTTTCGATTGTTAATAGTGGTTAGTTTTTCAATTTTCGATTGTTAATAGTGGTTAGTTTTAAAATTAGCGATTGTTAATAGTGGTTAGATTTTAAATTTTCGATTGTTAATAGTGGTTTGTTTTAAAATTTTCGATTGTTAATAGTGGTTAGTTTTTAAATTTTCGATTGTTAATAGTGGTTAGTTTTTAAATTTTCGATTGTTAATAGTGGTTAGTTTTTAAATTTTCGATTGTTAATAGTGGTTAGTTTTAAAATTTTCGATTGTTAATAGTGGTTAGTTTTTAAATTTTCGATTGTTAATAGTGGTTAGTTTTAAAATTTTCGATTGTTAATAGTGGTTAGTTTTAAAATTTTCGATTGTTAATAGTGGTTAGTTTTAAAATTTTCGATTGTTAATAGTGGTTAGTTTTAAAATTTTCGATTGTTAATAGTGGTTAGTTTTAAAATTTTCGATTGTTAATAGTGGGCCAATAATGAGATAACAAGACTTCATTTTCAAACCAATTCATTTTTGTAGCTGGAATTTGTGTATAGCTCAAAAATGGTTGGAGTTAGACGCTTCAATGTTCAGGGTTGTCTTGTTTTAATGATGCCTACGACTGATTAAAATTGAAAGAGAATCTGTGAGGTAAGAGTGAAATGGTCTGGATGATATGGTATCAAATGAGGTGTATCTCTTCAGGTGTATCTTTTCGAACACGGGAATATTTCTGGCGAACTCAGGAATATGGGCGGAATTTCGAACACGGGGGTAGCATTTCTTCAGCCATGACTGGAAGAAGTCTTCAGTAATTCACAATTCTTATTATCGCCCGCACCAGATAACTGAATTTTACTTAGTACTATATCCACTGCGCCACTTGCAGACAATTAAGAAACATAACTCATAAGCAACATACAAAGATAAGAATTATATTTTCACAAAAATATTTAAATTACTTTAGTTGAAATGTTTATTTTGAAAATGCATCTAAACTATATATATATATATATATATATATATATATATATATATATATATATTAGTTTAGACTGGCCTGAAGGTGCTTCACCTCGAATAAAGCTATAGCTGAAACATGTATGCACATTTTTATATTTTATTAATTGATAGAGGTGTTCTATTATTCTATTTTATATCAATACCTGTTTTTCATTAGCTAGTTATTTCTTTTTTGCTTGATAAGGGGGAATAACTTTTATTTTATTACTTTTTATATGAATTACAAAATTATTGTTTACTAAGAAACATTTAGTAATTAGTATAAAAAGCGAAAGTAATGCATCCAATTAGATCACACAAAATAATCATCTTCATTGAAAATGTAGCTCTTTTTTGCCAAATTCAAATATTCCATACCTGTTTTTTTTTTTATCAAATAAGCAAATATCCAAACTAGCTGACCCATTATTTTGAAAGTATCCGTCTGCATGATGTAAATTTCCAGTTTTAAATTAACAAAAACATTTTCTCTTTGCCGCAATATTTCGGCTTTGCATGATAATAGCAAATAGCAAATGACAAATATGCAATGACATTAAATGTAAGCAGTCATGACTTGACAAAGTGAGAACAATTTTTAAAAGTCAAGAAAAGATTATTATTCTGCTGTTTATAAACACTGTTATTTTCTATAACAAATTATTAACTCATGGAATTCACTTGAAATGGATTTTTTCTTTCGTTTGCCCTCAGAGAAGAGAACTTTTCAAACAAACTTATTTCTCTCTCGTTTTCGTCAAAAGCAAGAAACTTAAATCTGATTTGTTCAGCATGAATACAAACCCTAGTTATAAAAAAAAAATGGCTGCAGGTGATGAAATCTAATTACTTGTACACATTCGCTCAATAAGTCTATTTTCCAATTTTTTGTTCGAGATCTATTTAACACTTGTGAAATTCTCTTACTGTGATAGATACACACGTATGCACATAGAAGGAATGCGTTGCAAGTAAATGTATGCTTTGTTACACTCTTTTTGTAAGTGTCACTTTTGATTTGAAAAACATAATACAGAAACGAAATGTAATATATACACAAGAGGAATGAAAAAGATAAATGTGATTATTAGATTTAGTGTTGTTGCACTTCAATGACTCTCTATATGCTTGGTTACTTACTATGACTCAGAACAAGAAATCGTTTCAAGTCAAAATTGGTATTCTTTTCGAAAGTATCCGTTAACAATGTTGCTTTCCTGGCTTGCCACATTACATGCACACACCTAAAATGTAAATTGCTTTGTTTATAACTTTGTAGTTGTTTTAAGATTTGCTGCTTTTTCAGGTGTAGACTTTAGTTTTTTTTCTTCTCTTAAACAAGAATAGCAGAACTGAGTGTTACAATTTTGGTGATCTTGTGGGGAGGTAGAGTTGTGATGTGGATGAACAAATTACTAGCTTGTATAAGCTACTCTCTCTTCTCTGTTCGTTTAGCTTTCCTTTTCATTTCGTTTTTGTATCAACGGAAATGTGAGGCAATCCAATCAATCACATGATACGTCTTCTCTTGAAATAAATAAAGACATGATTTCACGTAAAGGTCTGAATTCTACAATTTTCAACCAATGAAAATAGTTCCCGCTCAATAAACTGAATGGGCAAAATGTGTAAAATAGCAATTTCTTAGGAAAACAGCAATGCGACACCCAACATCTCAGATGAGGGAGATAAAGAGTCCAACAGCATCAGAAACAAGACAGAACATAGCATGAACTTACAACCCCCTTCCCTTCGAGTTCAAGGGAGGTAAGCAAAACGACATTTCCACTTACTCAGACACACACATTTATGCACTAAGAAATGGCAGCATATTAACACACTGACAAATGCTGCACAGGCAAATGACTACTCAACTCACTCACACATACATACACTGAAAAAAACTGGTTTAGTCGTCAATTCAGTTATCCCTCCTTTGCAGATGGAGTCTTTAAAAGCTAGATGGGTCTGGTCGGTAGTGAATTTGCATAGGTATTGGGTTTATTAGTATAAGAACTGTACTCTTTGGATTGAAGAGTTTAGTTCTTCAGACAGCAGAGTGAAGTGCAGAGAGAAAATGGTGAAGATGAAAATCGGTTGAACATTGGATTGCCAGTAAAATATTTTTTTTTCATAAACTTTCTATTATGGATAGACCACAAGCTATTTCTGCAAAAATGCTTATCAAGCGTCGACTTGGGGCACTTGAATTTGATGGGAGAAGAAATATGAAGAACCTGAATAATATGCATCATTTTGGGAAGGAAAAAGGTTATATCTGGTGAGGAAAGTGAATCCAAACATCACAAGGGAAGATGTTCAGGATGTAGGTTAGCACTGTAGGGAGTGTCAAACCATCGACCCTGTGCTGTCCAGGCATAAAAAAGGGAGCTGCATGTGACAGACAATTGGAGGCGACTGGCCATTAATATCAGGCATTACAGCCATGAACTGTATTTAACTATGATTGACTGTGGACTTGGGAGAGTAGCAATATGGAGAAAATTAGAACAGAAACAGCAGAAGAGATAAAGAGTTGTTGAGAAGGTGTTTAGGAAGAGGAAGCCATTAGAAGAGGCCCTAATGGACAATGGTATGTCCTTCCGCTTGAAAGTCTTTAGAGAGCTGTGTAAGAAGTGAGGGTTTAAGCAATATTTTAGATCAGCGTACCGCCCAAGCGGCAATGGAATCATAGAGAGGGACCATCGAACTATAAAAGCTGTGGCAGCAAGAAGCCAAATTTCGCCTCAAAAGACAGTCTTTTGATATAACATGGTGCTGAAAGCTGGCCAAGACAACACGTCAGTGCCACATCGATCTGTTTTCATGTATGAATGGTGACATCCACTCGCAATAACGGAGCAAGTGGAACCGGGGCAAGCGAAAATTACGGTGGGTGATGAGGTGTGGGTGAAACCGCTCAACGTCTGATGTACAACCTGCTGGGGAAGAGGAACAGTAACTGATGTACTATCTAAAAACATGTCAGTTAACGCATTGCCTCGTCATGTATTAAATATACAAAGTTTCCTTATCATCAGATGTAGAGGTTGTGAAGTCCCCTAAGAGGAACCCATACGAAGGTCCCAACGTGACCGAAGACGGCCGGCATGGATGGCAGATTATGAAACAAATTATTAATCTTGACAATCAAGGGGACGTGTGGTTTAGTAGTCAATTGAGTTATTCCCCTTTTGCAGATTGACTGTTTGGAGTTTCTAAAAGCTAGATGGTTCTGGTTGGTAGTGAATTTGCATAGGTGGTGGGTTGATAAGTATAAGAACTGTACTCTTTCGATTGAAGAGTTGAGTTCTTTAGACATCAGAGTGAAGGTGGTGGAGCTGAAAATTGGTTGAACAGTGAATTGCCAGTAAAATATTTTTTATAAACTTTCTCTTAGAAAAACAAAGGCAAGCAAATAGTGTGAACCGATCGTTTGGCCAAAGGGGTTAATCTTGGGACCGGCACCTATGTGATACTTCTGTTTTGGCAGGGGACATCTCTTGCCGGACTTTTGTGCCGACGACGGGACGATGTTACAACATGTGCACGTAATTACTCGCCATTGTTACCAGTGAGCAATCATCGTTCAGACGATAAACTGTCTGGCTGACTCCATTATGCTGCAAAAAGAACCTTATTTGAAATAAGGAAAGAAACCATTTACTTTTAATATAAAAATACATTTATTTTCTTGAAGACATTTTTATAATATTTTAGACACGCACAAAAAATGCGTCTTCTCAGTTCGAATCCAAAAACAGTCTGCATTTGCAAAATCTCTTAACGAGAGATAGAGAAGGGGAGAAAGTGAGAGAGAAGGAGAGAGACAGAGGGAGAGAGAAAGAGAGAGAAAGAGAGAATACAGGCACAATCAGTGTACGACCCATCAAATGTTTATATTTTTGAGTCTCATAGCCGATGTTGTCGAATGATAACACTCTGATCCCTTACCCCATCGCACTCAAAACCTGTCATCGAATTGTTTTGACCTTTATATTTCCTTCGTCATGATCAATTATGATTCTCTTCCCACTCTGACTTTGATATATGAAAATATAAACAATTCCATCTTTGGTTACAATTTCTTTGTTGAACTTTCAAGCTTTCCCGAAACCTCAGCGCAAGTCTGGCACAAGGCTCACGAATATTACGCATTGTATGGGGAGCACTTAGCTCCCCAAAAGCTCATTGTGCCACAATAGGCACACATATTTATACTGAGAGAAAACAAACATATAGAAATATACACTTCTATCACTCATGTATTTTTCCACATTGCGAACAATCTATTTCTACAAACACAGGAACTTTTAATTTTTCTAAATTTACAATTTACTCACTGAAAATATCTTTCACACCACTGTAAATTTATATAGATATAAATATATTTTATTCGTTAACCATGTTTTTATCTCTTTCATTCACAACACCCTGTTAGTGAATTTAGCACTTGCTAAATGGTGACCCATTCACAATAATTCATAACATTTATGCACATTCACAACAATCAATTTCTTCCATTATTTTTTTCATTCATTACTTCTAACGTTTTTTAATGTCAGTGTGGGTCTTGGTACATTTCGGAAGATGCGAGCATCGTATACATCCGATCCAATCCAGAATCAATGCTACAACCTTGATTGTAGAAACGCTGAAATGGTCACTGCAATAAAACTGATATATTTTCAAATGATCTTACACTTTGATATAAAAGATTTATGATGATGATATTTCTACGATAAGGTATTGTTTATAATTATGTTATTTACATATTTTGGACTGTTGTATTCATCTTAATCGGTGTTATGTCCACAATGTTTTATCAATTGTAAAATAAACGGATACACAATATGTAAGAAATCATTAATGGGATCAGTATATCCCAATGGATTAAATACAAGTTTAGTTCAAAATTCTCACAAGCCTATGGTAAAAGGAACCTGCAGAAGGCTGGAGATTACAACGTCTAGAATATTGTGAACATAATAATAAAGATGAGACAAACAGTCTGAAACATGGACATAAATACTAGGTCATAATTATTCAAATTGGATTTTCTCATCTGAACATGTATCTTTCATATACAAATGTATTCATTATCTTAACACGTGTAGCTTATTTCCATCATTGCTTTGTATGAATTACTCTGATCTCATTCTAGGTAGTGCTCTCTTCGATTTTTAATACAGACTTGATCAGAGCTTTTAGTTCCTATCTTTCTTTCACCTATTCAAATGCAAGTGTTGTTCTCTTAGATTATATTTTTCTCTTAGAGATGTTGACTATGGTAATAGATGAATTCCTTTTACTTCTGACCATTTTGAAACTTTAAAATATAGAATTATGAAGACATGTTTGTTGTTCAGTTATTTTCAAATATTTCTATTCAGTCTTTGAAAAAAGAAATGTTAGTGATTATATATTTGGCACAATATCAACAGAAAAAGGTCATTTTGTTTTATTTCATGTTTTTTTTATTATACTTGAATTCAATGTTGAATTCACATTATATCATTTACTTGTACATATATTTTTATTGAGAGGCCTTTCTTAAGACATATCAGACATAAATTATTCTGTCAGTTTTTCTTAGCTAAAGTAATGTAGACATTTTTCAAGTAAAGCCTTTATGTCTATAAAGATATTGGCTGTTAACAGAAACTAGTTTGAATCAAAATATTAGGTCAAAACAAAAAAGATGAAAACAATATTTTGACTGAATGTTTCGTCAAACATCAATAATTGACAGAGAGTAACACTGAAAATGGAGACGTTTTAAAGAGTCCGACCATGTGCTAGGTTGTTTCAACAATATCAGTCAACACAGTATAGATATGAATTCAACATGGGAAATCTTGATTAAAATATAATATCAAAGGAGAGCATTAAAAATTTTTTTAATGCAGCTGTTTATAAGAACGATCATATCGCACTCCATGTGATTGCTTTTTTGTTTGCTGAAAAGTCAACCTTTATCAAGGCCAGAAGCCACTCAAGGATAGGGGTTAATGAGTGAATGAATTGTCAGTTGAATGATGGTGAATATTATGAGAGGATTAAACATTTTGAATGAAATTGACAAAGTTTGAACGCCTATGATGATGGTTTATGACAAGTATTTGTTGATATTGTATTTGAAGATGACCATGTTGTTGTCTGCAGGGAAGCAGTCCCAGGATAATGTGTTCCGCAGATGAAAAGTTCTTGGGATGAAGCTCCGTTCATGGATATTTTATTTGATATTAGGTACACGAAGGAAGAATGGAAAGTTTTTTGCAGTTGTGGTAAAAAGACAATTTCTTGCTGTGAATATTTTATGGAAAAATACCAGAGATTGGATGTCAATCGAGCACCCGCCATGGAAATTACGATAGAGTAGTGAAAAACAAGCAACGTCACTTCCATGAGAAAGGGGTTGTAGAGAAAAGTGGTAATTCCCACTACATTGCAAAGTCGATTGTGTACCCGTTTTCTGAGTGACACTTCCCCAAATGTACCCCATTTTGACTCTTATATAGGTAGAGGATTCAGGTACTTTTTGTGGTGCTAGAATTGTCCAACCATTTTTTTCTTATGTCACATTGTGTTATATTAAAAAATTAATAATTCATTTAAGTAACAAACACAAAATACATATAGTCAAGAAAATACATACAGGCAACAACAATTATATTTTAATATGGAAAATCACCATAAATGAAGAAGGTCGGAGAGTGTATCAATCAAAATGAGTAAAATTAAATATACATAGTGAGGAAAATAGTGCAAAGAAAAAAATGAATTAAGGAATATACTATTTTGAAAAATATCTTGACTTATAAGAATTTGTCCCAGTAACTTCAGAGAGTGTTTCTATTTCTGTGTTTATTGGCAAAAGAGTTGAACCTATAAATTGATGACCCTATTTATATTCATAAGGAAATCATAAATATTTTGATCAGCCTGACGACACAGATAGAAAAAACAAAAAATAAAGTTTTTATTATGAAAAATAGAAAGACTTCTTTACATCAAATGTACCATTAATTTTCATACTTTTCATTTTATCGCTTTTTTTATTTTCTGTCTTTCGATCCGCTTTATGAAGCTCCTTATTTCCAGTGATAATGGCACTGTTCTGTCAAAAAATTACTTTATTTTGTCAAATTAAGAAGAAAAGCCAAACATCTTTTGTAGATGATTCTTCGTTAACTTTGCAACTGGCACCAAAGCTCAGTGATTCATCTTTTGTATCATTTTCAAAGAATTCTTTTGTTTTTTCTTAAGTCTTTATTCATAGTTTCTCGTATTGTTTTTTGGGGTTTGCTAATGAGAACTTTTTTGAAACAAAATGACTTTAGATGATTTCAGAATTTCTTGTTTCATTGGATTTTTTCTTGTTTCATTGGATTTTTAAATAAATGTTCTCTGCTTTTTTCACAAAGAAAAATTGGGTTAAGATGTTAACATGCATCCATTCAATCTATACATTTATCAATGAAAATGCAATTGCAAACATGACAGACCGTCTTATAGAGATGCCTAAAAAAATAAGTTTTTTTTCCATTCAATCTGTGCACTTGGTGATGAAAGGGATTTTTCAAATTAATGTGGGACAGACAACACCTTTTATAGAGAGGCGAGGACACGTAAAAAAAACGATCCAAAATCTCTGTAAATATCACTTTCATGAAAACCAATAACTTCTAAGAAGCTATATTGACTACCTGTAATATATATCAGTGTGTGTGGGCATATATATATATATATGATTTTTTGAAGGCTTACCAAACCATTCCGTTCAGATCATTCATCACGACAAAAGACTTTTTCTTTCAAAGTTTATTTATTTATCATATATATCCAAATTAAAGAGTGTTTTTCCTACACGTGTTTCACTACCAAGCAGATCTATACCTGGCAGATCATCAGGGGAATTAAGTACCTGGAGTAAGAGTTTCAACAACTGACAATATATGTATATATATATATATATATATATATATATATTCTTTTAAGAACTCAAGGGACAGTACTCAGTATAATTACACACAATTACGTACTGATATATATATATATATATATATATTATTCAATTATGTAAGGCGGATTTTGAAAATCATACATAAATAGCATTTACGCTAACAAATCAATAATATATTAATTTTCAAACATTATCACTTTCTGTCATTTGCGAGAAGTATTGAAATTCTAATCGATTGCATTGGTTACATATTCTATCCTGCTCCACACTTCTTATTATAGCAGACAGACTTCTGAGGTGCTGGTGTAAGTTTAGGCTTAAAGACCGTTACAAAAACATTCATACATTTTTATTTTATTTACTTGGAATAAATATTTTTTTCTAGACATGACACAAAGCCTATTACCATAATTCAATTAATGATTTTGTAGCCGAACGATTTCTTAATATTCATCTAAACATTTGAAATACTATTTACAAAAGTACTCACTACTTAGCTTAAGAAAAAAAATACTTTACAAAAAGAATAACTACTTTGAAAGTAACATTATCTGTGAATACACTAATAACTACTTCCAGTTTAAGACAGCTTCTGTAGAGAGAGAAGAGAGAGAGAGAGATATATATACACCATTTTTCTTTTTTAATTTGAGGTTCATCATAGTTTTATATAAAAATTGAAATAAATTTAATGGAATAAAACAAGGGAGTTAATTTGTGTATACATTGAGAAAGTTGCTTCCTTTTACATTTCTTTTTGACTCACAAATATTTCTAAAATGATCTGGAAATATTTCATTGAAAAAACATGAAAGATGGTTTCTATTTCTATTGTAATCTAACATAAATAAAATAAGATAAACAAAACCATATAAATACAACACAGCACTCAATAAGTTCCGGGTCTAACTAATAAAACAACAGCTTTTATGCAAAATTCAACTTATTCATCAACATAGTCACCTTCTAGGGTAACACACCGATTCCAATGCTTCTCTAACAATTAGATGCCTTTTTTGTAAAGCAATTAGCCTTTGGCCTCAAAATATGCCTCAGTTTCCAATACCACTTCTTCATTAGAGCCAAATATCTACCCCTGAAGCATTCTTTTGAGGTTTGCAAAAAGCCAGTAGTTGCTTTGGGGGGGGGGGGGGGGCAGATCCGGAGAATAAGATGGGTGCGGAAGTAATTCAAAGTGCAATTCATGTAGTCTTGTTAATGTTGCGATTGACTTGTGACACAGTGTGACATATCTTAATGAAACAGCACTTTTTTCTTATTTGTGGTCGTTTTTTGATGATTTCTCCCTTCAAATGTACAAATAATGCTATATAATATTCACTATTTATGGTTCTTCCTTTCTCAAAGTAATGAATGAACAATATATCATGCCCATCCCAATATACTTAGGCTAAAAGCTTTCCTGCTGATTTTTGCATCTTTGGTTCCTTTGGACGGATTTTACTTGCTGCTGTCGACTCAGCAGACTGCAAAGTTGACTCCAGAGTGAAGTGGTGAATCTATGTATCATCCATTGTGACATATTGATGCAAAAACTACTTTTTGTTACACTAGCAAAAATATGCGACCAGAGGCTGTGAGTATTATATAATTGTGACAGAACTACATACAGTACATAGTTAAAGCAAAATAAATATTAAAATATTGCTGTTATAAATAAAATCAAAATAAAGTACCTAATTTATGGATGTCAAGCGGGAACGCAGACCCCACAATATTAAAAAAAAATCAAATAAAGTAAAACCTATTTCCTTTTTATGGATGTGAAAATAAACGTAGCCACCACAATTTTTTTATGAATAAAATTAAGTCAAACGTATTTCCTTTTAATAGATGTGAAGCGCGAAAGAAAATAATAGAAAATTACAGAATGGCCGCCAGCGATTAAGGCATTGCATTAAAGTTCGATTTTCAAGTGTTTCAAAAATAAATTAGAATTTTATTTCGGGATAAAAAATACAATTTAAGCCTAATTAATAAATCTATTTCAAAATGTGTGCCAAAATCAAACGAAATAAGCAAGATATTCAAATAAACTCTATAGTACAATTGAACACCAAACGGAAATGTCTATTTCATCCCTTCAGTTTTTAATTTTAACTATTTAGTAATTTGAAAAGTTATTTTTAAGTTTTAAATATAAAGGATGATATAATACATGGGAGGTTCGCCCCCCCCCTTAAAACGGAGGACGGTCTTATGACAACAGAACTGATACTACACTTATAAATTCCGATTAAATCGAGTTTTTTCATTTATTTAAAAATGTCTAGTCACAAAAAATAAGTTTTTTTATTGCTCCTTGACTGTTTTGGCTAAGATCAAAGTGTAGTATCTATTCTCTGAACATCAGCGCCGGAAGTTTTCATGTAATTATCTCCCTTGAGACTGAAAGTTTTAAAGTGTTTTAAAAACACTCTCCTTTTTTTTTAATAAAATCTCTTTAATTAATTGTATTAGTAAGTATAATATTACTATCGAGGAAAATATTATAAGTATATAATAAAATTTTACAATACCAATTATAAATGTATATTACAGAATATTAATTTATTAGAAACTTAAAAAGAAAATAAATATGCAAATGGGCAAAAGCGGGTTTTGTTTGACGGAGTTTAGAGGTTACTATATATACTGTATCATATTTTGCAACGTATTTATTACGTTTAAAAAATTGTGACAGACCGACGGACAACATCTCTATTTATACAAGATTTAAACAGTTGCAAACAACGCTCTGAATCGTCAACGTGTTGTTGTTTTTGATCGACTGTGAGAAAATGAGCCACCCACTTTGAACACAGCTTTCTCATTAACATATGTTAATGCAAAGTGATCAATGCACTGCCTTCTGATATCTTTAAATTCTCAACTATCTAGGTGAACTTCAATTTACGATTGGCCAAAATGAGCTTGTGGATGTTTTTGATGTTTTCCGGAACAACTGGTGACTTTAGACGATCTGAGCATTCACCATCATTTATATCTGTACGACCACGTTTAAAGTCAACATAGCACCTCTTAATCGTTGTTTGCTGACGGTTCAGAGGCTGAATAACACTTACCAGACCATTGCTTTGCTTGAACAATATTTTTTCCCATCAGAAAGCAATGCTACACACGAAATTCAGATTTGTCCAGGTTTCGAAAATTTGCAACAGTAGTTTCATTTAAATAATTGTAATCTTGTAAACTAATACAGTCCATTTGAAGATTAATACTTTATAAATATCATATGGATATTTTATTAGTGCCACCTTAATATATCACGTCTGATACTTATTAAAACAATGAGTAATTATTGGAATAGCTGACCTACACGACATTGGCCGGTTGTCAACAATATTGACCATATCTCTATTTATAAAGTTTGGTCGTTTATTGCAATGACAGTAACATTAGAACCATTTTATCATATACAGTACTTTTTACTGTTTGTTGTCATTAGACTTTTGTTTTCTTTACATAAACTCCGAACAAGCATTCAAACATGATTACTTACTAGAAATTACTTATTGTAGTTAATGACAAAACAAGGTTATGTGATTTGCTAATTTCAGAGTTAGTTTTTTTCTTCTTTTTCGGCTGCAGTTTTGATTTTTTATCATGGGGTTTCCGTTCACACCAGACAACCATAAACAGCAAATAATTTGATACTTCAAGATTACTTTTATTTCCTGAGAAATGTCAAGATACATGTTCGCTAGTATCTATGTATATATATATATATATATATATATATTAAAAAATTAGTTTACAAATATTTTTCCAGGTGTTGTATACAAAAATTTAAAGAACCCAAGAAACTTATGCTCCCACCTCTGAACCCTATATAAATATTTTTACTCGATTTTTAAAAATTATCTATAAATATTAATTGTAGTGTTCAGTATTTAATGTATGAATAATAAGGAACATTTAAAATTTTGTTTCTTTTTGTTTCTTTTCATAATTTCGAAAGAGCATCAATGCAGCAACGTATTTGCTTAAAGACAAGCAATGTTTTTATTTTATTTGAGTGGGGGGATTGTAAATGATAGTTTCAATACACAAACACCGGAAGGAAGATACAATTGTATAGGAATAAGGGTATTTGTAAATTAAGTAATTTTTCTAAGTATTATTTTTAAGAAGATCAATGTTTAATTAAAAGACTAAGCATGATGTCTAAATTAAATTTTAATTAAGGTAAAAAATGAATAAAGATTAAACGTCTATAATAAAAATGAATAAACATTGGAATGAAGGTACTATTTTAATGATTTAATGTATTTCAGTGTTTATTTAAAATAGTAAGTGAATATGTTGTGCAAAAACACGACTTTTGATTTGAATAATAATTGATATTAAATTCAAATCAATGAATTTGGCAAACAATAACAAGCATGCTTTAATTACAATGTAGGATAAGGGTTGTAGAAATTTACATAGAAGAGGATACAGTAACCGAACACCTATCGAAATTCACCTTGAATTGCTGCATCGTTGACACATCTCCTGGAAGTCTATTCCACAATCTAGGGATTCTGATTGAGAAAGCATCCTTAATAGAAATCGGCTTTGCACCAGTTTTAGGTGATGCCTACGTAAACCGCTTCTGGTACACAAGTGAATAATAGGTCCAAAGGGAGATCGTAATAGCTATTGAGGATATTGTAGGCCAAAATGAGATCACTGTGTGATCGTCGGCACTCATTGAAGAAAAGGTTAAGCTTCTTGAGTCGGGTTTTAATAGGGCAGATCCCATAGTCCCTGCACCATTCGAGTAGCCAATCTTTGAACTCTCTCCAGATGCTGGATATCATGTATTAGGTATGGAGCAGAAGCCTGGACACCATACTCTAACAGTGGTCTGACGAGGGAGACATAAAGTTTGAGAAATATTTCAGGAGTGAGTTTGCAGAAGGAGCGTCGAATGAGAAATAGGGTGCTCCTTGCTTTATTTGCAACCTGAATGCAGTGTTTAGATGGCTTGAAGGACGAGTCGACTAGAAGGCGAATATATTTTGACTCTTCTGTTTGTCTAAATTAAATATAAATTTAAGTGGATGTTTGTATAAATATTTAAATATGGTTTTAGAGAAGATATATTAATAATGCTTTTAGTAATGTTATGGGAAATCAATTAAAATTTATTGTTACTAAATGCTAAAACATTTAGTTACAATAAATTTACATTGATTTTGTCAACTATTCTTATGTGTTAAATATACAGAAAATGGAAAACATTCGACAGAGATTAATGATAATTTTTGTTCTTTGTAAAGCAGATAACATCACGTATATTTGAATAAGTTTATATGAACACTTAGAAAAACAATGAATATTTCAATAAGTTAGCTCTGATGATCAAATGTTTTTAGTAACACTAACAAATTGATTTCTGTCCTTTTTTTTTTTCAGAGTTCTCAGCCATACAAAATTTCAAATGTAGTGTTGGCCATTACAATTACTGCTGGAATTCTGCTATGCTTCCTGATTATGGTGTTACCTTATCTTCGGAGGATTTACATTGAGGATCATAGGCTTAGCCAGGACAAACGTGATGCTGTCTATGTAATAAATAAAGGTAAGTTATTCCTTCTTGGAATTCTCATTCATAGTTTTGTCGTCTTTATTGAATTTCTTAGATTTTCGTACCTTTTTCATTTGGTTTCCTTTCTTTTATTTCTTGTTTTCATCTTTGAAGTCATTATTATATTTTAGTCTGTTTTCGCCAAATAAAGTATATTAGAACCGAAATCCAATTTTTTAATTTTTTTATTCAATTGTCTTTATACTAATTCCAAACGGATTTCTTTTATTGTTTTCTATATTTTTTATATCATTTAAACGATTTAATTTTCCCCCTCTTTTCTCTTTTTCTTGAAATGTAAATATTTACTTAACTTCTCTTAGTACATATTAGTGTTATATATCCAAGTTGTCGGTAATGAAGAAAGGAAAATCACATTTTTATTTTGAATATAAGTCTTTCTTTATTAGCTGGTTTTGTATGTTTACAAAAAATAAAATTGTTTTGTATTTCTTTACGATTTCGGAGGTGGACGTTTTCAGTTTATGGCTGGGTAAAGAGGGTGAGGGGGAAGTAAAATATCAGTGGCCGGGCAAACTGGACCCCTCCTTTCACTTTCTACATCCTGCAATTGTTGTTTTATACGCATAGAACACCAACAAACATATAGCATCATTCAAGATGTCTCTTGATGTGTTAATTTTCGAATTGGTTCAGGATATCTTGTCTCTTGACATATTACCATCAACCGGAGCGACCCCGATAGGTTTGAGGGCATTTTTTCTTACCGTGTCGCTCTCGTGCCAAAACAGAAGTCCAAAATTCCTTGAACGAATAACATTTAGCTTTTGATCTTCTAAAAACAGGAAGAAGTCGTCATTTCAGCTTTTTATGCTTTCTTCTATGCAAAAAAAAAGTTTCATGAGCTATTATGATGATGCATTTTATAATTCATTATCATAGTATCGCTGCCATACAGCATCACTATAACTCCACCTTGTAACAAGGCACATAAACATCTCTCAGTATAAAAACGATGACTAAGCACAGCTGCAATAATTAGTGGCACTTTTACGTTTTCTCACACCAGACGTAAATGGACGTGAATCAACAAGATCATATACTGAATCAACTGTTCTTGGGGTTATCTTTAGTCCACGTTTTGTGATATTTTCTCCTTTTGCATAATATAGTGTTCAAATATACTGACAACCGCATTTCAAAGAACTACTGGCTTTGAATTGGCTGGAAAAAAATTAAATATGTTAAAGTTGTGCCATACATACATTACAGCCCAGTTCTAGAGGGCAAATAAATCAAGATTGGTTAGTTAAAAACGTAAAATACAGGTTGATATAGGACTATCATAGTAGCCTCAAATGTCAAAGTAGCCCCGGTTTTTCAACTCATGTACCTTATTCATAGGCTTTTGACATTTGGATGATCAGTCTAGTCAGTTAATAGTTATAAAAACAACGAAGATTTAGTATTTCTGAACATTTTTTGAATAGAATTAATAATCCAAGCAAATCTAGCAAAATTTGAAATTGATCTTTATTGATTGTAATTATAAAATAGAAATAGAAATAGGTTTAAATGTATGTAATTAATATCATTCTTGTTAATCTAGGAAAATAAATTAAGTTCTCTTACATAATTTACATGTCTGAAATAACTTTTTGAATATCTTCAGGTCAATCCTATTAATCTGCTAAAATATAAAGGTTTTATATATATTTTCTTATTTTTATTTTCTGAAATCTCTACCAAACAGTGAATGCCTTTGGATCTCTTTGGTATTAATTATTTGACTTAATGTCTTCTAGCAATACATTGACATCAATCTATGTCGATTAATTGCATTTTCTCTTTTAATTTATATCTATTCCAGGATGGGGCAATGATCCAAGATTATCAGAGTTTGTTATAAAAGGTTGACCCAAGTCAGTCATATGACTTGGGTCACAAATGGAACTTCCTGATTATCTATTTTGATTGGTTAGATATTGGAATGGATGCATTGACATGTTTGTAGCCCAGGGATTTATGAGGCTCTCGCTGGTCACTGAAGGCAACTTATTAGATGCTAAACACTCTTTTCCTCTTGTGGATATAAAGTCCAACTATACATTTAGCACTCAGCAGATCCATCCACTGTTGGGTGACATTCGGAAATAAATGCTCTTCTTCTGAAAGGATCAGATTGATGGATAGAAAGTAATAAGCATAAAGTGGAAGAAGTATTCAAAATGCGTGTCTTTCTAATTGTCAGTATAAAACTTTCAGTCAACAAAGGTGGACAGGGGAAGAATGTCCTCATATTTAGACCAAAATCTCTATATAATACACGCCGTGTCTGTTTCAATAATACTCTATATAAATAGCTATTTCTTTCTATGTAACACTAAGGTGGTAAGTCAGTAAATATTTAAGTGAACAAAAGCATCAGCAGTAGCTACTGAAGTATTAGTATTGTTTGCCACATAAATAAGACAACAACCGTTCTTTCCAAGGTAATTTAATTAAGCTCAAGTGGTAACCAAAATCTGTAGAGGAAACTGAAGTGTGGTTTGGTTTCACAATGTTTATAAAATATATTTTGTGTAAGTAGAGTAAATTCTCTATCAAAATATCTATGTATAAGTTTTATTGACAAGATATGTTTATTTATGTTATGTGTATCTGTCTGTAAACCAAGCGACAATATACCAAGCATCAGAAGGAGCTAATTTGAAGTATTAGTATTTTTTCTAAACAATAAAAAACTGTTTTTTTCCCAAGTAATTTTAATTATAATAGTTGTAAATTAGGAAACAATGGAAACATATGCCGTCATTTTTCATGGCACTGAAATATTTACCACCAAAAACTCATTTCACGAAGAATCACATAAAACTAATCGACACCATCTATGACATTTTCTAAAGATCTATTTTCGATTCTAAAGAGTATTTTATTTTATGTATATTAAATTTTGAAAACCAACTCCCTAAATAAGTTTTCAGGAGTGTTTACAATCAATGAGCGTAAAATCAATGGCCAGTGTTTTCGGCATGTTAGCTTTTGAAAAATGACTCCCTTAAAAATCATATATTGAAAAGCAACCATAAAGGCTAAGCAGACGACTTTTCGGTAAATGTATTTTTGATCCTCAAAAATATTTTTAATTATTTAATTTTATTCTCAGGTTCTATTGAGTGTAATAATATATTCAGTTCTTATGAAATTATTTAACTGTTATCATAAGTTTTCAAACATTCACATACTTAAAAAATAATATTAAATTCCATTTTTATTCATTTATTTCATTCATTGACTGAAGTGAAACAATTTAATTTAATTGCAACACTTGTGTATTCTTTTCAAGTAAAAAAATGTCTTAATTTAATGAAATGATCACATATGAATGAAAACATGTATAATCATACAGGAAAATAATTCTGAAGAAAAAGTACAAAACGTGTTCAGTCGGGTATATATTTTGACACACTTTCATATTGTCCTCTAAATATCTGATTGAATCAAAAAGAAATCTGAAAAGAAAAAATCTTTAAAAAATCCGATCAAAATTACGAACATCTGTTCATGGAATATTTACAAATGATAAATTTCTTGAATCGCCTCTTTCTTAAAATCTATGTTCAATGTGTGTTTGTTATGTTTAGATATGAACAGATTAAACACATTTTTCAATTGAAACAAATCAATCACCATTTCTATAAAAAAAATAGTTATGATAAATTAAATGACTGCAGGGAATTGCATCATTTTTTGGACTTACATTTGGACTGGTGTATAAATAATTTGGCCGATGAATTCAGTGTGGTTATATAAAGCTAACCCACTAGTTGGGTGACTCAAACCTTAGTCATCAGTAGCTGTTAAGATCCAATGTCTTAGTCAATGCACCAATCGAAACAACTTCAGAAATGAGAAGCAAATATATCATATTTATCGTTACGACATACTAACTTTCTAAAGGGTTCAATTTCAAGGGAAAAAAACTTTGCATTACAGTTCAACAGAAACTGTATCATTCTCATCAGTGTGTTCATCCCTTTAGAGGGCTAATAATTGGTCCCCCGATAAAATCGGGAGACCTATGTTTTGAGGCATTTCCGTCCGTCCGTCCGTCCGTCCGGATTTTTCTCCGCAACCATCAATTGAATTTCTCTGAAATTTTGCATGAAGTTGTAACTTTGGTCAGGTTAGAAAGTGACATTCTCCGATTTTGGAAAAGAACATCTGGTTAGCCCTCCAGGGGGTCAAAAGATCCCATTTTTTGCCCCATAACTTTACATCCATCCATTCAATTTCTCTGAAACTTGGCCAAAATATGAAGGCAATTGTTCCTAATAGAAAATAAGTATCGCTGACCTTGGAAAATATCTGGTTCGCGCCCCCAGGGGGTCAAAAGCTCCCAAAATGGCAAAAAATGACCCTTTTCTCCCATAACGTTTGATCCATCCATTCAATTTTTCTGAAACTTGGCCAAAATGTAGAGGCAATTGTTCTGGATATAAAATGAGCATCCTTGACTTCAGAAAAATTCTGGTTTGCACCCCCAGGAGGCCAAAGGGGGGTCAAAAATGCCCCAAATTGCCCAAATTTATTGCATTTTACACTCTCCACATCGAGTCACATACAGAGGGGGACCACGCATGCGCGGCTTGTTATTATTTAATTTATATATATAATTATAAATATTTGTTTTTATCTACATACGTATACGTGTCATCCTTTCGGGAATCGTCAATGTAGAGAAGATTATTCTTATCAGTCGCCGGACCCGAAACCCCCCGATTTTGGGGGTGACAAATAATTTTAAATATTTGTTTTTATCTACATGCATATACGTTTCATTCTTTTCGAGAATCGTCAGTGTAGAGAAGGTTATATATATATATATATATATAACTTGAAATTCCACCTGAAATGTGGCTGTTGGTCATTGGACTTTTTGTCTGTCCCCGGGTTCATAGTTATCGATACTCAGAGTGGTCGTCATGTCGCCAAGCGTTGGTCACTATAATCCTGTTGCTGTGCTGTTACTTTTTAGGTATGTGATCTTTATGTAGATATTAACTTTATGTGCAGCTTGCTGCATCATAAACCTCTTGACGATGAGAGTGTGGTAACATGCCAACCTTGAAATTTGCATACCATGTAACGTGCCGGCTTGGTGAATCACCAAAGAGTGCATGTGCAGCAGAATCAAGTGCAGACAAGAGGTAGCTTCAATTATGGTATGCCATCAGATGATCACAACACCCACCACATCTGTGGTATGGTTTGTAAAAGTCTAGCAAGCCTAAAAAGCTTTATCTGCATCTCTCATAGGAAGGCTTTACATTAGTATCACATTAATGCACAAAATGTGGTCAAACTCGAAAACGAGTAAGCCCACCCCCATATATATATATATATATATATATATATATATATTATGCCGACTTATTTTTAAAACATAAGTTTAATTGGTTTTGCTAGAAAACTGATAGGACAGAAATATATTATATTTAATACTGAATTAACACTAAAATGCAATTTAACAGTTTTAAATTATTCTTATTATTCTTAAATCAGCAGCTTGAGTAAATAAATCTTTATTTTAAAAAGATCTTTTGAGATAAAATGATTACCTCCCTTGCAAATATGGTGTCATGTCATTATTTTTTAAGATATAACATATTTTCATTTTGAGAAAGAAAATCAAATAATTCAGATGCAAGATAGTTTAAAACTTTCTTTTTGATATTTCTGAAAATTTCTGATAGTTGGATTTAAATTCTACCTGAAATGGTGGAGCAGTAGCTATATGGACACACTATTGAAAAGTTATAAGACGATATGTGCATGCATATTAGTTCATGAGTTGAATGTGTTAATGTTATTATTCACATACTTTGGATTGTTGTTCTATCTTGAAGGTGGTTATATTACCTACGTTTGGGGTTTCAGGTGTCTTTTGTCATAGTCAATAACCTTCTGGGAATTTCCAACAAACAAAATCTCATCACATTCGGTTGTCATGAATAATTGTTATTCTAGATGTACTTCCTGATTGTTTGAGAATTCCCTATCTGAACAAGCTTCATCTAATTCCTAATATATAACAATATTCTGTTATCAGCTCTAAATCATTCTACAGCCTAAACAGCATAGTGATCCGACTGAATGCAACAGGTGAATAATGGCACCATGTCACTTTGCCTATCTAACATTTCCTCTCTTTCTATGAAGAGAAATAAATATATATATATATTATTAAATAAACCAATCAGTAGATATGCCAACCGAAATCAGAACCCACGAAAGAAAAAAAAATCAAATAAAGGAGGAGAAAGAGGAAGAAGAAGAGTTGGGGGAAGAAGAGTCAATTTTCTATGACTAATATCATTTCAATGAAACTGTGTCTGAGTTTCCAATGCTGTCAAACTTAATCAATTAAAAACATGTATGAGAGTCTTGAGACATACATCTTCGGTAATACTTTGATTAGTAGACAGGAAAAAAGGTTTTTAAAAAAGAACACAGGAAATACAGATAATTAATATTCAATGGAATCACTGGATTTTATGAAAGGTATTCTTTTAAAATTATCAAATATATCCATTTAAATTATGTCTAATCAAAATTATTTGTTAGGATTCAAGACAAAAGAATGCTTAATATTTTCATACAAGTCTATTTTTGATTTTGATCCTTTTAGTAATTTTTTAAATTGTAGAGAGAAAATTTGTGTGGAAATTGTTATGATTATCTTACTTATAAAAAATATATATGATTTCATATTCTCAATCAGAAACAAAATACCTAATCCTAATGGTAGAATAAGGAATCATTCATTTATGCATCATCCGGTATTGCTTATATTAATTAATAATCCCATGTTAACTATATATATATATATATATATATATATATAAACACACATTGAGAAATAATAAAGATAGAAATTATATCTTTAAATTATATCCTATCTGGAATAGTCAATGCTTGATATATAAGATAAAGGAGTAGTATAAGAAGATAAATGATGAGAATAAAAATTGGATAAAATACAATATTTATTAAATGATCAATTAATTCAAACAAGAACAATACTTTTTTCTTTCTTTAATTCATGGATTTTCAAAGATATGCTCTTATGATCAGAGGAAAATCAGATGGATAAATCAGTAAAGTTCATATTACTGTTAAACAAGCATTTGAAAAGATAAAAATATATATATTTTTTAAATATATGCAAAGAAAATCATCTTCATTGAAGACGTGTAGAATGTCCGTGTAAGTATATCCGGCAGAATTAGAAATATGAAGCAAATGTAGGATGAAGAGTAGAAGGCAATCCGGAGAATCGGAAGTAGTGAAATGTTCCGGTCAAAGAGATGGATATATTCAAGTCCAAGGAAAACGTTTATTGGCAGTGAAGTGAATTACCAAAAAAAATACAAGTATATATGTCCCAAGAAAGTTGATAAAAAAATCAAATAGCAAAAATGTCCACAGCCATATTGATACTTTCTTTTCATCATTTATCTTCTTGCATGTATATATAAAATTTGGGATATTAATATAGACTAGACCGCTATGACCCGTTTGGTTAGTATTTTTCATATCTGTTTATATACTACGGAGGTAATGGCAATATAAAATTAATTTTATACAGTTAAGATTCATTCGCATATGAATCAGTTTCCCATTGCAAACAAAAAGTTCACTATTAATAAAAAAAATATTTATTACAAATAATATAATTTTATAATAATTTCGAAACAATACCTTCCCTTCCCCACCCCCAATTACACATGTGTTTACAGGAGATGGAAAGTAAAGAAAGGCGATCCAACTAATGACTACCACCATGTTTGTTTTTTCTAGATTGTTTTGATGTATCTTCATCGAATGTTTCAATGACAGAGGATTATTTTCTGAAGCAAACTACTTGGATCGCCATTTTTTACATTTCAGCTCCTCTAGAAACATGTGTAAATTTGTTGCAGCTTTTATTGTCCCGGGTTGTTAAGGGATTCTGTAATCTGATGAACTAGTACTTGACTCTGAAACAATAGAAGACCTACTTGTTAAGTTAAAGACTTGGAGGAATGCTATGGAAAGTTATTGAGACCAAAGTGATTGTTGGAAAGCTCCCATAAAGAGGAAAGTTCCCATAGTCAGTTTGTGGAAAGGGAGTCGTGTACAATTCAATCTTTGTGTGGTACCTGTAAGCATTGGGTACACAAGCAGTAAAATTATTGGTAGGTTGAGAGAGAATAACCAGTTTATGTGCAAGAAGTGTAAGATAATAGAAATGGATGAGAACTCAGATGTATAGAAAGATGGTGAAGCTATTGAGGTTATCGAAAAGTTTGTTTACCTTCATGATAACATTGAAGCAGAGGGAAAGGCAGGTTCTAGTGCGATCCAAGGGTTAGGAGGGGATGGAGTAAGTTCAGGAAACTTCTGCTATTACTAATCAGCAGAGGGTTACCATTGTCGACCAAGGGAAGAGACTATCAGGCATTTGTACGCAGTGTGATGATGTATGGAAGTGAAACTTGGTCAGTAAAAGTTGAGAACATGCGTTGCATGGAGAGAAATGATATAAAAATGATATGATGGGTGTTTAATGTGAGTCTTAAAGACAAGCTTAGTTTTGATGACCTCAGGAGAAGATTACATCTGGACAGTATAGGGAGATGTGTGCAAATCAGGAGACTACGATGGTATGGTCACATTGAAAGAATGGATGAGAGTTCTTGGGTGAGTAGATCTAGAACAGTTAAGGTATCAGGTCCAGTTCACAAGGGAAGGTCAAGGAAAACATGGAAGGAAGTGATAAAAACAGACCTGACCAGAGATAGGTTAATTTGGAAATGAATTTCTTAGTTCCTTTCAACGCATGACACCATGTAAAACGGTCGTTAAACCGAATATGATGATGATGAAATTATTATAAAATGATATAATTTTTAAATACATATTTTTATACTACTAAAACTCTGTGCATCATGCTTGTTTTTATCTTGCTTGTTTGTTATCTTGTTTGTGTGTGTTGTCCCCCTGTACAGTGGATTACGTCACAAACCGATGACCTCATCCATTAAAACAGGATAATGATGTCATAAATGATGAAGTAACAGAAGGATGGCATAATCCATTAGAACAGAAAGATAGATGACCTGTTACTCAAAGGCTCACGGGTCTTCTACTTCACGAATGGGGGTTTAGTATACTACTAAAACTGATGCTGTTGTCAGCATGCACACTTTATCAATATATGAGTATTTTAGATAGTGGGAGGAAGTGTGAATGATTTAAATAAAGGAGAAATGATGATAGAAGTAGTGAAAAGAGGAAAACGGTGTAAATATTTAAAAGAGAGAGTGGGGAATAGGGAGAGGGGGAAGAGAGGTCAAGAAAGGAGAAAAAGATGGGAGGGGATGAGCTGATAAAAAACTAGTAAATATTATCAAGAAAGTAAGATATATTTGCTGTATCATAGTCCAACAGTTAAACACCAATATATAAACCAAGAATTCAATGGTGGAAATCAACTATATATTTTATTCTGAAATAACATATACATAATATTTATAGCCATTTCTGACTAATTCATTTTGGCAGTTTTCTTCTTTGTTTGCTTCACAGCATCTCACTAGCTAGGTTGAGAAAAGCCATGGTAATGTTTTGTTGTCTAGCGCAGCTATGCTGGCTTCGCCGTTGGGTGGTCGATATTTAAGGCATGACTCGATGATGTGGTCTACTGTCTGTTCAGAGTGACCACAGTCGCAAACAGCCGAGTCCCTGAGTCTCCATCCTTTCATGGTCGTGGCGAAACGGCCGACACCTGTCCTGAGGCGGTTGAGCATTGTCCACTGCCGGCGAGAGAGGTCCATACCTGGTAGGTTATCCGGGTCCTCCACAAATCTGTGCAACCTTGATTTATCTGCTGCCTGCCATTCCTCCGCAGATAAATCAAGGTTGCACAGATTTTGGTAGTGAGGGAATTTTTATCTCTCTACATGTTTCTCTTTGGAAATTTTACTTTCTTAATATAGTGTGTTTTAACAATCCATTTGCGATGTTAAATGACATACACTAGTCTTCCCTTCCAATCTGTGTCTCAATAATGCCTTCTTTCCAGCTAATTTTTCCAATTTTATAATCTTCAGAATAGTTTTTTTCTCTGAGGTTGAAAATTTTGTTGTATTGGAATTATATTTTTCAAACTGTTTGGTTTTGTAAGGTATTACTTTATCAAGTGCACTCTTATTTTGCTTGTGAACATAAGTTCAGCTGGTGACATTTCCGAAAAGGATATCCTATACGCTCTTGTTGTTGTAGCAATTCATCTTGAGTTTCACCTCTGTCTGATTTTCTTAATGCTTGCTTAAACATATCTATGATGCATTCTACTTGGCCATTAGATCTTGGTTGGGATGGAGTGGTTATCAAATGACTAACAGAAAATTCGGAAAACCAGAAAAATCCCGACTCAAAGTCTGCAGCAAATGGTGTCTGGTCAGATTCAGTTCCTGATATTTAACTTGATCTGCAATACTTCTGACGAGAGTTTCCGTTTGCCAAATTTAATTATTAAATTGTTAAGTGAAAGTACAGAATAGTAAACAACCCCCCCACTGTCCATGTTAAGAATGGCTTTCTAAATAATAACATTATTATTTCAGCACGATCAGTAAACTGAAGAAGATTATTTAGAAAGCCATTCTTAACATGCGGAGGTAGGTAGCTTTGTTAACTATTCTGTACTTTCACCTAACAATTCAATAAATAAATTAATAAATAAAAATTAGTACAAAACTTGGCAAACCAGAATAGTAAGCAACCCAAAACAGGAAGTCTTTAATATCAGGAACTGAATCTGACCGGACACAGTTTGCTACAGACTTTGAGTCGGGGATGCTTCTGGTTTGGCGAAAATTCTTTGCAGTAATCTCCAAAGCAATAAATTGAGTTCCATTATCAAAATACCAAATCTTGTGAATATTTCACGCGAAAAACTTCTTGTACTTTTACATGTAGGTTTTGATAATTTCAGCCATTTTGTGAAACTATCTATCACAATAGGGTAATAAATCTCATTCATTGGTCCCGCATTTGTCAACAGTCGGATTTCTTACCCACTATGGCATTCACACAAACAAAATGCTATTATAGGCATTATCAGCTGCTTAGAATGGTATATTATTTACGAAGAGCTATCGATATAGATTATCACTAAATAATACCCGGCGATCTCACTTGCGAGGCTGCTTTACCCATATAGGTAGAGAGCATATAATTTCTTTCTCTCTCTCTCTCTCTCTCTCTCTCTCTCTCTCTTATATATATATATATAAATGTGTGTGTGTATGTGTACAGAGAGTGTGTAAACATTGCTTTATAAACAATAAATGGATGATAATTTCTACGGGTCTGGAACAGAAAACATTTTGTCCATTGATATTATAATACAGAATTTGTCTAAGCAAAACATGGTTATTCTTTAAAAAGCAACGTATACTCTAAAAATCCGCTGTCGGATTACACAATTCATTATTTACTGTTCATTTAAGCCACCGTATATGTTGTGGATGCAAGAAGATATGGTAAAAACATAGAAACAAAAGAAACATAGTACGTCTGCAGATGAGGAAGGAGCTTAGGCACTAATTCAACCTTTGCTAACCATAAAATTCTCAGCAGTCAAGTGTTAACGAAGACAAGACGCTGGCTAACATTTTTCTATCTTGGAAGTAAACAGAACATATATTTGGTTTTGAATTTCTTAACACCATTTTCTTCTCCTTCCTTGCAAGGCTTTGCTTTCTCTCTCACTTTTCTATATCATTATCATCCACTGAGTTTCATTTTACTGCAGGTATTAATATCTTCCAATTAATATGATATTCATGAGAAAAACAATTTAATAAGATGCTGAATAAAATCAGTTAATGCTTATTAAAGAAGAACATTTTCAAGTAGAAATGTTCTCATTTGTAACAAATTAGTCAATTAAATTTTATTTCCAATGCTCCAAGTTTTCTGCCTTCAGATAAAATCGTTTCACAACATGATTTTAAGTAATTTCTTCTATAACGATTCACTCATTTTAGAATCCACTATTTATAATATCATCCTCACTATAAGATAATGCTTTAGTTTAGTGATCAATGGTGTTCTACTAGTGATATGATATTGATGCAAGGCCTGGCAAACATGCGACTGGGGTCCACACCTGGGAGCTTACATATGAAGACCAAAATTACTGCTAAATAATTCCCGAGAAAAGTTTTAGTAAGGAATTTATTAGTTATGTCCAGTAATTAGTTAATTAGCAACTATACCTATTATTAGGAAGCAGATAACAATTATTAATTTATTTACACAAGATCAAACCATCATGTATGTATGTTTAATGGCTAAACTAGTATCTCTTGTTAATGATTTAATTCTTTTTCTTTGCTTTCTATTCTTTTTTGTGTCGTTTTTCCAAAATTAGGATGAAATATAAGGTTTCCAGCATTTAAATCTGATATCACCTTTTTCAGTGGATCCTTTTTCTTAATGTTGCCATAAATTTCTTTGAGACTTACAATTTTCCAAAATGTCAAAACCTTAAACTGTTTGGACATTACCTTCGTCATTTAATAATAGATGCAATTTAATTGCTGCTACAGTTTGATCACAAAAAAAAGTTTGTCATATCAGTTAGTTTTAATAATTTAACAAACTGAGTTTGTTTCATATGCGTAAAGACATTTTACAACTTCCCATTTTGCTAACATCCGAGTGTTCACACCTAATCACCTAAAAAAAGTAGAATCTCATTTTTTTGGTGGAGGTGATTTAGTGGCGAGTGTCAATCTACAATAATACTGAAAAGTCCACCTTTCATTTATTAAGCAAATAAAATAAAGGAGATCATAAATAATACTATTATTAATAATAATATTAATAATAATAATAATAATAATAATAATAATAATAATAATAGACTATTTCATTAGTAATAATTTGAACTTATTCAGCGTCAGAGATTATTGAGTATAATCTATTTAAGGAGCAATTTAGCCAAATAAATGTATTTTTAATTTCATTCGGTCACTATAAGAAGAAACTGTGTATAAAAAAAGACATTTTAGAATATATTTTTACTTAATTTACAATAAACACTGAAATTATTATTGTTAATTAATAATTATAATTTCAGGGTTTTATTTGCTAAAAAAAATGAAATATGATTTTTTCTTTAAACAGTATGTTTTAACCTCTTCATTTTCGCTGTTAAAAATCGTTAAAACCGGTGTCTTTGTGTAAAAATAATGGCAAAAGTTTTTTTAATCCAAAGTTGTCAAAGTATTTTTATACAGGAAAAGCACAAAACATCGAATTCAAGTTCAATACTCAACACTTTAGAAAGTAAAATATAATTTTATTTTATGACAATAAATAAATTTAAGAGCAGCAGTCAATTTTATCCTAATTTTTGGCGAATACTGAATGTTTTAGCATATGCCTTCTATTGTTTATGTATACCAACCGCTTCCAATTAAAAGCTCGATGATTGTCAACATGTATCTTTGAGACTTTTGTTTCGTCGCATCGCTATGTATTTTTTCTGATTGAGAACGTTTTTTTGCTTTCTGATTAGTCCATGGAAGAAAAATCCGATATTGACATGCAAATATCGGTTGATCTTCTGGTGTCGAAACGGAACCATAATTATACAAAGGTTTTTGTTTTGAAAAAATGATTCATAAGATGAATAAAATCTTGGTCTTTTGAATGTAGCAAAATGTTATATATATATATAAATATATATATATATGCAGAAAGAGAGAGAGACATTATAGATTATATGTATATATATTTTGTGTGTATTTAGGCAGCATTTTTTCATTTAAGCAAAAATTGTTAAAATAACAGAATTCTTGATCTTGATTATACCTTTTTTATTTTTTCAATTCTTCTAATGATCTTCTTTGTGTTAAAATCAAAAACATTAATGTATGTTCCATATGTATCACGAACGTTTTCGATTCTTCATCGAATCATCTTAAGGTGACAAATGCAAATGAAAAAAAAAGCTGAATGAAAGAAGAGAATTTCAAAAGATAGTGGAGAAACGCGCATGTGAAGTCAGAGTCCAAAAACGGTCTCACATTGTTCCAGGAAAGATGTTGATAATTTAAATTCTGCAACGCCATATATATATATATATATATATATATATTATGTATCACCATTCATTAGGATTATGAAGAGTTTTGCAAAATGATAATGATAAAAAAAGATAAAGGTCGACATCCCAGGTTTCTGATTTTAATAACAATAAAAGAAGAACACAGGGGAAGGATTCTCCAATTCAAGACACTGGTGAAAGTAAAGAGAAAGCAATGAACAGAAAAAGTGTGAGATCACATAAGACAACCAAGTGAGAAATTTAAATACAAACATTTATTTACATAAATGCAGGAGAGAAATAGAAAACAAAATATCAGAATGTAATATGGGAAAAGGGATTTAAACGGAATATATCTGACCAACGAGCAAACAATACATTCATATAAATAATATCAGTTTATGAGAAAAAGAGGTGGTTCAACATACAGTACACCGGTGGGCAATTCAGATGTAATCCACAGTAGAGTTGAAGAGTTCAAAATGTATAAAAGTTCTCTCCATAGGAGAAAGATGGTAAAAGTCACTGGACCCAATAAGTATAAAGCAAGGATGGGTTAGATTTTTGATAGCAGGTCCGTCACTACACAAGCTTCCTCCGGAATCACAAATCAGGATTTTAAGTTAATGACCACAGGCAGCAGGAGACGAATAGGAGTATCATACGCTCACTTAAGTTTGTTGAGTGAAAATGTCAACAGAATTCTTATCGGTGGGACGAGTTGGTAATTTCTGAAGTCGTTTCGATATTTCAGATTCGGCTTTTCAGAATATTAAAACTGTTCATATCGGCTTTTCGTCGACTTGAAAATTTGTCTCTATTTGGGCGCTTTTTCCAATCTTCTTTTTATTATAATAAAGGCTTTATCCTTTCTTTCTTCATCTTCATTTTCCTTTCTTCGTTGATGTCATTCGACCGACAGCTGGCGAGAAACTGTGTCTGTATTCCCGAATTAAAAAAAAATATATAAATGTCGGTCACATGACTAGAATCAGAGTTTTTTTTGCGTAGGTGTAAGAGTTGACAGTCGATATTGTACTTAGAGCCAAGATCAATGAGTGTGTTGACCCTAGTCGTTGGGATGAAAAAATCGACAATCAAGATCGTGACAATATATGTCTGGCAGGACTGGTATTTAAATGGGGGTGTTTGTATTAATTTACAGTGGAGATCGGTATCGCAACCCCCAGAATAAATTCTTGTAAGAAGAAAATATCTAGAAAACATCTTATGCCAAAATGTTGATTCTTCTGATTAAGAGAGGATTATTTATGGCTTGTTAAAATTCACTGGTTTACAAAAAAATGTTTTCTCTGAGGCAAACATGTGAATAGCTGTTTTGATGAATTGGTGAATTCAAATTCCTCAACAGTTTTTCTCTTTTATGTCTAGTTTTTTTTCCTTTCAAGTATCTCGTTTTTACCATAATAATACAATGTGTTTATTTCATGCAATCGTAAAAACGGTAAATCTCTACATATTTAAAAGAATGCATCAAGTCTTTTGAAATGCCTGACACAATTGTAAGCATTTAAAAAATAAAATAAACCTTGATCATGTATATAGTTCTAGACAGTATAGAGAGATGTGTGCAAAACAGGAGACTTCTATCACATTGAAATAATGGATGAGATTACTTGTGTTAGTAGATGCAGAACAGTTCAGATATCAAGGACAGTTGGCAGGGGAAGGCCAAGAAAAACATAGGAGGAAGTGATAAGGATGGATATAAGGAAAGAACCTGGCCAGACATAGTGGATAGAAAATTAGCATATTGGGTTAAAAAGAATCTTTTCAGTCTTTTGAAATCAATTTATTCCCAGGGTTGCGATCCACTTCTACATTGCAAAGTAGGAGAGAGGCTATAATGTGTCCTACAAGCTTAATTAAATATCCTGGTTTGCTATAAATAACTGGCACAATTTTATCGAAAACGTACTTCATCCAGATACACTTTCTACTATTTTAGTGATATTAATAGTTAGATATAAATCTCTATGTATATTTTTTATAATTTTATTTTGTAAATTGCATCTTAAATTTTAATGTAATTGTAAAACTACAATATCAAAAATTATCTTTTTTTAAAATGACACACACACAAAAAGGATTTTTATTATTTATTTTTTTAATGAAACTAAAGTTATGATGAACGTACAGAATAGTTAGCAAAGCCCCTCTTCCTCTCCACATTAAGAATGGATTTTTAAATAATAACGTAATTATTTTTCATATGAGGAGTGTGAGCGGCTCTTGTTAACTATTCTGTACCTTCAAGGTTTAAAATTTATTGTTCAACAAACAATAATGATGATACATGCATAGTAATGAACAAAACCATCAAACTAGATGTATATGTATCTTAGCATGGACTGAAAGACAAACTCCTGTAATATTTTTGTAACAACAAAACGGTCGTAAAATGAAAGGAAAATAAAGTCCTTTCTATGAACAATAACGATAAGTATTTATTTGTTATCTACACTGTTGGGTGTAGGTTCGCGAAAGTTAAGACAGTGTCAAAGTGAAGGAAGCAATAATATAGTGAAAAAGTTAGGCTGCCAAACGTCTTCTTAGAGGAATATATTTTCAGTCTTTCTTCGGCGGTGCCATGAAGCTCTCTATTGACTGCTATCAAATCCCAATGGGGCAGAAGTAGTCCTTCACAGTTCTAGTTGAAATAAATATGCCCTGGAGTATGATTTCTAATATTATTATTACTTCTAATATAGATTTAATTTTTTGTTTATTATTAATAATAATAACATTGTAAAGTGCAATTAATTTATTTCATATCGACTTTGAACTTAGAAATTTGACTCTGTTAAACTGTTGCATATTTAGATTTGTGTCTGAAATTAATTTACCCAAGACAGGGCCAGAAAAAAAGATTGCTCCAAAGTATGAGTGACTAAAGAGAAACATAAGCTGTAAGAAAGGGTAAGATAAAAAGAGAGAGATAGAGCAAGAGTATGATCGATGCATGTATTCAATTATCATTTTTACCTGTTAGGTATTGTAGTATTTCCCATCTTCTGCTATGATTATTGTTTGTTATTTGTGTATGCCTGTCTATTAGTGCTGTAGAATATGCTGACTACAACTTTGCAGCAGGATACCCCCTCCCCTCCCATGGAGCCATCTGTTGGGCGTGGGTGGCAATCTGTGATGTCCACGATGTAATGTTGGTGGTTAAGCAGTTCGTAATGGTCATGTAATTTTCTACATAACTTTGGTCCTTACTTGGGTTGGAGAGGTTGGATTCAACCTAGCATCTGGTCACAACATGCCCTAGCAAAAAAAGTTAATTCCGATTGTACTATTAAACCTGATCTTTCTTTAATTAGACATCCGTCCACTTTGTAACTTTTAAACGTGAGAAGGCAGCAGCTGAAGGTCAATCATTCCAAAGAAACAAAAAGCTTGATCACTTTCTTAATGTAACTAATTATTAGTTTCCAGTACTAAATCTGAAACTATCAGCGACTCAAAACTGTACTGTGTGTGACGATACTGGTTGTATATCTCCATCTCAAACTAACAACGTGATGGTAATCTCCCCTTGGTATATACCCAAACAGATTTTGATTATGGAAAAACAAATTTTATTATCATTCAAAAGGGCAGTGATGTGCTCTTTTTTGTGGGCAATTACCTAGAGATATTGTCTCAATAAAAATACTGTCCCCCATCACCTCATTGAGTTAGTGTCAGGTAGGTTATCCGGCCTATATAAATTATGCCTCAATTCGTGAAATGTTTTCTAAAGGCAATTTGTCGAACTTCAATCTGTGCAGTTTTAATGTTGGAAGCTTGTTGAAGAGTTTGATGAGTTTTCTCAAAGAAGACATATTAACCTATATTGTATCCAAGAAACATATTGGAAAGGTAAATGACATTGTGGTGGAACGAGGAATTTAAGAAGTGCATCAAAGAAAAGCGGAAATAATTGAGTGAGTTGAGAACGTATCTGGTGGCAAAGAGTACAGCAAGAAGAGAAATCTACAAAGCCAAAGTGGAGATTGAGAAAGCCAGGATTTCAGATATACTACAAAAGGATGACCAGAAGAATGAAGTATTCAGGATAGCTAAACAGATGGCGGGGACAAATATGGACAATTTTGGAGAGAAGTCCATTTAAAACAACAATGAGGGCTAGCAACAAATGAACAGAAAATGCTATTATAGAAGATTACTGAACACTGAGTTTTCATGGGACCAAGAAAATTTAGAAATTTCAGAAATAGTATCTGGTCCAACCATAAAGAATTGAGAAAGAAAGCTGTGATTAAGATAACGAAGTTTAAGGCTGTAGGACCCTCAGACGTTGCTGCAGAAATGTTGAAGCCTGCAGGTTAAACACACAATGAGATGATCACAAACTTGTTAAATTAGATCATAAAAGAATGAGTTGTTCTGAAAGACTGCGATCTTAGTACAGTTATGAACCAGTTATGAACTGGTACAAGGATAAAGGAGATTCCGATAGAGGTAAGTACAGAGGCTTTGAACTTCCTTCCTTTGGTCACCAACTTGTGGATGAATTACTTTACAGGGCGGCATAGAATGTCCCCAAACCAGAAAAGTCTCTTTTTCAAAAAACTCTATATTATGCCAGTAGTGTTCCATCTTGCACTAATGATGGTTTGTTCGCTTTGCGATTTAGACTAACAAGTCCATATTAGATTTTTATTTACATTTTTGCCAAGAATCAGCAGAGAATGATAGCAAATAGGAAAAGAGCTGAGGATAAAACTCGAAAGAAAATATTAGTGAAAGCTGTAAAAAATGATAGAATAGGAGAGTCCAAGTTGGCATAGAAAGATTTGGAGATATTCCATCAGAATGGCTGACGATGATTAACATATAAATAGTTTTCTGCATTTTCACACAATCCAGAAAACATCTATGTTTACCTATCATCTGTCTTAGTAGGTTTGGCAGTAACATTTGTTTTCATCTTTGCTACGAACTTTCATGAACATAATCAAAGACAAAACTCAAACAGAATTTCATAAAAACATAAATTCTTTACTGAATGATCTGGTATTTTGTTTTCTTTTTTCTTTCCAGCAACAGTGATGTAAATCAGTTTGTTTTTGTTAGTTTTTTGCAGATTTTTATTTTTATGGCTAGCAGTCATCGAAATGGAGCAAAATTCAAATATATAAAAATACAAGTTTCTACCAGACTTACTTGATGTGGTGCTAAATACCAGCAAAGCCATTATCTCTGAGAATTACAAAGTAAAACAAATTCTTGCAGCTATTGTGTGGTGATCGATTACATCACTTTATTGTCTTCGCATCAGTCATTGCTGCATCGGGCTCACTGCTACATGTATGGCGACCAGCATAATATCATTTTCTTTTAAAACAAACACTGGACGAATCTAATGGCAGCAAATAAAACGGAATTGGGTATTCATGCATACTGTTGCTTATATATATATATATATATATATATATAATATATAATACATATATAATATATATATATATATATATGAGAGAGAGAGAGTAGCCACGGCTATTACTTTACTTCATCTCTCCACCATGTCAACACCAAACTTCAATTTACTTGCATTACATTTTTCTTCATATATATATATATATATATATATATATTGCATTCACCTTGGATACATTTTTCACTGTCATTTACTGCATCGATTGCAAACGGGTTTCCCGCTTGGATAACCTGTTTCGTTTTTGGACTACCATTCACCACCTGGATCACTTTTCAATCAACATCTTAGGTGTCTTTCCTGAATAGGTTTTAAATTGTATGACTTGGATGAACTATATAGCTTTAACAAAAAAGTATGTTTTGGGCTGATATATTTGATGTTTTATATACTTTTATGTATTTTTATATATATTTTTATATATTTTCAAAGTTTAATTTTATTATCTGCAGTAATGTCATTGCGGTAATGGTCCTCTGAGGAGAAGAATTTTCTTTGAAACCTCATGAGTTAAGGACTTTAAGGTACTTTGCCTGAACATTGAATTCTAATAAAATTTGATTTGCACCTTATTTTATTACTTCATTTTATATTATGCTATATATATATATATATATATATATATATATATATATATATATAAATAAATACTGAGTTAAGGAGAAATAAAACCAGAGTACTCAATTAAGTTTGTAAGAGCATAATATATGTTTTATTTCATGTCAAACTATATAATAATTCTATTAGTCATTGATACTTTAGATTTCAAAGATAACAGGGATTTATTTTTTCCCAGTTTGCAGAAGATCCTATGTTTATCCAGCTTACAAGTAAGTCAGGCTAACTTGTGGACATTTGATATATTGGAGCAAACCATTTTAATAATTATCCATGTAACCTAAGGTATCAATGGCTAAGAGAATTATTTTATAGTACGATATGAAAATATATAGTATGATATCTCTATTTATATAAAGTTAGGTATGTGTATATGTTTATATCTTTGTATGTTCATGGTTTAATTCCTAAACTAATTAGCCCATCATCATGAATTTTGGACCGCAGCTGCTAGGTGTAAAGTTGGGTACCGTGGGCTATATATAGTTTTAGTTTTATGCAAAGCGAGTAAATAGAGTGGAAGACCTTCATAAAATTCAGATATTTCCGATTTTTGTGAATAAGTATTAGACATCAATTAATAAACATTCCTCACATTTCATTTTCTTTGCATTATTTTAAAGGGATTTAGGGAGTATAATATGAGCACCACTTCCCATTTGAAAATTTAGATATTTCAGATTTACATTAAATTTGATCTATCACCAATTAAGCAAGATTCCCTGAATTTCAATTTCTTCTTTAGACCACTTGAGCTTAAGATTTAAATTTGAGACATTTTCTCAAATCAAAATTATAATAAGGATTCTAGATATAAGGTTTAGTAGCATTATATGTTATTTTAATCTTTCATAAGATTTGTTCTATTCAGGGAATTCATTTCACCCGTCTTGGCACATGTATTCTTCTAGTGAACACAAACACACACACACACATATATATATATATATATATATATATATATATATATATATAAACAATAATATTTTATAAATATTAATTATTTAAATACCTACAGACATCGATGTTTCATGCTAATGCAATCTTCAGTATAGGAACTAATTCTCAACGGTCGGTGGGCGCGAACCCCGATCACAAATCGCCACTGATTCGTAGTCGAGGATCTTATCCATCGGCCATAGCCAATTAGTTAGTAAATATGGAGGAATTTTTAAATGTAAATAGCATATATATATATATATATAGTGAAATATATATATATAGTGAAATAATAACTGAATTGTGTCTACATTTGGTTATTGGAGTGGTATTTTGATCAGTACTACTGAAGAGACATGAATTTAGTAACTGTTCTGTTTTTAAATCTACGAAATAGTTACATGGTAAACAGCTGATGATCCCCATTTTTTATTTCACAATCAAAGTTAAGGTCCTTTGTTTATGTTTCACTGTTTTATAGTTGAATCCTCTTGTGTATTTGTGAATTTTCCAGCGGTAAGTTGGTTTATTTAAGTTTTAAGTCTGCAATATGAAAAACTTAGTTAGTATCCATAAGAATTTAAACTTCACTTTTTTATTCTCTTTGTTTAGAAATTACTCAAAGCTTCTTTAGACTATATATATTTATATATATTTAATTATTTTCCAAATAAGACAATGCTGCAGCCCACACAAACCACAAAACCCACAGACTGGAAACCCTAGACTCAGAGCTTCCGATTTGTGACTTTCATGGTTTGTACGGGCTGCAATGTTGTCTGAATGGGAAAATAATTATATAGTGTCTCACATTACGTCTAATATATATATATATATATATATATATATATATATATGTGTGATTTTATGAAGGCTTACCAAAGCATTCCTTTCAGGACACCAATGATCACCATTAAAGATATTTTTTCTTACAAATACTATTTATTCAAATTGTTCAAGTAACTGCTTGGTAGTGAAACACGTGTAGGAAAAAACATTTAATTTGAATAAATAGTATTTGTAAGAAAAAATATCTTTAATGGTGATCATTGGTGTCCTGAAAGGAATGCTTTGGTAAGCCTTCATAAAATCACATATAAATGCTCTGTACTCTGTAATCGAGTATCATCGAGCTTGTTTTTTATTGGAACAACCCCGGTCTTCACTGAATGATCTATTTTATAAGTGAAAAATCTAAATCTATATATATATATATATATATATATATGTAATTATTAAAGTTTAAATATATTTACATAATGAACACAACGCCAATTATTTTCTAAAAGTACCCAATGCAAAGTAGAGCTTTTATCAAATTAAATAAACATTGGTGACAATATACACTAATCAATTTGTGTTTCAACGCCTCAGCATCTTCTCAAGACTGTCTGAAAGTAAAAATCAGTTTAGAAATCCATCCAGAAACCCCAAAGTGAAAAAGGGTTAGGGTTAGTAAATAAAAGAAAAGGAAATAGAAAAAGAGGAAAAAAGTTAAGAGGTCGTGCGGCCAGCTAATTTAGTCAATCAGTCTCGTCTACATCCGGCTGTCATCTCGTAGGTTTTCACCTCACCAAATTTAATTATGAAATAAAACCTTATTTTGAGTTAAATAACTGTTGTGGACCCAATTAGGGGTACCAACAATGAAATAAAAGAACAACAGGTTTAGAGATAATAATAATGAATTGTATTGAACAGAGAAATTACACACAAGTCAGTGTTGGCAGTGCTAGTGCCTAAATGTACTACAAATGTTCTCCCGGCAAAAACCGGTATTTATGGTAGCAGGTTGGTACCATTTAGTTATTACTAAACGGTAGGTAGGTTCACCCACAACAATAACTAAGATATATTTTCTTAATATTAATTTTAACTTTAAAATATAACATTCAAACTAAAGAATACCTTACTAAGTACAAAATAATCTCATAAATAATTGTAGGATTTAAGTTAACCAATAAATTTGGAAGTTAAGTTTTAATTAAACTAGAAATTAAAAATTAATAAAACAATAAGGATTATCGGTATGACCAGCACGTTTTAAAGCAGAGTAGATTTTAAGTGAACTAGTAAATTAATTATGAAATAGGTTGGGTTAATGAGGGTTAGAAATTAAATTGATAGTTAATAATAGTTAGAATTTTATGCTTACTTAATTACGAGGATGAAGAAAAGTGGTCGATTTCAAGAAGTAAAAATATTGTATACATTGTATAATTATAATAGGGTTTAGTGGTAGTACCACCCTTCAATTGCTAGCAATATGATTTGTTTTAATATGAATATATTTTTTAGATTTGACATCATTGTGTTGGGATGACCGTTAAATTGTTTTTTTTATACATAAAAATATATCTTAGTGATTTAACACAAAATAAGGTTTTATTTCATAATTAAATTAGGTGAGATGAACACACATGAAATTATAAGTAGGAACAACTGGATGTAGACAAGACTGATTGCTCGAATTAGCTGGCCGCATGACCTCTTAACTTTTTTCCTCTTTTTCTATTTCCCTTTCTTTTATTTTCCCTTTTCTTCACCTTGGGTTTTCTGGACAGATTTAAAAACTGATTTTTACTTTCAGACACAGCCTTGAGAAGTCACTGAGGCGTTGAAACACAAATTGATTAGTGTAGATTGTCACCAATGTTTATTTAATTTTATATATATATATATATATATATATATATATATGCTACATTCTAGTGACCAAGATTTTATTCATTTTTCTGACCATCTTTTCAAAACAAAAACTTTGGTACATTTTACAGACCGTTTCATCCACAGAAGAAAATGCAACATTTGTATGTTAATACCGGATCTTTCATTTATGGACTTTTCAGAAACCAAAGAAATTCTCCTTCAGAAAAATATAATACAAGGCAGTAAAACAAAAATCACAAAAAAATCAAACAACTCACATTGATTACATTTCCACTTGAGGTGAGACATCGAAAATGCTACCCAGAAAGAGCAGCCCTCTTGTTTTGTTAAAGTAAAGCCATGAAAAAATATGCATTATATTGCCCAGGGGGAAAAAAACTGGTATAAGAGTTAATAATTAATTGGTTAAAAGTTAACATTAAACAATTATTAAAAATTCCTTTATCAATATACCAATAATAATCATTATATAAGATATGGAATTTAGATTTAAATTGAAAAGACCACATGGCACTAATGAGTGTCAAACATGAAAATGCAGAGTTTGAGGGGTCTATTTACGCCTTAGTTACGTATAATCATAAAATTAAAGAGAACAAATATTTTAAAAATCATAAATGATCAAAATAACAGTCTTATATGTCTGGTCTTTTAAAAGAAAATACTATCTAATTAGTAAATGGCTTACCAAATATAAAATCTTTTATCCACAACTGGTGTATGATGTATCAAAACTTTATGTTGGTCCTAAGGTATCAAAATAACCAAATAACCACGCATTTATTTAAATCTATTTATTGTATTGCTTCGTTGATTTTTCAAGTCACCATAAAAAAACGAAAATCAATAATAAATGTGTAATGGATTGAGCCCCCTTCCCCCCCGACATAAGCGACAAATAATATCCTGTGTCATGCATGAAATTTGGATAGCATCTAGGTGAATTGATAAAAACAAAGGATTTGAAAATGAAAACAATGAACTGGAAAGCGGCAGGAACGATGGTTGATTGTTAGACGATTGTCGCTGATTTTTCGTTTTGATTTGTATTGTGCGTTGCTTTCTCATAATAATTCATGAGAAAAAGCTGATTGAGTTATCTCCACTAATTAATCGAAGACAATTATCAAATAAACTTCCTAACCCTACATCCTCAAGTCCTAAAACTCGAGAGATTCAGAAGTTATTTCAAAGAAGCCATTAGACACAAAGAATATATATATTTCCCATTGAATGAAATTAGTTAAACAAATTTTTATTTTAAAGTTTATATAACAGGCATGGTAAAATGTTAATCGGCAAAGTTCTATTTTTAACACATCGATTCAAGAATACCTGCCAAATAATATTTATTAATCTTTCTTTAAAAAAACTTTTTTTCAAATATAGAGAGAACAGGACATCAACGAAGAGAAAAAAGTACAAGAATATCTGTCTAATAATGTAACCACATAAGACTAATATGGTTTAGTCTTTATTAGGTATGTAAGGTATCATACAGAATTTTTTAAATTGGAAATAATAGAAAATTACTACACCAAATATCATCGGATATAAGGCAATCTAAAACTTTTTATTATTATATATTAAGACATATGACGAATTGTTTGTATTTTATCGGTCCCTTATAAGTTTCATAGATAAGATCCAGATAAAAATTACCCCTTCCTCCGTTTTTCTCCAACTGCCAGGCATTAGCTCCACCAAAATGTGCAGTTCATTTGAACAGGGTGTATTGCTCACAACTAAGTTTAGGGTATTTCAACAAAATGCATAGTCTTATATTGCAAATTAGCCTATTTAGTTAATCGCTAAGTTTGAGAATACTGAAAATAAATCCCTGATGCTAAAATGTATTCCCCTCTTTTTCAAATAAATATGTATCAAGTATGTTCAATTTTCTACAGCCTAACAAGAAAGACAATTTATACATAAAGTCCATTGAAAATAATGTTTGACTATTATGATTAACCTTTATTTCTCCCTAATCATTTGTTAGTTCTAATTCTGTGAAAATGGTTAACCAACTTTCAACCCTCCCTTCAAATTCCACCTATTTTCCATAAAACCCAGATCTTCAGATGTAAATTTATCTGACAATCCTTGCTTATGCTCATATTCTAGATTATATCTTCAACACATACAAGTTTAGTTTATTAACCCCAGCTATTTAATATCCATATTTAACCCTAAAAGCGTGAATTTCTATACATGTAACATTTTAACGATCCGTAATTGTGACATCATCATTCAAACTTCTGTTTGTAGTATGTTTATACTGCAGACCAATTAATTGGTGCAAGCAATTTTGGATAATTTCCTCCATTTTGTTAAGTAAATTATCATTAGAAACTATTATATGATAGGATTCCAAGGTGCCAAGATTGCATCTCTTGGATTTAGTTAGGTTATATATATATATATATATATATATATATATATATATATTAGGATAATATAAAGGTAAATATTTTATATTAGATCCTATCGTGATGAATTTATGGATTAAAGGTCAGTTTATTATATTTCTTGCTTGGAGACTTGATGATTTAATAAATTTGTAAATTATCCAATTTTATTTTTTTCGTCAATTCAATATTTCCTATATATATATATAATCAGAGAGAGAGATTCAGTTTTTTTAAGCAGAGAAATCAATTTTATTATTGTCTGTATATTTCTATATGCTTAATAGGGTTTCGTATAAGAACGGAACATTTATTGTGGCAAATTATTTTTTAAAAGGTTGAAAATATTGTCATGTGTGTTTTCAATGGAGGAGGTTGGCATGTGGAAGGAAGGGACGGGAATACGATCAGAGTGCGTGTGAATAGCCTTACTGCACTAGCATATGTTTTCTTGTTGAAATTATGTTTTATTTATTTGTTCCTATTTCACTAGGATATGTATGATATACATGGTAATTCTCATATTTCTTTATTATTTTGACTACATCTGTAAGGTTTAATCAGCTGAGATGTGTTGATTGTCAGGGAAGAGAATAGTGTGATGTGATAGAAGAATATATGGAAACCCAGTTGTCATATTCTAACGGTGCATAGATTATTTAATGACATGGTGTTAAAGGTAGAGAATATCTTTAAATGAATTTGTTTCAATGTTTCAATTCATTTAAATTTTGTCTGTTTAATAAACACCAGGCAATATGCAGCAGTGAGTTCATTAGCCACTGATTGTTTTCCTAGAGGTGACATGAAACAGCTACAAAGCATTCTCATAAATACCACAAAACTGGTCATTTATTTTACATTTTTAAAAATCTTTTGGTGGACGTAATATTCGTTTTATGCCATCCACAGTCTCAGCAGTGGCCAACCACTTAGTGTGGGCCCTTTGACCGATCATCATGCGCTTACATTAGTTTTAGTTAGTGGCATACAGCAGGGGCGATGGGCAGTGACCCCAGACATTCAAATTGGGAGGGGGTATACAATCATGTTTAAACTATCTCCTTTTCTTATAATATATATCAGTACTAGGATTTATATTTGTGTGTTTGGGACATAAAATGAAAGAAGTTAGCCCCATGCATCACCAGAGCTCTTCACGCTACTGGTATAGTTATATCTTTTACATGTATAGAAAGTGTTTAAGTGGTGTATGTACCTGGTTATACAACCAATATCACTTAAGAACAGTCTCATGAAGGGATCTTGTTCGTAAATAGAAGGAAACTTGCTTGAACTGTTTGTTTGAGTTGCATGTTATGTAATAGATGTCCCCTTAGTATTGGATGAATTGAAGAATTTAAATCAGTTCATGTAAATTAATTAAAGATTCATATATTTTGAAATTCTGAAGTGCCCATTGTTTTACAACTATTGTTGGTGATATTGTAACTGATTTTGTAGGAGACTTTTAGAAATAAAAGAATAAACCTGACAATGGCTGACATCATCGTATAAAGCGATTTTTAAAGTTGGCTACAGGATAAACTTGGCATTAAATGTGATAAAAACAAAACTATTTACAGTAATTAGCAGCAATAATAGAAAAAATTGAATGCATAATAGAATTTAAAGAATATAACAAACTGTTTATTTTGGAACTCTTTTCTTCGGCTGCATACATTTTTATCACGTATTTTAGATTCAACAACTAAAAATATACTACATGATACAAACTAACATATGACAATCATAATGAAAATCATAACATAAAATAACATCATAACATAAAATCATAACATAAAATAATAAAAATATATAATAATAAAATAATAAATAATAAATAATAAAAATAAATAATAAATAATAAATAATAAAATAAATAATAAAAATAAATAATAAATTATAAATAATAAAATAATAAAATAATAAAAATAAATAATAAATTATAAATAATAAAATAATAAATAATAAATTATAAATAATAAAAAATAAAATAAATAATAAAATAATAAAAATAATAAAATCATAACATAAAATAAGATAACATGAAATAACATATAATAATAATATAAAATAACAATAAAATAACATAATAATGAAAATCATAACATAAAATAACATATGAAAATCATAATGACATTATACTAACATACTACAAAATACTACAAATAGTCTGAACTCCAAATTCATACTACAAAACAAAATTAAATTAAAAAAATCTGGTGTATGGTAATTTAAAGAAATAAGTTATTTTTATGCTATCCACTTGTTTGTATTTTTTATTAGCCTGTTTTTAATCACACTGAACAGAATTATAAGCAATAAATGATTTACTTTCAAACACAATATTAAAATAAATGAGAAAATAATTCTTATGATATTTTAGCAAAGTAGTTTCTTCGTAGGTCTTTTTTATTATTAAACAAGGTAGTAGGTGACATTTTTTTCCAAATTAGGAAGCGGGTTGCTAGTCATACAGATATCCACATAACAATTGCTATCGAATAGATTTTTGTGTTGCAGACATTTTTAACAGGACACCTTCATTTTCATTTGATAATAGCCTACAGCACACGCATGTCATTGTTAGCAGTGACTGTTTCACAGCTTGTCAATTCAGACAAGTACGAGTGTGAAAATCAGCAAAAAGGATGTCAGGGCATGATTCAATTTTGCGATTTGACACGAAATGGAGTGTGACTTAAGAATATATGATTCTTAGCTTTTGCACTTAGAATATCATGTCATGACTATTTTAATATGGAGGATGAGGAAAAACAAAAAAGAAAGCTAAATTCAAAAGGTTACGTTTTATGCCTTTCCATTTATTTATAAACAAATTTAAAAATCAGTTCTCTATTATAAAAAGAACATTAAAAAATTTGGTTGCAAAACTAAAAAAATATATTGCAAAATGATTCTTTTGAGATTATAATTAGATCATTTTTCAATTTTATTTTGAAAAGTGCATCTCTATTCACATATTAATATGTATTGAAAGGATATACATTTATATTTAATAAATATGCTTTTCACAGAGTTAGTTTACTTATTCATTTGTGTCATAAAAATGCATTGGAAGAGCATAAAAGACATTAAGAAGCTTACCAAAATATAATAAATTGGAATCGTTGAAGCAAATGATGGTTGAAAAATTTCTATGAAACCTTGGAAGAAAGTATCATCGGCATTAGCTAATTAAACCAGAATCTGAAAGTGAGGCATTTAGTATGCTTCTTTAATACATTAAAAATGTATAACAATTATGCAACAATCAATTATGCAATTAACAAAAACAGCTTCATTAAAAGAGACAAGAATACATCCTCATTTAAATATCTTGGACGGTTGTACTCACATGTGCTGTTGTTTTGGCTATTATACTCTGTAGCTTTCTTCAATTTGGTCCATTTTGTCATAGTTAGTTGAAGTAACAACCTCTACCAGAATACACTCACTTAACCATTGGACATTTTCCGATAAGTGTTTGGGATTTATAAACTTCATGTCTGTTTATATTATTTACCTTTATATTTAATTATAATGGAGATTATGTATCTGTCTGTCTGTCTGAAGCCGAAACTATATTATTAGTTTTGATCGCTCTCTTTATATATTCGCAAATATACACTCCTGATTATTTTTTTCAGATTTCCAGATGTATTTAAAATATTTTCCTCGATAATAATCTTAATAAAAATTATAAATAGAATTAATTACAGCCATTGCTTTTTTTTAAATCTATATAATTGAGTTACGTAATTGAATTAGATTGTAATGGAATATGATGGAACAGCCAGCGGCCATTCCAACATTTGGTTACCCGACCTCTGATTATTCGAACATACAGAAAGTTCTATTTCAAGAAAGAGAGACAGAGAGAGAGAAAATGAAAAACAGAGAGACAGACCGAGAGAGCAATTAAATAAAACAACTAGCAAAAATATGCGACTGAAGGGAGCATATATTTGCTAGTACTCATAATTTATTGTTCCTATAATCAGAATTATTTCTAATTGTGTGATTATCTGCACTTTATTTCTTAATTATTGGTTGCCATATTGTGTTCCTTTCTATATGTTACCCATTTAAGAGTTACCCGAACAAAACTGGCAAGTACAATGGTCGACACATTGTGAGCATAACAACAGCCAAGATGAATACAGAAACATATTAATAAGCACAATGCCTTATCTCAGAATACATCAAAATCTTTGAAGCTAATCCTGTGAAAAGTTGCTATCCCACAGAAGACAAGCAAAACTTAAAAGTTGTTAACCAAATTATTTATCTAAATACAGAAGTAATGACATTATCTTTGTAGAACATTAATGTAAGATTAGTGAAAATAATGACGATATGTACCTAACATTTTTTACAAGTTTCTTGTTAAGGTGTTTAATTTTGCTTAATCTATTATACGTATGAAAAGGAAAAAATTATGTGCGGATATATCTTATTTTGTCTAGATCACATATTTATTATAATTTGCATAAGAATATCAAAATAGAAAATAATCATAATCTGCTGTTTACTTTAAACTTGCCTATTGCAAAAGTGGTGTTAAAATAATACTTTTGGTTCCATTTTTACCGTAAATTAATTATTTTATTATTTAATAACATTTTCACCATTTTTTCCTTTCCTGCTAAAGTCAAGGTCACATTGATTATCACACAAACATGCATGAAAAAAAATGTACCAAAGCGAATGTGCCTCAATATTAAAATTAAATTCGGAATAGAGGTTTCATTGTTTTTATTTTTTTTTTTAGATTAAATACCCTACCCCTCCTTAAAAATACAAATCTCTCTTACCACGTTTAGAGCACAATTATCAATGCACCGATGGGAGGATGGGGGGGGGGTTCTCTTCATTATTATAACTTCATTGTAAAATGTATGTCTACTTTATTACTGGAGCGATGTAAATGCCAAAATTTGATGTAATACCAGCAGAAACGATGTTTTACATTCTAATAGGGTTATTTCAATTACACCAGCTATAAAGTAAGTGTCCATTTTACAGTGACAGAATAATGATAGAAGAGTGACTCCTCTCTCTCCTCAATGCAGTTTTCATAATTATTCTCTAATCGTAGTGTTACATATTACGACTAGGTGAGTTTATATTTTAGAGGTTATATTTTATCATTAATTTTACCACGAGCAAGCAAATACATGTTCTCATAGTTTTATCACCCAGACAGTTTATGAAGGAAGGGAAAAAGAAAGCTTTACTAAAAAGAGTAAAGATGCATGCCATTTTCTGTAAACCCTACCCCATTACTCTGTCTATTTCTGCCCCGAGATGACATAGGTCATGCCCTTAGATAAAAGTACTGGTAACCTATAAACATCTATGTAAAATCCACATTTGGTTATGTGACCGACACCCATATAAGCCGTAAGAACAGGGAGAAAAGACAGAGATCACCAAATCTGCTCTGAGACCCGGTCGGTCTACGTCAATGAATAAGAAAAAGATGAATAAGAAAAAGACGAAGATGAAGAGAAAGTAAGAAAGAGAAAAATGCTCACGTATATCTGAGCTATCAGCAACACTCTAGAGAAAAGGTATTTCAAATGTTATGAATCCTGATTGCACGACTTGAGTCCTTATGGGAATGTTTTACTGCAACCAAGAATGAGTGAATCTAACTTGTGAAACTGAATTCTAACCAGTCAGCCGAAGCTGTTACTTGTCAGTATTACTTTCATCCATTCACTGAGATTACAACCTGATATCCTGACCGAGGATTGTGTAGCATTAACCCTTTATCCAGAACTAAACCCTTGCTGTGCCTGATGCTCATTGACTCTCACACAGAACGAAATTTATGTTTTCTGCTTTGTTGAACTTTTGAACTTTGTTTTAGATTACTTCTTTAGCCACCCATCAACATATCATAAATCAAACCCCATTTTTCCCATAAACTGTTTTCATATGTTTAAATGCGATCTTTGCTTGTAAAATAGATTCATTTAAATTCCCTCCATAACTGTTTTGTTGTTTGCATGTTTCTTTCCCTTATATTTATGTAAATGAATAATTATATTGAAACAATAACTTGGTCGTTTCGTGTTATTTCTCACTTGTTTGGTTGTTTCTTCTTTCTATGCCTGGAAAATCCTTTTCCCCGTGTTTTTTTATTGATATATCGGAACCCAGGGACCACGAGCCACTTCCACATGTTATCTTTTTGTATTATCATTGTTACGTGTATGCTGCCATTGTCAAAACGTAGACTAAGCGTGAGAGTGGCAATTGACAATAATCGGCAGTTTTTTTAATACTTTAATTGCCAAAAATCGATGCAGTCTCTATTCCATAAATTCCATCAAAACTATTTTAATATATACAGAAAAGGTAAAGCAATGAGAATCGGACAAACATACAAATTTGCTATTTTGCAGCAAATCATCTAAAATAACTGAAGAAAGAATCTGAACTGAAACAATTAAAAAATCGATGTTGTCAATTTTTAATGAATCTTTGTATGAGTTGGAGATTCAATAGCAATACTGCCTAAAATCAGCTCGACTACTGAAGAGTATCCCGGAGTATAGAGTAAACATACTGTTACTTAAACTCTCATGGAAAATGTGCTGAAATAGTAACAATATAAAGTAATCATAATATTTAATTAAAAAACATTTGTATTCTCTGTTTATAAAGTGAAGTAAACATTATTGGAACTTTCCAAAGTGTTCAAGGAATATGAACTTTTTTACACAAGAGTCTTTGTAGAATGTTATCTTGGACAAAATGTTCTTTCTCTTGTTCTTTTATGGACTGGGGCAAGGGCATCATTCTCCATTGCCTTTGGACATTACTCAACCATTTTTATTTGGAATCAATCCAATAGACAAATAAAGAACCCCATTCCTTCAGATAAGAAGACAGTTCCAGTAACAAAGTGGTTATTTATATCCTTTGGCCATTTTAGATTTTGCAAGAGAAAGTTGATTGTTTTGTGCTGAAGATGTTAAGAAGGTTAAAGTCATCAGATATGATATAGAGGTCACAAATAAAATTTGGAAGATGTTCAAATTGGTGATACATTTGAAATAATGACCAAAACATTTTTTTACATATACTTTTAATCAGAAATAAAACTAATGGTTGATGCCTAAGTTAATATTTTTTCTAAAAAAGATGAATCATGCATTTGTACGAATTAATTGCAATTCTGTGTTCATTATAAATTATCACTTCAAGAATATACATGAAGAAAAGATTTATTTTTAACTTCAGTAGAATTCATTGTGCATGAATAATTTAATCTAGTATTTGTAAGTCGCTGATCTTTGGAAATGTCTTGTTATTCTACTCTTTTACATATTTTGTAGCGCTGTTAATTCTGTAATGTTTGATTCCGAACTCGGAACCAAATTAATCATCCTGACAAAATGGCTGAATAAAATATGATTTTATCACACGCACATAATTGTTCCTAACATTTGATAGCATGAAATACAATTCTAATGACCAACTATAAGTTTAAATTGGGGAAAATTCATATAAACTCCAAAAAAATATTTCCTTGTCATCTGAAACCTAAGACAAGTAAAGAAAGCTTAAGAAAAGTCTTTATTTAATCAAATGTTACTTTTAAATCTTAAACTCCCTGATCATAGTAGGATAGACTTTTTTTTTTTCAAATTAAAAATTTGTTGACATTTCTCGTAAGAAGTAAAAAAACAAAGATGAGGCACATTTTTATAGTATATTTTAGACATAGTAATTATATAAAAATATACATTTAACAGTAGATAGACATATAAAACAGCCTTCAGCAATCAATTAATTCATACAATGTTCTCCAATTGGCTTAATTTCAGTATTTTATTTATTTGACACTTATATAAGTATTTGATAATATCTATTGAATTTAATCACTTATCAACTTTGTGCTGAGAAAAATATTATTTGATGCAGTAAAATATGTTTGAGAAAATGGTAAGTATCTATTCTTGCAAATGCAAAAAGATTCATGTTGTTATACATTAAAATGAAATGAAAAAGCACTTATCCATAAACTTATTGCTATCATATGATTGCATAAAGAGACATAACAAAACAAGAATATAAATCATCAAATAGATACCAGAAATTGTCTTAAATCAGTATTCCCCCTTCCCCTCCCCGGTTGCCTTCAAGTCTCATACATTGAAATGCTTATCCTTGCTCTGCAGCCAATGACAGCATGAGACTTAATCCTCAGCGGTAATGAAGTGTGTCTCCCCAGGCAAGACTCTATAATTCACTTACAAGAGGAAAACAGGAAAAACAAGAAGTGTTGCTTTCCTCTCTGAAAAATGTTCATAGTGAATATTTATGAGAAGCGCAATTACCTGAAGCAAATGGGTTTCAAAGTCTTGATGCATTCATAGATGCCGCTTATAGACCACTGTTAGATTTTAGCACTATCACAAAGTGATCTTATCATATACAGCCTAAAAGCACTGTTATCATGATGAAGGAATCATTCTGAATGAATTGGTCATGAAACCAAATGTTGGAAAGAGAAACACTTTGCTTTCTATCCGGCGTGTCTAAGTGCTAACTAATGAGTCAGCAGAATGAAATATTTGAATGAAATAATTTCCGATGTTAATGTGCATCATATACAGATTCTATTGCAGTCTAATCTTTTGTTTGTGTTGAAGATTAATATCTTTTCTTTATTCAAAAAGAAGTATTAAAAGTAAATTCTTCAGAATTTTGATATAACTATACTTGGTAGAAAACAATCGAAATATTGCATCAAGAATAGATAGATGAAAATAGAATAATTAAATGAAATCTTATATACAGTTGAGGAATAAATTTTTAACCCACTGCTGATTTTCTGAAGATGAACGGTCTATAATTTTTTTTAATTCTAGAAAAGCATATTATATTAATATTTGAATATTTATTGTATTTTATTAAAAATAGGGTTTTCACCTCATAGCAAAACGTAACTCGCTAACTTGGTGAAGAAACTCTTGTTGGCAAGAACAGTAGGTAGACGTTTCCTGTAGTTGGTTACCAAATTTTTATAGATCTTAAGGTTTTTTTTGGCTCACTTCTCTTCGCAGATCCTCTCCAAATCATTAAGGTCTTTAGGTTATCGTTCAGCAACTCGAAGCTTCAGCTCCCTCCGCAGATTCTCTAAAAGATTAACATCCGGGGACTGACTAAGCCATTTCATTATTTAGTAAATAAAAAAATATATGTTAAGGAAAAATACGTCCTATAAGGTAAAGGGGCGACTAATAATGCTTTTTCTTCATCTTAATCACTTAGGAAGTGAGACAATCGAAGTAGTAGTGAGCAGAAAAAACAACGAACGCTGCAATCACCAATAAAAAATAATTACATAAAATAAATTAGATATATATATGTATGTATATAGATAGATATATATGTATGTAGATATGTATGTATATAAATATTATGTACATAGATATGTATGTATATAAATATGTAGATATGTATGTATGTATATAGATATGTATGTATGTATATAGATATGTATGTATGTATATAGATATGTATGTATGTATATAGATATGTATGTATGTATATAGATATGTATGTATGTATGTAAATATGTAGATATGTATATATGTAGATATGTATATATATAGATATGTAGATACGTATATATATATAGATATGTAGATACGTATATATATAGATATGTAGATACGTATATATATATAGATATGTAGATATATATATATAGATATATAGATATGTAGATATGTATGTATATAAATATGTATGTATATAGATATGTACATATATATATATATATAAACAAACATGTGTTTGTAAAGTTTTTGTATGTAGATAAACGTTAAACGTCTAGTTGACATTGTGGAATCTTAACATGTGACATCCTCAAACGATAAAAAGCTGCTGAATAGACATGAAGCAATAATCAATGCCAGGAGAATGCAATATTCTCAAATATTACTTTTTACATTCATTTTTATTATTGTAAATTCATTTCTGACATTGAAAATGATTTCTTGATGAAAAGTTTCTGATAATTTGATAAATAGTTTTTATTTTAATTCATTCCCTCCTAAGGGAAGAAGATATATTTTAATAATTTAATTTTTCTAATAAAAAATGTTCTTTTTATTTTTTGTTTTAATGTTATTTCCCAGCAGTTCCTGTCTTTTTTTATTAAATAAGTTTATACGAATGAATGAGTCGGTGAAATCTTCTAGCCTTCATTTACGTCTACTTTTTAGTTGCAAAAAATTTTTAATGAAAAGAAAAAGAATTACATTTGGTGTACCTGATCTTGAAAAATATCTTCTATATTTTGAAAATATTTATCAACTGACATGAATATTATTTATGAGTCATAGATTTGTATGTAACATTTGTAGAAGTTAAGCGCAATTTAGGAAAGTTTGCACATCATTAATGAATATATTCGGTTACAACTGGATAGGTATTAATATGTCCATTGATGTATGTTAGGAACAACCATTGTAGTCTGTTGTAATATGTCTTTGTATGAATGAATGAGTAATATGTGTCCTATTTGCATCGTTTCCTTAGGAAGTCTGCTTCGATCATCTGTAGGGATGACGAATAAAAGATGAAGAAACTATGCCTGCCTTATATCCTCATTCCGGGGAAGTTATTGCACATAGCTATGATGGAAGCAGGCTTTCTGTATTATTACGTTTATCTCCATTGTTTCTGATAATCCAAACTGTTTAGGAATGCTAATATTAATGACACACTAATTTTATACTAAGACTTGCATGTATTACATCTTAATGTAACCAATGCATTCAGCCTAAGTACTATATCCTTGGACACCCTACCATACTGGTAGCTACAGATCACAAACCACTGGTACAAATTCTTAATGACAGATAATTGAATGACATCAAAAGCCGCAAATTTCTCAACCTGAAAGAAAAAAATATGATTATCACAAATACAGGAGATGCTTATTGGCCTTAGTCTTAAAAAGACCAAGGCTATAGGTAGGATGAAAATAATCAGCAGGAAGAGAGTTCCACAAGCCTGCAGTTCTTGGAAATAAACTACTGGAATAGGAAACTATATTACAATGAGATATCAAAACAGCGAATTGAGACCACTCTACCAACAAGTCAAACGAGCTGGAACAAAATAAGCAGGGAATATATCACACAATTCCGAAGAACACATGCCATAATAGTATTTATAGAAAAGACTGAAACTAGCAACATCACGTCTTTGAGAAAAGGGGGCGCAGAGAGGAAGAAAAATTGGGGGCAATCAAATTACAGGTAAGTTTCTGCACCTTATCCATAACCCTCAAATGGGACAGAGATTCACCAACCCAAATATTACAACAGTACTCCATACATGGTCTGATAGTAGATTTGTAGAGATAGGGAATAGCCTCAGGTGTGAGAAAGTGTTTAGAGCGATAGAGAGAACCGACTTTACAAGAAGCAGAAAAAGCAATGGATCTAATGTATGAACTCCAAGAAAGATTTGATGAGAGAAAGACCAAGACGTTTCAGAGTCGATTTCTCCCCAAGAGCAGAGCCATCCATGAGAATCTCAAAAAGGAAAGGAACACGCCTACGATGGAAACACTTTCTGTTGATTCCAATATAGTTTCATAGGAAATGTTTAAAACTGCCACAGAAAGTGATAAAATTCTGAATGACCTAAAACAAATTCTTTAAAGTGGCATGCCTGATATCTAAGATCTTTCTCTGGCCTAAAAACCATATCACAGATGTACTGATCACATATATGTGGTTGACAGTTGTAATGCTAGGACAGAGGATTATCATTCTAAGTTTTTTTAACAAACAAATAGTGAAGGCATTACATGTTGCACATCAGGGTGTGGGGTGATGAACGAACGAACAGCAGATACAATATTATGGCATAGGATATAGATCGATATAGCAAGGACAAGAAATGAATGTGAAGACTTGTATAGGATTGAAAGTCCAAGGTGATGAAACCACCAAAGGAAATACATCAGCCAGATTATCCATTCCAACAAATTGGTTCTGTACATGAATGCAAATTATCTGGTAATTGTTAAGATATTCCAACTAATCCATTGTATTTAAAGAAAATGGAACGTCAATCAACCTGATCAAAGGCATCAGAGAAGTATTCACCACATTTTGTATACCAGAAGAACTAAGTACAGATAGGGCCACCTAATTTACTGCAAACACAACACAGGAATTCCTAAAAGCATGGGGCATTCACAACAGACTAACTTTAATCGGAAACCCCCCAATCAAACACAAATGAAAATCATTAAAAGAATGTTAATAGCAAACACAAGTCCTATGATACTATTTGGATGCCCAATAAGAGATCAAATCCCCACACCACTAGGAAGATACTGTCCCCACCCAACCTGCCAAGAAATTACCATTAACAAAAAAAATCTCTAGCAAAAAGTCACAACAGAGTGCGAGAGAGAAAAATGGAAAGAGCACGCAAAAAAATCTATAGCAAAAAGTCACAACAGAGTGCGAGAGAAAAATGGGAAGAGCACGCAAAAAAATCTCTAGCAAAAGGTCACAACAGAGTGCGAGAGAAAAATGGAAAGAGCACGCAAAAAAACTCAAACCTCTTGAGATAGGTAATCATGTTTATCTCTGAAATGGGAAAGAACTAGAACAATCGTTGAAGTCGACCATTAAAGCAATATATGATAAAAAAAGATGGCACAGGACAAATCACTTTAAAAAATAAGAGACATCTCTAAAAATGCACCCCATTTTACACAAAGAAAAATATATGCCACCACTAGTGATCAGAGAACAGATCAATGCAAGAACATCTACAATGCTGCACAAACACAATCAAAAAAAATCTACAAATACAAGGGAAATTGAACTTATCACAATCAGAGAACCTTTAATAGAAACAGATACCCCTGTGCATAAATCATAACACAAAAATGAACAGCTCAGAAACAATCATGTCAACAGAAAGAACACCCCAAAACTAAATCACCTGAAGCAACCACTAGTTGCCTTTTGCATTGTGATGACTGATGCCAGGAAGACGTGAGTTTCTGAATGGTTTACACTCTTAAATCTTCTGGTAAGATACTCGCTGTATTTTTCTTAGCCGACAAAAATTGAATTCCACTCTTCCTTGTATGCATGAATATATCGTCTTGATTTGAAGTGCGGGTGGGCACAAAATCTTGACACGACTTCACTCCACTGCTCCTGAAATCTGACTGTCCCCTGTTTCTTGGCCGGCGTTTTTTTCTGTTAATATCTAGCAACAGGCTTTTCTGCAATCTGATTGGTTGACCCTACTCCCCCCTGACCGCAAACTGTGTGGGATGATCTCTCAGCACTTGTGTCTACTGTCTAGACTACATCCGGTAATGTGTGTTCGCTTCTTGGTGAATTGAACCTTAGTTTTTTTTTGTTTTTTTTTAATGTAGGGGAACTAGTGCCTCATCTCTCCTTTTTATGCTTTATGGGGCAAAATATGTAGATATAACACATGTGAATATCCTAACTGATAAATGCTTTTGTTGAAAACTCGTGCTAATTTAAGCATAAAAAGATATTTGTCAATTATTGTTTTAAATATATACTTTTTAGCTTTAGAATATGAAATTAGTATATATCTGTATATATTTATTACTATAGTTGTATAAGTTATTATGAGAGGAAAGTACTCAGTATTGGTGATAGAGCTGCTGTATTTCAGACCCAGGTACAGCATAAAAATGACATGAAAAGTTAATTATTTGAACGTTTTTAAGTAAAAAAATAATGACTCATCTAATGTATTTTAATTTCAAATGAAATATAATTTACTTGCAACAAAATGTTTGAGAAGAAAACTCATTGAATTCCAATTAACTTGAAACTTTCACAGAAACATAAAAGAAGGGAACAAAACTCAAAATGATAAAATAATCTTACAGACGATATTATCAGTCAAACTACACAAAGAACATAATTATTTACAAGATAGACTGAATAGAGAGTGGATTTGTCAAATCAATCAAAACGATGAATATGGGACAATTTGAAGTAGCTGAGTTCATATTAACTGTTCAGATTCAGAAGAAAGTTGTACAATAACTGAAGAGTATTGATTTACTCCTCTCCAGGAGTTAGGCACAGGGCCAGTTTTTATCTTACTCCCACAAGTAAGATGTGACCCAAGGTCGGGTCGGGAAAGTGGGGTTTAAAAATTGCCTGGGCAGCCCCGTCGGCATTCCCCAGTAGGGGCGCCTCAGGCAGTAAGCAATAAACTTACTCCTCCCCAAAGAGGGGAGGCGAAGCCTGGGAGGGTGGACCTCCTAGAACTGCACAGGACAGACCCATGAGCCGGCGTAAATCAAGCCCCGAAGGCCAAGACAATACCAGTCTATGGCGTGCAGTATCCATCGGAACAGATACTACACTTTGATCTTAGCCAAAAGGCCAAGAATTGAAGAGTAATCTATATATTAATACGATAACGTGTGTGCTCGTGTGTCATGCTTACATCAAAAGTTCTGTGCATGCGTGCCGCACATAGATTTAGAAAAGCATTCAGCTCACCTAATTTTCGTAATATTTTCAAGTATTTCCCTTTGGCGTAACGGTTAACAACGTAGGAGTTTGATGTCTGTTTTTGACGTCGGCCCAGCTGGTTTATAGTTCGATCCCAACCAACCTCTAAGATTTTATTTTCTACATCGAAGGGAGGGGACGACCAGGAAGACACATATTAATACAATAGCGTCTGTGTTATTTTGTGTGTCACGCTTACATCAAAAGCAACGACCTTCCGAATCTTTGTATGCTACTCATGAATTGGAGGAGAATTTAATTTAATCTATTTCATTCAAACATGTATAGGTTAGAAACAAGATAATTAGTATTAAAAACATCATTCCGTGTTATTTACACAGGTCCCGCTAGTGAAATATAAAAAGCTGAACAGTAAAATTCTAATTTATAAATAAGTTTCTCATTAATTTTGTTGAAAGTAATTTCAAAATTTTAAACATATGTCAATTTTTTTATGATCTCAATATTAAAAACGTGTGTTTATTTACAAAGTTGTCTATTTTGTAAAAACATGTCTATTTTTTATGATCTGAATCTTAACACCTTCATCTATTTTTTATGATCTCTATTAAAACGTGTGTTTAATTACAAAGTAAATGTGCCTATTTTGTAAAAACGTGTCTACTTTTTATGATCTGAATCTTAAAACATGTGTCTATTTTTTATGATCTCAAGCAGTATTTGCTTTTGATTTTTGTTTCGGAGTATTTGAAATGTTGAAGTAAAGCTTACCATTATATGTGAGAATTGCGCAGCATGCCAGATGTTAAATATTGGATATTCCATCTACAAAACTATCCATGATAAATAAAAAGGAAAATCACTTAAAGAATTCCCTGAACAAACATTTTTATCACTTTTATGCCCCCTTACAAAGATTAAAATCAAGATATAATGCTACTAAACCTTATGTCTAGAATCCTTATTCCAATTTTGATAAAAATCCATTACATGATTTTAATTCTAGAGAATGTCTAAAGTTTAAGGCTTAAGCTCAAGGGTACTTAAGAAGAAATTGAAATTCAGGGAATCTTGCTTAATTCGTGTTTAATGACGATGAATCAAATTTAATGCAAATCTGAAATATTTTAATTTTCAAATAGGACGTTCTTCCAATATTAGCCCCCTAAAAACTTTTAAATACTCCAAAGAAACTGAAATTTGGGTAATATTTATAAATTAATTATTTATTATTTATTAATTAATTTTATAAAATACCTATTGCTAAAATTTCACAAAAATCGGTGCTATCTGAATTTTCCTGAAGGGCTTCCACTCTCTTATTACCCTATTTGCATGAAACTAAAATAAACTAAATAGCCCATAGCAGCTGCGTTCCAAAATTCATAATGATCGGTTAATTAGTTGAGGAGTGAATACTGTACAAACAAATATATAAACATACCTAACTTTATAAAGATAGAGATATATATGACTATATTTTATGACTATATATATGGTGTGTATGTATTGACAGGAAGATTCTTAACCGAATTTGACAAGCATTGTCCTCTTTTGACAGACTCAAGAGAAGGGTCTTTCAAAACAAAGACCTCAACTTCCATTTCCAAATATCTATTAACTTGGCATTTGTCATTACTCTCCGATACACATGTAAGGCATGTGTTAAATGAATCGCATGGAATATGTTTGTGAGATTATGTCGTTCAATAGACAAAATTGACCCCAGGGACACCTTGCCCCATGTGCGAGTAGCGAATAGTTGATTGGTTAATTTAGTCAGGAGACTACACACACATTGTATATATATATATATATATATACACACTGCAACTGCTATATATATATATATATATATATATATATACACTGCAACTGCTATATATATATATATATATATATATATATACACTGCAACTGCTATATATATATATATATATATATATATATATACACTGCAACTGCTATATATATATATATATATATATATATATATATATACACTGCAACTGCTATATATATATATATATACATATATATATATATACACTGCAACTGCTATATATATATATATACACTGCAACTGCTATATATATATACACATATATATACACTGCAACTGCTATATATATATATATATATATACACACATATATATACACTGCAACTGCTATATATATATATATATATATATATATATATATATATACACTGCAACTGCTATATATATATATATACACTGCAACTGCTATATATATATATATACACTGCAACTGCTATATATATATATATATATATATACACTGCAACTGCTATATATATATATATATATATATATACACTGCAACTGCTATATATATATATATATATATATATATATACTGCAACTGCTATATATATATATATACACTGCAACTGCTATATATATATATATATATATATATATATATATATATATATATATATAGCAGTTGCAGTGTAGACATTAGTTTGAATGGATCATTATGTAGTCAAGTTAAGTAAGGGTGTTTAAAACCCTCTGAAGATAAGAAACTATTAGCCAAGATAGATCCATATTTAAATAACTAAATTAGTTAAGATTTATTTATTATTGTCTCCACTTCTATCATGTGCGATCAAGAGTTTAAGTGATTGATCTGAGACTACACCATCAGCCCCAGCATAAGAGGGAGCCAAAAGTGTAACCAAAGAACATAAACCCACTAGGCAAAACATGTACCCTGTAAAATGACCATATCAAGATCCTCGTGGCAGTGCATCTCAACTGCCTACAATTCAACCAGAGGGTTACGTGAGGGTATCTTACATGATCATTCTATTTCCTTTTACCTTTAGTATTATTTTTCATGGGCAGATGTCTTTTGTTTATGTATCATTTCTCCAATTAGACAATTCAAAGTGAGCTCTGCAATTCACTGCCATGAAGATAAATACAAGTCAGTATTTGATACTATATATATATATATATATATATATATATATATATATAGTATCAAATACTGACTTGTATTTATCTTTATATATATATATATATATATATATATATATATATATATAGTATCAAATACTGACTTGTATTTATCTTTATATATATATATATATATATATATATATATATATAGTATCAAATACTGACTTGTATTTATCTTTATATATATATATATATATATATATATATATATTCAATATTTTAACAAATTCCTTCTGCCGGTGCAAGGAAGGTTTACAGATGGCGATAAATACAGATTCCGAAATTTCCAAATGGTTTTTGGAATCTGCTCTATGCAAGACCTCAAAACACTCTAATTTATAGCTACTGGCACAGCATGGATTTTCAACCAAATGATGGCCAATAGCAGAGTCCAAAGTAGCAGAGGAAGGGTGACACAGGGATCCTACTCTTCTCTGTCGAATTTTGGATAGAACATGCTGGTTTATGCAGGTCTGCAAATGCAAGGAAATACGCCCTACATTGTCGACATCACACTGGCATTTAAATTGGTAAACAACATTACTATAATTGATATAGGGCAAACTATCCTTGTGAAAGGAAGGAAAAACAGGTCTTTTAGAATACACTAAACGTAAAGAAACAGAGTAGAAGCAATTAATAATGCTTTCAACAATCTGATTGCCTAGTATTTTTACTAGTTCCCCCTATCCAAGGTAGTTTCAAATAAATGGAACGTTTTGAAGGGCCAAATATTTGGGGGGATTTGAAGTCAACTTTTGGGAGTTTTTTTTTCTGAAAAATAAGCTGTGATTTAAACGATACTAGATAAATGTTTGTATGAAGTTTGTACCATAGCATCAAGTTTCGGAAAGCTAAAAATATAATAGATATTCAAAACTAAAAGAATGATTGAATTGAATTTTTTAAATACTTAAATAACAATTCCCTCTATTCGATGCTAGGAGATTGCTTGAATGGATAACTTTATGAAGTTTTATGGTTGTCAGCTTTCATTTGGTTCTTTGATTTCTTGTTTATTTTATTTTCCCTTTAGATACTTCAATTTTGAGTTAATTCTCAAAGATGGCTTTCTCATGGGATCCTCTAGAATTAAATAACAATAACAGATAAGACATGAGCTTCTTTTACCTTTCGAAATATGAAGATGTTGGGAAGGTATCACTTGTGAAGTTTTTCAAATGCATTTGGAAGTAGATGTCAGTCAGAGTTGGAGACATGAAAATCGGTTATAGACAATGATTCTGAAACAATTTACTCAGCTGGTCCTGTCTAAGAACGAATGTTTGTATGTTTTTATTTTTATTTTTTCCAATCCTCTTATCTTCCATCTTTGCAATATGCAGAAGTCTTCTAAAGAAAAATAGCTTATTTATCGAAGGGGAAATTGACTGGAATATAATAACATTTTCTTTTGGATTAGATTACATATAGCTGCAGAAAGACACTTTTTCATTTTTCATAGCTTTTCTTTCTGAAGTGATTTTATAAACGTGACAAAACCATTTTGGAAATATAATGTGAGTTGGCAAAGAATATTTATTGAAATAAACAAAACAAACTTTGAATAACATTTCATATCTTTCTCTTGGTCTATTATTTTATTGCAATTATAATTTTTTTGTTATTCAAACGTGTCATAATATTTTCGTTTGTTTTTCAAGGAGTTTTATTTAATTTAAATTTCTTCCACCAGAAACAAATAACTCATCATCATTTAATTTTTTTTAACTTTCTTCAATACATATTCTGAACCAGTTTTTTTATGTTTACTATACTTTTTCTTTTTATATTTGTTAATACATTTTCTTTTCGAAATATTTTCCAGTCCTTATACTTTTCAATATCATTTTAATATGAATAAGCTTTGTGAATCACATTGATACGATTGTAATTGTACGCCTTAGTAAATTTCAACTGTCAAGTTTCCAGGGTAAAAAATGGAAAATTTGAAAAGTTTAGAAAAGCATATTGATTGATTTCATCTAGTTCGTATTACTTTTGGTTCAGAAATGTCAGAGAAATAAATTGTAGATAAAACTAGAACTAAGATATGCTAAAACAATTTTGTGAATTGCATTTACACGCTGTCTCCTAATTTTGATTTTTTATTATTCAACTAAAAGATACTGACAAGTTCACTCAAACCATAGAAAGAATTGTCTTTATATATTTTAGTAATAAATGCACCAAATAATAATCCAAATATGAATTTCTAACTTAAAACAAACTTATTACGGCAGTGATATGGCGAAACAGCTCTCTGTGGATGACTATATATATATATATATATATATATATATAATCTTTGTAAGATAGTGGGGGAAACCCCCAGAAGAGTGCTCGATTAATTGAGAGATGTGAAATTCAAAATTAAGAGCATAAATATTTATTTATTTATTTAGTACAGAAAATCAGTACAACATCGGTACCGTCGGTTTCGAGTTCGGAAGGGGTCCGTCAGCCTCTGTTGATACTGTTTCCTTTATAATAAGGTGCTGCTTGTTCGCAGATTTTGGGACTTGATGAAAGGTCTGAGATCCTTTGGCTGATGTTGTAAACAAAGTTTTTGAAGACGGTGGGGGGGGGCAGGATCCTTTGTATCAACAGAGTTTAACGAAAGGCTGAATGCAAGTGAAATCTCAATGTAAACATTGTCAAATGCTGGTAGCTCAAATTGGTATTGAAATTCAACCGTCGAGCTGACAGTCGGCGCTTCTGCCACTACGCTATCATGTGAGTTGCATTTCAATTACCATAGGAAAAATCAATCCAAAATCATGATTTTCATTTATTCTTACAATTACTTTATTTTCATATTTCGGTGAATACCTGTATTTCTTCGTCTCACAAACAAAATTGCTCATTTTTATTTTTTTTTAATTTATTTTTTCCAAATTTAATACCTTTTCTATATCTTATGCGCGTTTCACAGCAAAGTCAAGAAAAATATACAGTCTTTAGATAACATTGCTGTCATAAATAACTGAGTTATAATGATTGAGCTATAAGTATCGCTGAAGGAGTTGTTTCAGATTTCGGATGTAGTTTTCTTTTTTGGGGGGCCGGGATTCCTGGATTTTTGTCACCATTCCTCATGTGAGTGTATTTCTGCATGACATTAGTTTTCTGTCAAAACTTCTTAAACTCTTCCAATCTAGCTTTCTTCTGTCTTTTGAATGATATGGTTTCCTATTACCATTAAATGAATTACTGCCCTGATGATCATTTGAATGCGACTATAAAGTATATATGCTCTGAAGCTTGTAATACAACTTTATTGAGCTTGCAATTTGAAATATTTTCGGATATCATAAGCAGTATATACTTAAATATATATTTTTATAAGAACTCACAAATATATATATATATATATATATATATATGATAATTTTATTTACACAGACATGTACAAAATCTGCGACACTGGCATGTCGATGTTATCGATCAACAGTTACTATAAACTGAGATCTCATCAGGCAGAGTTAGAATCCGATCTTAACCTCAGATCATATTTGGAGAGAATGAAGTGGAGGGATAGAGAAAGAGAAGAAGAAGGAAAGAAATTTAACATTTCAAAAATTAAAGCCGTTTTTTTTTTGTTTTTTTTTGTTTTTTTTGTTTCTTAGATTTTTAGATTTTTTGATTTTTTAATTTTTAATTTTAATTTTTTAACGGCTTTAATTTGTGAAATGTTAAATTTCTTTCCTTCTTCTTCTCTTTCTCTATCCCTCCACTTCATTCTCTCCAAATATGATCTGAGGTTAAGATCGGATTCTAACTCTGCCTGATGAGATCTCAGTTTATAGTAACTGTTGATCGATAACATCGACATGCCAGTGTCGCAGATTTTGTACATGTCTGTGTAAATAAAATTATCATATATAAAGCTCTATTTTGATATTGAGCACTTTTTATAAACCCGGTTAAAATTCTCTGGATTACCACCCTGTGGATATTTTTCACCTGGATTATTACCATTATTATATATATATATATATATTGTGAAGCAAATTAAGTATTGAATTTAATCAATTTAAGATTAACTTTAACTTACCCCTTATCAAATATTTTTCAAAAGTATTATAGTTTAAAGCATCCTCTTGGTTTATGTCAGATTCAATCAAACTTGGTTGAGTTGCATCAATGTTTACCGTTGAGACTAGAGAATGCGCATTGTCATCAGTAACAAATTGATTTTTGTCAACTATTTGTCTTTCATGTTATCTGCTCATTTTACTACTTGAAGTAATTAGAAATTGATTATCTATTAGGATTCATATATACTTTTGAATATAGCTTTTCGATAAGATTAAACTAGATAATGGTAGTTTACAAACTCTTAATAGCAATGTAAGTAGATATGAACTTATAGACACTATTATTTAATTTTACTTTTCCTTGTTTAAAATGTATGTGCTTTATACATGAAGAAAACAGGGTTAAAATAGGAAATTAATTCATTGCCTTGAGTAACAAGTCATCATCTAATTTATTAAAACAATCCTCTTGGCATAGACTATATCTGATGATCAAAAACATTTGATGGGAAAAGTAATCTGTTCAATATGGGGGAAATTAATTAAGTCTACAAGATTATCAATTATAGAAAACCGGCATTACTCCTCATAAATCTTAGTGAAATTATTATGCAAATTCACAGATTGTCCACCATTTCTAATGATGAAATGATGAAGCATACTGATAAGTATTGAACTGTGATAACTATCATATCTCATATATTTGAAGAGACATCAAATTGAAAATCAATATTGATAGCATCCTTTCAACAAACAACAAGACTCTTTAAATGTTAATGATGTTATTTCTCGAGGAATCCTTCCGTTTTGTTCAATATTTATTGTTGATAACTTTTCACGCCCATTCCTAGGTAACTGAGTAAATATTATCTGAATGTGTTTGAAACAACTTTTGCATGTCATATAATCTTATTTCTGACTAATATTCAATTTGAAGTGAAAATTAATCAGATAATGAAATTATCACCTTGCATTTATTTGCAGCTGACAGTTGTAAAAAAGCTCCAAAAAACATAACTTGATTACCTTTGTTTCTTATGAGTTTCATTGCAGCTATCCACCCACCGTGTCCATAGTTTATACTGGAATGTGCGTATGTGTGTTGGGAGCATAAACAATGCATCGTCTCATTTATTTTGCAATCTACAAATTAACACATTTCTACCTCCTAACAAGATTTCAGTTGTTGCATTCATATCTTTGCCTTTTTTGTGAACATATTTGCTTTTATTTAAGTTTGCTAACTTTGTCATGACAAACAAGTCATTTCATTATTGAAACAATAAACAAATGTATTTTCGAATGTATTTTTCTAGTGGTATTAACATCTTTACTCACTATTTTTCTCACCTGAAAAATAGTGTCACATATTATCGAGCAGATCTGAGCAGGTGTTTTAGAGGATGTCACGTGAGGTAACATGAATGATTCTAAGAATGAATAATAATCGAAAAGGCATGAGAAATTCGAATGAACACAAGTGTCAGGAGACACTGAAAATATCATGTGAGGCTTTGTTTATAAAAATAGTGGGTGGACAAACAGCAGAACACAAAGGAACATAAAGAATGTAAGAGAAATCCAACCTCATCCCCTTCAACCGGGCTTAAACTGAAGATGTTCAACTAAGAAATTGTAACAGATATAAAAAAAATAAATTTACTTCGTAAATGTGCAAATACGGCTAATAAAGAAAGACATCTATATTTTATAAAGTTGTGTTTGTTTCTTGACAACCTAACTATATAACAATAATCATTATGATTAAATTCTCTTCAGTATTACCTTTTTAGAGTAAAAGTAGGAGTAGAAACACGAAAAGGTGTTTATATTCAGCTGTACAGAAGAGTGAAACTTAGAAATATTAAATTTTAATGTTTCAAAATGTATTTTTCTGTACAAAAAGAAAAATTAATTACTTTGTGAGTTAAATATGTAAAACTAATTCGTTCCTGTTTCTGTTTTTACTTAATAATTGCAAAGGAAACAAGTTTTCAACAAATAAATGTAGACTAATTCTAGAATTATTATCCTCATTTTCTTTCTTGTTTTATAACAGGAGTTATTCATTTTAGAATATGAAACATCTATCAGGTTATATGTTGGTTATGGGAAAGCCATGTTTAAGACTCAACCAAAACTATGCAAAATTAAGTGCAATTCAATGCCACTTTGATACAATCGATATGAACCTAATCAAATTGCTATTATTGGTCCCCCGATTTATAAAATCGGGGGACCTATGTTTTGAGGTATTTCCATCTGTCCGTCCGTCCGGATTTTTCTCTGCAACCATCCATTGAATTTCTCTGAAATTTTGCATGAAGTTATAACTTTTGTCAGGTTAGAAAGTGACATTCTCCGATTTTTGAAAATAAATCTGGTTAGCCCCCCAGGGGGTCAAAGGGCCCCAAAATGGCAAAAAATGACATTTTTTGCTCCATAACTTTTCATCCATCCATTCAATTTCTCTGAACTTGGGCAAAATATGGAGGCAATTGTTCCTAATAGAAAATAAGTATCGCTGATCGTGGAAAAAATCTGGTTCGCGCCCCCAGAGGGGATCAAAAGCCCCCGAAATGGCAAAAAATGACCCTTTTCTCCCATAACGTTTGATCCATCCATTCAATTTTTCTGAAACTTAGCCAAAATGTAGAGGCAATTGTTCTGGATATAAAATGAGCATCCTTGACCTCAGAAAAATTCTGGTTCGCGCTCCCAGGGAGTACAATAGGGGTAAAAAATGCTCCAAATTGCCCAAATTTATTGCATTATACACTCGCCACATCGAGTCACATACAGAGGGGGACCACGCATGCGCGGCTCGTTTAAGCATTGAACATAGACTTGGAGATTGCTGAAGTCTTCAGTCTAAAAGTAGTGTATCTTAAAATTTCGTTTGTGGGATTATAAGATGTAACTAAATTCTTCCAATATACCCCTTTCCATGTTACTCTCATTAGAAAGGGTTGAAATCTTAGAAAATATAAACCTTTTAATGGAAATTAAGAAGAAACAAATTCATAAATGTGTATGTTTGTATATATGATATTTCATAATGGGAAACCGGAGCATCATTATTCAATCATTAAAGTATTTTCAATATGGTTGTTTAATGTAAAACCAACTTTTTAATGTTCCATGATAAAAATAATACTGCTGGATTCCACTTTATATTCTTTTAATTAAAACTACCCATCAAACCAGACATAGAGTTAATAGTAACAGAGAAAACGGGGAGAGATTTCTCTTTTTCATCTCAAGTTTGTTAAATTCATTCTTCAAAATTCTCAAGAATTAAGTTCATATTTGACAGTATGTTTTATGAGAGTTATTTGATTATCCACATAAATTTTGAAGTTAAAAATTTTGTGAGAACATAAAAATAAATTTTATGAGTGATTTTTGATTTGCATGATTCAAGGGTATTTAATTGTGTTTTTTTTTCACTCAAGGTTTATTTGTTTTTGCCAATTATAGAGAATCTCTTTGCAATCTACTAAAGAGTGCCAGACTCTTGTTATTCACTTTTCAAAGTTTACCAAGACAGGAACCAAGCAGTCTTAGATCTACCACAGCTATTTAGTGTTCCCTCCCCCATTATAAATACATTAATCTAACCAGTTGGTTTACAATGTCTACTAAAATCTGATCTCCCGACTCGACCTTGGGTCACATCTTACTTGTGGGAGTAAGATAAAAACTGGCCTTGTGCCTAACTCCTGGAGAGGAGTAAATCAATACCATCAGTCAGACGTAAAACTGGTGTTACATATTTTATTTTGTACTAGCTGATTCTGCATTGACTGGGAGTCTGTTTACTTACATTACTTGTATTACTTGTTTACTTGCATTGAACTTCAATAATAGTTTAAATAATGAAAATTTTTAATGCTTTCGTATGTGTGTGGGTATGTTACATGTAACAGTTAAAAGAAAAAATGCCAAGTAAGAGATGCAATAATCCATTTATCTCTAAATAATTTGTGACTGAAACAGGAATGTATTGCAAATGCTTATGGGAAATCAATTAAAAAAAAGAAGTATTTATCGTCATGTAGCACTTCGTTTGTATTAAAAAAATCTAATGCAAGCAATTATTTAAAAATATATCATTTGATATATTTGTTTTATTTTTCTCCTATTTTTGAATGTACAAAAGAAAGAGTTGTGAATCACAAATTCGCACAGAATATCCTTCATTTACACATTTTGTTTATTTTAAATCTAATGCAAACAATGATTTTAAGGAAAATATATCATTTCATACATCTAAAATATTTTCAAAAGATAATTTTTGATTTATTTAATGGAGTATTTTTTTTTAATCTGCAAATGTATCGGATGTAAGTAAATATTATTAGGACATTCTTATGTTTTTTTTTTCTTGGTCAGTAAAAGAAAAATATCCATGAATGGAATTTGAAAAGAGTATTTGTTGTATCTGTTTTATTTTTTAGTACCCCATTGCAAGTGTTTAAAAGTGAAATGGGGGAAAAAAAAACAATTAAAAGGAAATAACCGAATATGCAAGTGGCATGAAGTAGACAGTATAAATACTGTGGGGGTCGTCATACCCTTTTGGTCGGGGTTACCAACTTCCTCCACAAATAAAAATAATAATAATAAGATTTACATGCACAATTAACGGAAGTTTATTTACTGAAATAAACATATTAACAAATAGAATATATTACTTTGTGTAATGAGTTCATGAGTCCTTCCTTTAGTTTCATGTAAGTAAAAAGAAGAATGTCTTTTCTTTTGTTGAAGTGTTCATTTGTTATAAAATATTAACAGAGGCAATAGTGAATGTTCGCCTGTGAAATTGTATGAAGCGCGCGAAAGGGTGAACTGGAAGAGTGATAATAAGATGCGTGTAAGCTCCGGATGAAAGTCAGTTGAAAAGAGAGAGTTTGATGTTTGTGTGTGCTTAAATACTATTTGGACCGGCTCCAGCGAGCCTAAGGAGAAAAGTTTAGAAAAATATGTCTATGGAGAAATCTCATTGGACAAAAATATCACGTGGTGTGCTTGCAATTACGTCCGCTCGTTTTGAGTTGATTTAATATAAAAAGCCACATCGGAATTTGCGTGGGCGTTATTTTATATTTGTCACGCGCCAATACAACAATTTTCACTCTGCGCGCCTAAATTGTATTTATTCCAAACAACAATTTTTATTCGAATCTTCACCGTGTCAACCGGCACAATACCTCCGAATTCCTGTAAACTAAATCATTTATTTATTTTCATGAAGAAAGTGGTTTTTCGTAATTTGTTGTTTTTGTTTTGTTTAAATGTAACCCAAACAATTAAGTCTAAGTAAATATTATTGAAACAATATCTTCATCTTTCTTGTCTGCTCAAAGTATTTGTGAATGAAATTTGATCAACAATTGAATGTTGATCATTCCCACCCTGGTTCATTCACACATGACGGTTACCTTATTGTTGACCGGACAAAAAGCTCACCAGAATGATTCCTGGTGATACCAGATCAGGCTGCCCTGTGGCTCCCTGAGACGAAATTCACCTACATTGACGTTTTTTTTTTTTTTTTTTTTTTTTTGTAAAACTTAATTATGTTCTACAAAACCAAAAACAAAAACAACAGCCCCTCTCCCTTTCTCCCTCCCCTTTTTTATTTTATTTTTAGAACTTGAAGCATACATCTTTTACTATAATGACCAGATTCGGCATTAAATAACCCAAAAAGGGTTGATATGCCGTAAAACAAAGCTACCAAACCAAAAACGATGATTAAACATTTGAAGATATAAAGAACTTGAAGCATAAAAACTTTTACTATAATGACCAGATTCGGCATTAAATAACCCAAAAAGGGTTGATATGCCGTAAAACAAAACTACCAGAATGATTCAAAGACAGACAAAAACCTAAGATAAAAATAAATTAAGTTAAAAAATAATTTTATATTTAATTTTTTTTATAATTATCAATAAATATTTGCCAGTAATTTTTTTCTTGACAAAAATGTTTTCATTTCATTTTTGAACATTTTTCTGGTACCTTCTAAATACTGCATTCTTTTAAATATTACATCCTAATTTAAGTATCGATTTGAAAGTTGCAAACACCCTGTGTGTTGTCAGAAAAGAGTTTTTAAATAAATGTCACTTAGCTGTTGTTGCCAGTGAACGATCACTGATAAGTCTATCCTCCATTCTATAATAAAGAATAATGTATATTTATTTGTATATATATATATATATATATATATATATATATATATATATATATATATATGATTTTTTTTTGGGGGGGGGGGGAGAATTGTGTGTTTTGTGGGGAGGGAGGGAGGATGAAAAAACATCCCTTTCTTAGCCTTACATCTAACCTTTAGTCCGGGTTTCTAAAGATTTATGAAAAGAAATGCCAGTTTTATAAATTTGAAAAGTTTAGAAAAATATATATATTACTTTTAATTCAGAAATATCAATAAAATAAATTGTAGGGTTATGGTAAGATTAACGGAGGGTTTACCCTTACCTTACTATAACCCAAGTTTGGGTGGTAACAGCCCCCCCCCCCCCCCCCCCGCCCCGAAAAAAAAGAATGCAAGGTACCAGAAAAAGGTTTAAAATAGAATAAAAACATTATTGTCACGAAAAAAAAAATTACTGACAAACCTTTATTGATAATTATAAAAAAAGCATAAAGATTTTAGATTTTTTTAAAATTAATTTATTTTTATCTGAGTGGGCTTTAGTTCGTTTTTGAATTATTGTGGTTGGCTTTTGTCCAGTGGGCTTTTGTCAAGGTTGTCATAAAGGAGGCCAGAGCACTGGAAAATGACGTCATGCTTCTAAGTAACAAACGAGATCTGTCGAACCATCAGATTATGCGCATTTTGACCCTCCCTTCACTTCAATCCTTTCCATTCATCAAAATTCAGGAAATCAACCAATTTTAATGAAATTTTCAGTATTTATTAATTAACGATCACAATATAATTAACCCATTACTTTATTGGAAATTTTAGTGCAAATGTATTATTTCGTGTAATTTGCATTGGCTAAACAGCTAAGTATTAATTTATAATACTTAATAATAAAATGGTGTTGTCATAATTTTTTTAATTTTTAAAACATGAAAATTTTTCTTTGAAAAATAATTTGTCTGATTAATTCTTTAAATAAGTTCATTCTTTCCGGATTATTTTTAATGTTTGAGTTGATTGTTATGACAAGCTGGTCTACATCGAATGAAAAGACTATCAGTTATGCTGACTGGGAATATCTCTTGGTTATAAACACAATAAGAAGACAACTCCCTATTCTTAGACGGTTTCATTCTTTATATGAGTATTTTATTATGATTAGTTTTAGCTGAATAATTTCATAAGAGTTGCTCTCATTTCCGGAGAAAATAAATGATGTTTCTTGATTTTTTTTAAATTTAAAAGTAAATCAAACATGAAAATTAAATCAAACATGAAGATTACGAATTAAGTAAAGTAACACAAAATCAATAATTCAAAATAATTAATTCATAGAATATTTATTGAAATAAATTAAAATGTGTGATTTTTTTTTCAAAACGAACAGTTTATTTACAATGTAGTAAACATTTGCAATGAATTAAAACAGTAACGTTTTTTTTTGGGGGGGTGGGAGTCCAAACTGACATTTTATTTACAATATATTATTTGAATATCTCGCTTTATTTCGTTGGATTTTCACACACATTTTGGATGAAACTTATTAATTAGTCTAAAACAATTCATATAGAATAAAATGTTACACCAGAAACCGTTCAATGAAGTGTAATTTTTCAATTGTGTTTTATTCTTAAAATAAATCTTTTAGTTTGATTTGTCTTAGTTAAATTTTTCTCTTTTTCTTTAACTTTTTATTCCTTTTTTTCATCATTTTATCAGAACTCACTAAGAATCAAAAATAAGATAAGAGAGAGAACAGTTTAAGAATAGATAATTGATGTTTTGAGGCAATTTATTGTTTGCTAGTTTTTATAATCGTCATTTTCACTGGCTAGCAATATCGCTAGGTGATTTTACGAATTAAAAAAAATCTTCTTTCTATTCTGCACTGTATATAACTTTTATACCATTAGCATGTACAGGATAGGGTGGCGGCATGAAAGACAGTCTAAGACCATAATGGTACCTGGTACTAGTTGGGAGAGCAGAGTGGGGGCTCAGAGTAGATATTTAATGTAAAACCATGTTGGTACCCGGTACTAGATGGGGTCAGGTAGGGTAGAGGGTACTACCAAAAACTAAACTGTGGAAATTCGCATTAGTGCACATACATGTGTATCATCTGTGCGATGAGCCCCCCTGAATAAACGCCATTTATCAGCAAATGCATGCAAAAATTTTATCCAATCGGAGACAGCAGGTTAGCAGAAAAATATCATATTTTTTGTTTTCTTCTAGCGAAATGGATACTAAGAAAATATGATATTATATCTATGAAAAAAGAAGGAAATGTTTTAATCAGTTTAAAAACAAAAGCACTAATGAAGATGACCTCCAGATGGTTATCATAAACAGGAAAGATAGCCTTTTTATTTATTTCTTTATTTTACTTATAACTTGAATATTAAAACATATAGAAAGTAAAAAATAGGAATAAAACTGGTTATATGGCTGAGAGCAAGAGTATGTAGGGGTCCTCATTTATTTCCGGCCAACGCCTGATGTGCCTGCTAGTATATATATATATATATATAGATATATATATATATAGATATATATATAGATATATATATATATAGATATATATATATATATAGATATATATATATATATAGATATATATATATATAGATATATATATATATATAGATATATATATATATATAGATATATATATATATAGATATATATATAGATATATATATATATAGATATATATATATATAGATATATATATAGATATATATATATATAGATATATATATATATAGATATATATATATAGATATATAGATATATATAGATATATAGATATATATAGATATATAGATATATATATATATAGAGAGAGAGAGAGAGAAAAAAAAAACTTCCCGTCCTCCGGCAGCAATTAATTTAGCTGAGCCTTATCTGCAAAGAAACAATGTTCTTTTCGCATTTTGGTAATTTGAAGAAAAACAACAAAAAGGTTATTGTCGTGGTGTTATTTGATATATTCCCATGTTGTGTTTGATTTTAATGAAAGGAATAAACGGAAAATTCGGGACGATTGCCAACAAAAAAAAGAGGTGCAAAAATATCAACAAATAACTGTTACCAAAAGCAATGAAGTTACTTTTCTATCTACCTGCCTATTTTCTTGTGTTTAAATTAAAACTGTCTCAAACGCCTGAAAATGTATTTTCTTGCCTAATTGAAAGGAGAAAGATACAAAAAAATTAGACTTTGTAGACGGTCGGCGAACGAATGTCAGTTGTCAGTCTAACATAATTTATTCAACCGAACTTTTTAATTGAAATAAAAAATAAACGTTTTAAAATACTTTAAGACACCAAAAAAATAGGCTGGTAGGTAGAAAAGTAACTTTTATGCCTTTGGTAACAGTTATTTGTTGACTATTTGGTTTTGTTGCACATCCTTTCATTCTATTGGTTGTTCTTGACAATCACCAAAAGATGAAAGTCAATTGGTCAAATAAAAAAAAAAATATTCCTGAGAAATTTAAAATGGTTACTTTATGTTTTTTGCTTTTATTATTAAAGACAGAAAAATAAAATTAAAAATAAATGACGATTGAAAAAAAATATGAATCTAATTTTTATTTTTGTAATTTATAAAGCTTTTGTAAATTAAAAAGCTTAGAGGAGGAGGGTTTTTATTCTGAGAGTATATCATGATGAACGAACTACATGCACTAACCTCAGGGAGGAGGTAATGACTCCGAGGATGATATCATGACGAACGAACATCCCCTCCCCCCAAAAGTAGGAGTTAATTCCTGGGAGCATGATATCATGACAACAGAATAGAGAGTACACTACCCCCCCCCCCCAAAAAAAAGAAGGCAATACTGGGAGGATGGTATCACTAGGAACGAACATATACTATACTGCCCTCCAAAAACAAAAGAGGAGGTGATGTCTGGGAGGAATGTATCATGACGAATGAAAATATACTACATAGAATTAAATAAGCATAAACCGTTTTAATGTTAATTTAATTAGGTTAGGTGGAAAAATCTTTTTCATATTATTCATTTAGATAACATTCAAAACAATTGCAAGCTTCGTTGTTTAGAAACGCCGAAATGAAAATTGGTCTGAAAAATATAGTCGCCATCTTTATTAACAAATAGAAATATGCTAACTAAAGAAGGATAAGTTTCTTTCATAATTTTTTAGTAAAAAAAAAACATGTTTATAAACTTGAATTATCGTTCTTTCTTAGCAACCCTCTTTCTCGACTTGTTTAGATGGCGACTATATTTTTCCGATCTAATTTTTATTTCGCCGTTTCATGTGTACGGTGAAACTTGGCATAATAAAAAAAACATTAAAACCCCGAAGTTGTTTTTTTTTTTTTACTAAAGCATGGTTTAAGTTAAAACATATATATAAGTTGTAAGTAATACCAAAACCTCTTTCACTCTAAATAATTTACGTGACTGAAATAAGAATTAACCTCAAATAAGAAAAGTAAAGACAGCATGACTGTTTTTTTATTATTTAGTTATTTACTAGGGGGAATTTTTATAACAAGAAGTGAAAGAAATGTACAATTTAAAAAGAAAAATCAATTCATTGGTTTGCATTTTAAATGAAAAAGGTTTTTATTTCAGACTATGTATATTTATAATTTTTCAGGAAAAACGTTGAGCACTTACACAGGAGGTAATTTCTGAGAGGACGGTCGAATGACAAACGAAACCGATAAAGACTACCCACCACATTGAAAGATATTCCGATTAAATAGTTTTCTTTTTCATTCATTTAAACATGCCTAGTCACAAAAACATTATTTTTTAGTGTTCTTTGTTCCAGTTTATTGCTAATAGCCTAAGGCGCCCCTACCGGGAAATACCGTCAAAGCTGCCCAGGCAGTTTTTGTAGGCCAGAGCAAGCTAATCCTAGTGTGCTGGCTAACCACACCTGCCCATGTGTCTAGCCTCCTGGAAAGGAGGTAAATAAAAATACTTTGACCTTGTGTCTAACCTCACCTCTCGAGCGCTGGCTTTTCAACCCCCACTTTCCGACCCGAGCTTGGGTCACATCTTACTTGTGGGAGTAGGATAAAAACTGACCTTGTGCCTAACTCCTGGAGAGGAGTAAATTACTCTAACCTCGGCCTTTTGGTCGAGATCAAAGTGTAGTATCTGTTCCGATGGGTACTGCACCCTATAGACTGGTATTGTCTTGGCCTTCGGGGCTTGATTTACGCCGGTCTATGGGATTGTCCTGTGCAGTTCTAGGAGGTCCACCATCCCAGGCTTTGCCTCCCCTCTTTGGGGAGGAGTAAGTTAATTGCTTACTGCTTGAGGCGCCCCTACCGGGGAATGCCGACGGGGCTGCCCAGGCAATTTTTGATGGTCAGAGTGCTCACCTCTCGAGCGCTGGCTTTTCAACCCCCACTTTCCGACCCGAGCTTGGGTCATATCTTACTTGTGGGAGTAGGATAAAAACTGGCCTTGTGCCTAACTCCTGGAGAGGAGTAAATTACTCTAACCTCCTGGAGGTAAATAACTTGGCCGTTTGGCTAAGATCAGAGTTTAATATCTGTTTTGATGGATGCTACATTCTGTAGACCGGTACCGTCTTAGCTTTCAGGCCTTGATTCCGCCGGTTTGAGATATTGTCTTGTACAGTTCTAGGAGGTCCACCCTCCCAGTCTTTACCTTCTCTTTGAGAAGGAGTCAGTTTATTGCTAATCGCCTAAGGAATCCTGACCAGGGAATGCCGACGGGGTTGCTCAGGCATTTTTTGTAAGCCAGAGCACACTAATCCTAGTGCACTGTCTAACCACACGTAACTTTGTGTCTAGCCTCCTGAAGAGGAGGTAAATAAAAATACTTTGACCGTGTGTCTGACCTCCTGGAGGTAAATAACTTGATCTCCTGGCTAAAGATCAAAGTGTAGTATCTGTTCTTCACATCTCAGCGACATTTGATGGATGTTTCATGCAAATCACCTCCTTTGAAAATGAAATTCTAAATTTTTTAAAAAGTCTATCCTTTTTTTAAATAAAATCTCTTTAAATAATTTTGTTAATAATTATAATAGTACTATCGATGAAACGATTGTGTATACGGAAGAAAATTTAGCAATACAAATTAGAAATGTATATCAGAGAAAATTAATTTATTAGAAACTAAAAAAATAAATAAATATGTAAATGAGCAATATCGAGATTTTTTTGAGAGATATGGAGATTACTATATATACGGTATTTGAAAAATTTTGTATCATTAGAATGAAATCAGCCTAGTCAGTTCTGGTGTGAATATACTTATGATAGATGGAAAACACTATTGCAGTTATTCATATATATATATATATATATATATATATATATATATATATATGTAGTGTGTGTGTGTGCATACATATAAACGTCTGTGTATTTTTTATTTGTACACTCACACCCCAATGACAAGTAGTTGTTATTCGAGAAATTTGATAAAGAAAAGCAATCAATCAAGAAGGGTTTGATGACTTTAGAAAGGTTCCTTTCTTTAAGGCAATATATTATTAACATATTTCATCATGTCAAAAGTTGTCACGTTTTTAAAGCTTCTCCACGTTTAATTTTTAATTGGAATTTTTTTCTTAAGAAATGAATAGAATATTAACAGCTTTCTTTTTTAGTTATTTTTCTATTGCCTGTAATTTCGAGAAGTTCCATTATCATTCAAAGAATCTTTGAACAACTATTTTTTTCGTTTCAGTCAAAATTTAATGAAACTAAAAAGTTCATTATTCGTCTTGAATGAGCAAAACTCAATAAAAGATGGATTTAAAAAATTTCTTTGAATAAAAAACAATTGATTTTTGTTACATTGGTGAATTATTATAAGTAATGCTCATTTTCTTTTCTTGTATCTATAAATGTCTATAAATAAAATGAAGCATTAAATTGCATTTTGTTTTCACTTACAGAATTATCATAATAATTAATGATTTATTTTATTTTTAATTTTTAACTAGGGTATCAAATTATAACATTACTAGAAAATGTGTGACCTGTTGGGTCACCCATTGAGCTCGGGTTAGATTGTTTGAATCAGGGAAAAGTGAGTTTGTAAAGCCAGTCCAATTAAAAAACATAAAAAGATAAAATCTAAAATTAGGGTTTCTATTTTCTCTCTCTCTCTCTCTCTCTCTCTCCAGTTATGGGTTAAATAGTATTAATACTTGTGGTGATAATCCCTATTGTTTATAATGGACTGTTCCAATCTTCTTTTTTATAGCTAACATTTTTTAAAACTTTGACTGTCAATAAACAAAAGAAAAAGAAAGATAGCGAAACGAGCATGGCAAACAAGTGAGAGAGGGTGAGGGTTATAAATAACAAAAATAGTAAGAGATGAGTGATTTGGTGAGCAAATTGCAAATTTTCGGCTAATTTGAACAATTAAAATGGATTCTTTTAAACATAACTCAATCTCAAAACCAAAGCATATTTTAACATGCATTTTGTGTGATCAAAAGGAAAAAAAGCGTTGATTAAAAAAAACGTTGATTAACTTTAGTATAATAGTAGATAACACTATTTTGTTAATCTTTGTTTTTGGCTAGAAAAATATACGTTTCTATTTAAATTAAATTTCCTTCCTTTAGAATATCATTCGACAATGGGTGTCTTAACAAATTGTTTTGTTGTTGTGTTAGATATATTCTTGGAACGATTCTTTCACATAGTGTTAAACAGTTTTCAGCAAAACGTATTTCTTAGTGTTTTAGTATTGTCTTCTGCAGCAGTTACAAATATGTTAGGGTAAATTGCGCATAAAATGGCATTCCTTCTAAATGTCGAACAGGATATGCTTTGTCATTCTATGATTGGGCTTTTAAATAAGGTCTCAAAGGGTGTGGTCCAGAAATATATATAGAACAACCAATTTTAATCAAACATATTTAGAAAACAAATTTATTTCTTAAAGACAATTATGAGAAAGACATGAATATAATAAATGCTACAGATCTCTAAGGCTAATGTGACAGTTTCTCTTTTTCATTTTTCTATAAGCCAAACAAGATCTAATCTTATAAGAAATTCCCTCTGCGAAACTGAGACAATTACTTGAAAGAAATTTGTCTGAAAAGACATAACACTTTATTTGTTTGACAGAAATATTATTTGTTTAAGTATAGAATTTCAGATATTATTCTCAGGAAGCTGTAAAATAATTTTAAAAAATTAAAAGATATGTCAGATGAATGAACCCGATTGTTTTCGAAACAACTTTTAAAAGTATATTGCTTTAGCAGTAATTGCTATATATTAAAGAGCAACTTGTATTCTGCTGGTACCGTAGGCTAACATTATACAGCTGCATTCAGTCATTCTACAGCCGTAACTATTTAATAAAAGTAAACATTATGTAGTGGATAAAAAAAAATAAAAAATAAAAAAATAAAAAAATTTACAGTTGTTGGCCTTTTGGCTAAGATCAAAGTGTAGTATCTGTTCCGATGGATACTGCATCCCATAGACTGGTATTGTCTTGACCTTCGGGGCTTGATTTATGCCTGTCTATGGGTCTGTCCTGTGCAGTTCTAGGAGGTCCACCCTCCCAGACTTCGCCTCCCCTCTTTGGGGAGGAGTAAGTTTATTGCTTACTGCCTGAGGCGCCCCTACCGGGGAATGCCGATGGGGCTGCCCAGGCAATTTTTAATGGCCTGAGTGCTAACCTCTCAGGCACTGGCTTTTCAAACCCCACTTTCCCGACCCGACCTTGGGTCACATCTTACTTGTGGGAGTAAGATAAAAACTGGCCTTGTGCCTAACTCTGGAGAGGAGTAAATAAATACAGTTGTTAGTCCACAAGCCTTGACACCATTAGTTTTGCAAAGACGGTCCCGTGAAGGTGTCGTCATCCTCTCACGTACACCATCTGATATTCCCATGGTCACCTATTTAGTACTGACCAGTCTCAATGTCACTTCGTTTGATCTAATGGAAGGAAACCTGTGGGTTGAATTATTGTGAATACACTAATTCCAACTAGAACTTCATTATCTCGCCAATAAAATTGTCAAGTGAATAGCAACTTCAAAGAATGATACATTATGCCGAATATGAATCACGAAAAGAGGTCAGTCATACAGACAGATTGATTGCAATTAATTTATTTGAGTATATTTACCGTTGTACTTGCATTTAAGGAGAAATGGCTAAGAAGCATGCGATATTTTCTTTGGCCTTTTGGTTCAGCGGTTCTGTCCTCGGTCAGTGAAGGATAAATCCTTCTAGACTGAGGCAATTAAAATTTTTGTCCCAATCCAGAATACCGCTGTTTGGGGAGCTGGATTTTCCCCACATTAAAAACAAACCTTGTGTCTAACTCTGCCCTCGTGGGGAGGCAAGTAGATAAGGACTAAGAAGCATAGAATAAACCAATGGAAACAGATGAAAGAAATTATCAATTTTTAAAACTAAATGAAAAAGTGAAAAAAGTGAAAAAAGTGATGAAAAAAGATTTTCAAAAAGAAGAATGATCATTATGATAGTTTTACAAAGAATAAATGTAATAACTATAGAAAACTGAAAAATAAAAACAAAATGTGTAAAAAAAAAAAAGGAAATTGTTAATATAGACTTTTAAAGAATTAGAAAAACGGTTTGTGAAGAAAGAAAAAAACAATCTTGGAGAAATGGAAAAAAAAACAAAAAAAACGACAGTAGTTGACAAAGAGATAAAAAGACAAAGTTTATGAATTGTATCTTCAAAGATTTGTACCCAAGTAAATGAAGCCAATTTTTAATTAGAAAATAAAATGAGTTTATTTTAGGGCTTCATTTAATCTTTTCAATGGATGTTGGATGATTTTCTTTTTCAATTCTTATTGATAGAAGATTAAAATCATGGAAAATAAATTTAATTATATTTAAACTTTCTGAAGAATATGAAATTCAGTTATCTTAGCATGGTATGACACTAACATTTCATAAAATCAAAATGCCAAGAACAAAAACTTGTGAAATATAATAACATCTCATTGATGTTGTAAGCTTTTTATTTATCTTCCTCCCACAAGGTAAGATGTGACACAAGGTCGGGAAAGTGGGATTTGAAAAGCCAGCACCCGAGAAGGTGAGCACTCTGGCCATTTAAAAATTGCCTGGGCAGCACAGTCGGCATTCCCCAGTAGGGGCGCCTCAGGCAGTAAGCAATAAACTTACTCCTCTCCAAAGAGGGGAAGTAAAGCCTGGGAGGGTGGACCTCTTAGAACTGTAAAGAACAGACCCATAGACCGGCGTAAATCAAGCCCCGAAGGCCAAGACAATACCATTTTTTGGGGTGTAGTATCCATCGGAACAGATCAATATTTATTGCAAAGAATGTGTTTTATAGCGTCATAGTAACAGTGTGTTATACAGCCATATAATGTATACCATTTTATTAACATCTCAATTCGAGGGGATAAAGATGCTTTTTATTCTTTTCCGAAAGATTGCTATACCTTTTAAAGAAAATGATTCCAATAATTTTAATTTTAAACAAGATTTTATTTACTAAATGGAGCTCCAATTTTTTAATTAGGAACTTCAGAGGAAAACGAGTAATCATAACACCTTCTATTTTTCAGGATATTACATAATTTTCATATCTCCATGACATCAACTGTTTAAGCTAACCAACTAACTGCCTACTTTTTGTATTGGTTTCTCCACTGTGTCTAAAAATAAATAACTTTAATTTGCATCTATGAATCTGCAATTTTGAGTATGACATCCATGATTGCATTTTTAGTTGCTGGTATAAAATTCAAGTACGTCTGACTCTTTGTTTATGTAAATTTACTCCTAACTTAGGCAAATAAAATATCCCCCTAAACCGAATGAACTCTTTAAAAAAGATGATGTAACTACAATTGATATTTGTTTTGGTGCTAGTTTTGATAACCTCCCAGAGTTCAGCTTTACTTTTATATTGTTTGTCTCTTTCATATATAGCCCCTTCTGAACAGTTGGTCAAAGGTTTTCCAGGCTTGGTGGTGGCCAAAACATAATTTCATCTCCCACTATTTGTTTGTACTCAAAAACCAGTTACTAAGCCGAAGAACATTTGTAGAAAAATTACGAGGCTTGGATTTGTTTTCTAAAAACTTAGAATAGTCGATGCTATTGAGTATTATGGCACAATATTAGTTCTGTCAACAATTCTCGCCTATATCAGTATACTTACACCTCATGTTATTTTCTCTTAGTCACATGACAGCATCCTCTAACCCATCCATCTGGACCATCCAAAGTGATTCATGATTCATTAATGAACATGACCTTTTTTAAATCGACCACTTCAGTAATTTCTCAATGTTATGCTTATGAGAAACTGTCATATGAATTTCTTCATGAAAGCCACTTTGAGAAGGATCCTGTATATTTTGTCATGCTTTTCTCCTTCAGTTATAGCTTTTTAATAGATTTCTAACTACAATGAGTTTCAGTCGATGTTTATCACATGATGGCAAGTTTCTCAGCCGTTTTCCAAAGATTTTGATCTGGGTTTTTGTTATGTTATCTATTGCTTTCTCTTGATCGTGCGATGAGTTCTCCTGAGTTGCTTTCAGATGACAAATGCGGTTGGTGAATCTTTGATTTTGCAATTTGATTTACATTTACCCATGATAAATATTATGATCTGAAAACAGAAAGCAACTTGGTTTTAATACCATGAAAATATATCATTCAGAAGTTGCATAATAACTTTAAACAGTTAACTCCATCAAACTCTAAATAACTCAGAAAAGAACACTCAGAGATACTTGAGACCAACAATTGAAAATAGATTCTTGAATGACATACTAAGATGTAAGTTTTTCAGCTGTGTAGAAAGTTATTTCCAAATAACATGCAACGAAAGATTAGAATTGTTTTCAAAATTGATATTTTTGCTTAATTTTTGTTTCTTTTAATTTTTTATTTTGCTTACTTTTTATAGCAACAATGAAAATAAGATAAGAAGCAGCCACAATAAAAATATCTTTTAGCATACTAAAAATATTTGTGATAATGTAATTTAAATGGCAATAGAATTTGTTAAATATCAAAGTGACATCATATGCAGGAATGTTGAAATTATTGAAGACATTCAGTGCTTCTGCATGTTAAAGATGACAAAACAATGATTTATTTTGGAAAATCTGTTCAATCTTTTAATACGTCTGGGAAATATTACAGCATGATTTGATCATAATAATGTATAAGAAAATAGAAAAGAAATAAATAACGGATGACTATTTTTACTACAAAAGAGCAAATACATTGTGTATGATGATGTAAGAATAATTGTAACATTTTTATTTAAAACTAATTTGTTCAGATTCATGTGGCTTGACTAATTAGAACATTAGAGGTTAATTCTCCTAATTAAGTACACATTTTTTCTCATTGGAAGAGACTCATTTTTATTAAAGAGTTGTATATAAATCGAGTCACAGACAAATAATTGTATTGAGAGATTTATCGTCGTAATTATCTAGTCTAGTGAAACAGCATTTCAGATACAAATCGAGGTTATACAAAAGTTTCCAATCTAAATGAATAAATGCGAAAGATTTTTTTCATTTATCACTACTATATTACCATCAAAACGGTTTACTGTTTAAATAACACTAAATTGTTTTGATGGTAATATAGTTGTAATAAATCAATAACACACTATAGTATCTTGAAATACTGTATATATAGTAAAAGGCCAAGACCCAAACACATCTATTTGTATACCTAATTTGCATAACTATTTTTAAACAGTTTATAATAAATAATAGTTTTATTGTCCTATTTTTTAATATATATATATATATATATATATATATATATATATATATATATATATATATATAGTAGAGAATGGTAGCTTGCTTGAAGCATTGCTGGGTATAGTAGTAGTATGTTTGTAAAGGCTCAGGGCAATGCAAATTCCGGGTAAGATGTAAGTTGAAGGAACAAAAACAATAAATCGAATACGAAATATGACTTACTATTTATTTTTCCTAAAAACTTACATAACAGCAAAAGTGTTGTTAGGAAAAATATATAATAAGTCATAAGAGTGTTTTAGGAAAAATAAATAGTAAGTCATATTTCGTATACGATTTATTGTTTTTGTTCCTTCAACTTACATCTTACCCGGAATTTGCATTGCCCACAGCCTTTAAAAACATACTACTAATATATATATATATATATATATATATATATATATGGAATAGTATTGTCGATGTTAAATGATTTAATAAAAAGGGATAAATTATCAAAAACATATTAGTTTTCAAAGGAGATGCACAAAAATGAATTCTTCATTACTGAATTAGCCTATCCATATCTGTTAAACGTGTTCTGTTTTATTCTTTATGTCTCTCTCTATATACGTCGTAATTTTGTCGATAATTAAATCGTAATTAATCCAAATAATTTAAAAACAAAGGATGGATTGCCAAAATATGTGCCAACTTCTAAATAAGGCTATACACACATATGTACACCTACAAGGGGAATAATTACTTTTACAAGCGATTTATTTGTAATTCTCCCTGCAAAAATAGACACGCAAACTAAATTTTAGAGGGGCGTGTTTATTTTTAAAACTTAGCTAATTGTTTTTATATACCTCTTTTGTAAAGAATAGTCTTTCATAGAAAAACCAGCATTTTTAATCTACAGTCTTACATTATTCCTGACATAGAATTTCTATGACTAAGTGAAAACATATTTTTATAATTAAACGCCTTTTCCTTCTTCAGTTGAAAAAATGCTTTTTTATTTTAAGCATTTAAGTTTTGTGGTTTCTGTTGTGGACCCGTTTAGGGGTACCAACAATCAAATAAAAGAACAACAGGTTTAGAGATAATAATAATGAATTGTATTGAACAGAGAAATTATACACAGGTCAGTGTTGGCAGTGCTAGTGCCTAAATGTGCCTCCAAATGTTCTCCCGGCAAAACCGGTATTTATGGTAGCCGGTTGCTACCATTTAGTTATTATTAAAGGGTAGGTAGGTAACCCACAACAGTTTCTTACATTTTCCATAATAAATAAATAAATAAATAACTTTTAAAAGATAGCTAAGTAAATGCCTTATTTGTAAAGTGTAACTAAAAGTATTAATACTTTGCTATTTATCTTATTGTATAATGTTAACAAACCTCCTATTCACTTTTCCCATTGACAAATTAAAACATAAGTTTAGTACTTTCCCTCCTGATCTCTCCAAATTACAAAAATAAAAAAGTAGATTTATATTTTGGTATTATCGTAGATAAACACCCTCCGCTAAATCCCCGCCCCAATAACATAAATGAGATTCTACTTCTATTAAGCGATTATTTGTTGACACCCTGAAAGATGTGACGGAAAGAAGAAAAAACAAAAAGAACAAACAAAAAACACGATTATTTTCGAATTCAGTGTAGGGGAACAGTTTCAAATATAAATTTAATGTAAAATGATCCCCCATTACTAGACCATTCTAGTGTTTTAGTGCAATTAACCAAATTCTTTTTTTCTATGATAGCTAAATCCGCTCTATTTTTTGTGGGGGCAGTCTACTCTTTTAGTTAATTGCGTGTAGTTTTATGGCCTTGTCACTCGGATTTCGGATTAGTTGTAAAAGAATTTCGTTAACTCATCTTAAAAGTTAGAATGGCCCAAAAATTGGGGATGATTTTACATTAAATTTATCTCCGAAACTAATCCCGTACTCAAAATTCTAAATTAATTGATTTTTTTTTCACTTCTTTATGCCAAGTTTACAAGGGTGTTCACGCGTAATCCCCATAAAAAGAATCAAATTCTTTTTTTTAGTGGGTGGGGGGAGTTATTCATCTGAAAATGTACCCATATTTTTTAAAAGTTTTATGCAATTCTCCGAGTAAAATAATATTCTTTTTAACTATACGCCCCCACCTCAGATTAATTGCTGCCTGGAGGGTGGGTAGCTTTTTGCTAGTTAAATAATAATAATGATGATGATAATAATAATAATAATAATAAAGAAATTCGTTTATGATTATCTTGACTTACTCAGTCAGATTTAAAAATGTATATAAAAAATATAAAAATAATATGATAATAAAACTAGGAGAGAGAGAGTGAGGTGACTTTAATTTTAATCTTTAAGTAAACTCGTTTGTTGCTGTCATATGATGTGTTTCAATGCTTGGAAGATATTTTCGTAGTCTTGATGATGTTAAAAAATGATGTCCAGATATCATAATTATACTTTGCAAATTTCATGTTATTTCAACAAAATAATGAACGTAAGCATTGCTATTGAATTAAGACAAATATTCCATTTTAATATATTCTCAATATGTTATCAATACCTATCTACTACAGTGGTCAACTGTTTATTGTAGAATTTTAAAGAAGACAGGAGTTTATATTATTATCATTAACTATTTGAAAAATATGTAACTGATAGCAACGCATTTAAGAATATGTATACAAAAATCCTGTGATCACTTAAAAAAAAATCATAATATCGAATCGATAACAACACCATGAATAAAAACAATCTCAGAAAATTACATTATTATGTAGCATTTTTATTATTTATGTAAGTTTCAGAGTATGTGGAAAATCGTTACAATGTTAAAAAAAAATGTTATCTTACAAAATGTAATGTAGTATGACGCAATGAAGCAGTGCATTTTTATGTTTTATGATCTTTCACAATTTATCAGAATAAAATACAACAAACAAAAGAAAATAATTCCTAATTAATAAAATCAGAAAATCAATAGACATCGATTGTACTTTTAATCGCTTTTTTATTTTTAGAATGTTGCAGCATATTTTAGAGTTACAATTTTTTTGTTTTGATTAAAAGATTAATAGAAAAATAAAAATGAATATATATACATTTATATATATATAAGAAAAGTCAGTTATATTCTAGAACATAGATTGGCATTACATCAAACAAAACGATATTTAATTCTGATTAGTCAATTTGTCTTCTTCCTGCTAAGAAAATAATGTATTTCGATTTAGTTTCTTTTAAAACATACTAATTCCAACTAGGAAGATTGTTAGAATGGATGCATTTTCCGTTCATATCCTAAACAGCACCAGCCGCTTAATAAATACATAAACAGGAATTAATACATGGCTGTACTTGTGCCTAATTTTAGATAAACAATTATATTTAAAATATACATATTAGCCTCTTTATTTTTTTAAAGTTACTTGAATATCATAAAGGTAGATAAACTAATTTGCCTTATAACACCTAATTACAATGTTGTCTTGTAAGCAATATTGCAAGTGGCCTTTCATTTCACTTATGTACTTATTGATCTTATTTTCTTAAAACATTTATTCATCTTGGATTATGGATTATTCTTATGGTAAGGATTTCTTATTACGAAAGTCTTGTAAAGATATTTTAACATAACGGAAACAAACGACTTCTCTTCATTTTTTTAATACTACTTCGTATTTTTCACGACACAAAATAATAATGAAAGAGGAGAAAAACAAAGGAAAACAAAAAAAAATAGAGATAGTGAAAGCTTTTTTAAATTGTAAACATCTTTAATAACAAAAAGAAGTTTTGCTTTCTGAATGGGTGTGTATGTGGGTATAGTTCTAATTATACGATTGTACACAAAATACTTTTAGAATTGAATATTTTTTCTAAAGACAACAAACTTATAGTGGGAAGTATATTAAATACATTGAAAAAAACATGTTTTACTTGTATACAAATAATATACACATATTTTTTTTTGTCCAGATGAAACATTCCTATTTCTATCATGTAAAGTATTTTGAGTTAAATGTTTTTTTGCTCAGCATTTTCTTTTCTTTCGACTGTTACATATAACATGTTTCCACCCGATTCTCTCAACCACAAATATAAAGTTTTTTTTATTATATATAATTTGATAGAACTTTGAACTAAACAGAGGAGGGCCTAGGAGGGGGCCAAAGGGGTATCTTCTCCCTCTGGCTATGTTTGTACACTTTTTTTTCCATAAGCATTTTACAGCATTGAAAAAACTCATAGGATATTTGGTAACAGTCACCCGTTTATTTTTCAAATAATCATAATGTTGCTAATTTGTTGAATTATGAATTTCTTCTATGGAGGTCCAACATAATCATGCAGAAGACGTACCCACTTACTTTTATTATTTTTTATAATAATTTATCTTTTTCAAAATTGTTTTTTTCATATGAAATGTCATATTTTAGTGTGATGTGTGAAAATTACTCAACAAAGAACATCCTAATCTGACAGAAACCGTGATCAGCCACTGCTAGAAATGAATGTTTATATGGATATTTAGTTTGTAAACATTTGATCAATTATTGTTTTTCTGTGACGAGAGTTCTGTTATATATAGAGAGAGAAGAATTCCTTTTAGCATTTAAAATCATGAAATTTAAAAGATGATATTATTTCTGCGATTATTTTGATTTTGTAAGAGCTGATTCAAACGAGGCATTCTAAACAGGAAATTGCAGCAACTCAAAAATACTATTTTGCTGCAAGCTATTTCTAATTCAATCCAATTAAAAATATAGCTCCCTCAGATGATTTTTTTTTTAATTAATGTTTTCACATTGTTCCATGAAAATGGGTTTGACAAAATTAAAAGAAACAAAAATAGAGCAAAATAATTTTTTAAATCATTATTTCGCTTTAAAAGGCATACACGAAGATTCTTTATTAAAGATTTCGGTTGGGATATGGGAAATGATCATTTTTCAGCTTAAAACACGAAATAAAAATGGTAACAAAGCTAAAGAGTACAAAAGTCAAACTTGATAAAAATAGAAAATAATAATAAAACAAAAGATTGAAAAGAAATAATAAAATAGTAAACAAATAAAAGTTTAATAAAAGAAATTAATGAAAATAAAATATTGATAAAGGGATTGAGTTGAGTGAGCTCAGAGAGGGAAAAGGAGAGAGAAAATATTGTTAAAATCTATTTTGAAGTCGTAGCACAGCTATTTTTAACTTCAGTTAGAGACAAAATAGTTTTTTTTTTAAATCACCTAAAACTTAGTGTGAAAATAAAGTAAAATAATCTATTTTCTGCAATTGAGATTACGCTAGCGACTAAAATGGATCTCACTAAAGAGGAATAGAATCTTTTCTGAAATGCATTTATTTTAAAATGGCAAAATGCATCTGTATAAATTATCAGTCATTTTTTTCTCTTCTCTTTTTAAGTGCATTTTTAGTCTCCATTTGAATGTTTTATCTTTGAAAGAAAATTGAAAAATTTAAGAAATTCAATAATTGTGTCCATCAATCATCATTTTTCTCTTTCGTTGCTTCGAATAAAAATAAGAGAAAACTTGAGAAAAGGTTAAGATTTACTCAAGATTCAGCAAATTATATTTCCATCAATCTCTACCCCATGAGAGTTTCTTCGAAATTCTTGCACTAATTTTGTTTTTACTGCTAAAAACAAAGAACCTTATTTCTATTGAATAGAATCTATATTGCGTATATGTGTTTATTTCTTTTCATTTTGGATACTATTAAAAAAACAAAGCTAAAATTAAGAAGAACAATCATCGACTACAGTTATTCATATAAGAAGGCCGAATTAACTAATACGAAATTAGATTGTTGCCCATGCTAAAACCATGTAGGAAAATATTTAATAACTATGGGTTCATCTTTCTACTCTTTATCCAAACTCCTGTCATGGCTTTGTTGCCAACAAAAATCTAAACCAAAAAGACATTACGTGATTTTGTGTACGATATCAAGATATTATCCAAATGACCTGAAGATTGTGCATACTCTGACCTAAAGCACTTCTTTATATTCTTGTTTCAATTTTGTTTTTGTCTGAGCAAGAATGTTTTCACCGCAGATAATAGCTAAATGTGCTGACTATTTGTACTGCACGGACTCTCTTGTCCTGTCTCCAATTTGTTTCTCGTTTCTTCGATCAATTAGTTTAATAAAGTATAAATAGTCCCTGTGTATTCCACTGAGAGACAATTTTCTTTGTAATTTTGGTTAAAAGTCGAACGTCGACTGTGCTTACCAATTGCACCAAAATGTCATTTAACAATTTTTTCTTTTATGAATTATTTTAATAAAGAATAACTTTATATATTTTATGAAAATAATCTATAAAAAGAGGAGCACATTTAGACCAGAGTAAGAAAGTTTCTGTAGGACAATTGGTCAGCACTTTCTGCTAGCACTTGAAAGTTGATGGTTCACTCAAGGTCATTTTTCTTTATACTTTATTAAAATAATTGATAAAAGAAATAAAATATGTGAGCAACGACAAAAAAGACTGCCATGCAATTGGTCAGCACATTCGGTTCAAACCCACCTACAAATGTTTTTTTCTTAAATAAAAATTATTAAAATAATTGTTAAAAGAAAAGAGAAATAATAAAGTCTCTGTGGATGTAACGTTACTGGCCAGAAAATAACCCCTAAAATCTTTTATATTTACAGAAATTATTTTCAGGTTTATAAAAAAAAAAACAATTTTATAATTGAAAAATCTCAATTTTCTATCGGATCACCTTATTGTATTTGTTTGTGATTTTAATTTCTAGCAAGTCAGTGTCTGACTGCAATAATGATCTCTTTTTATTTAACCTGAGAACCAAAGCTTGTCATGAGATTTATTAAAATCTATCAAAAGAATCTTTGTTTTTCACAAAATTTTCATAACTAATCAATTTATTATTTTTTTCGTCAAGAGTAAATTAGAACATGTATTGAATATGGTATAATATACTTTTCTGTCACTATATATACTTTAAGTGTAGTATCTGTTCCGATGGATATTACACCCTATAGACCAGTGTCGTCTTGGCCTTTGGGCCTTGATTCCGCCAGTTTGTAGGTTTGTCCTGTGTAGTTCTAGGAGGTCCACCCTCCCAGGCTTTGCTTTCCCTCTTTGGGGAGGAGTAAGTTTATTGCTTACCGCCTGACTTACTGCCTACCGGGGAATGCAGACGGTGCTGCCCAGGCATTTTTTTTAGGCCAGAGTGCTCATATTCTCGGGCGCTGGCTTTTTAAATCCCACTTTCCCAACCTTGTGTCACATCTTACCTTGTGGGAGGAAGATAAATAAAACTAGTACAAAATGACGGGAAACCCAAAAATTATTCTTCGCCAGTGTTTGCACTAATATTCCTATAAAATCATAGAATTACATCAGTAATTTCATTATTCATGTATAAATTATCATTTTTGATGACCTAAAAAATAGACCAACCGTTAACTTTTAATTTCGAGTGGAGGATTTCTTTCCGAATTCATTTCAGACGACAGGGGTTGTCTGATTTTCTATTTGCTTTCTTGCTTCTCTTCAACACTTGAAATGGTTTTGTCTGGCACGTTTTTTACATGCTAACCTTTTCATGATGGGATGAAAGTACATATATTTCTATGAGGATAAAATACACGATATCTCATGAAAGTAAATGTCGTAGAGACAGAATATAGTAAAAGACCAAATGGAAAAAAAACAACAAATTAAACACAAGAAAAACAAAAACAAGCGAGAGATTGGCCAATTTCATTTGGATTTGGTTGATCCCGTTTAAATTGATTTTTCAATTTTGTTTTGCACTACGTATATTTCTCTATATATAAATATACACATAAATACGCATTGGTCTTTATTATATAGTGGAGGTTATATAGATATGTTAGAAAGCAAGGAAAAACTAAAACAAGCCGTGCGTGCGTGGTCCCCCTCTGTATGTGACTCGATGTGACTTGATGTAAAATGCAATAAATTTGGGGAATTTGGGGCCTTTTTGACCCCCCTTTGACCCCCTGGAGGCGCGAACCAGAATTTTTCTGAGGTCAAGGATGCTCATTTTATATCCAGAACAATTGCCTCTACATTTTGGCCAAGTTTCCGAAAAATTGAATGGATGGATCAAACGTTATGGGGGAAAAGGGTCATTTTTTGCCATTTTGGGGGCTTTTGACCCCCTGGGGGCGCGAACCAGATTTTTTCCAAGGTCAGCGATACTTATTTTCTATTAGGAACAATTGCCTCGATATTTTGGCCAAGTTTCAGAGAAATTGAATGGATGGATGAAAAGTTATGGGGCAAAAAATGTCATTTTTTGCCATTTCGGGGCCTCTTGACCCTCTGGGATGCTAACCAGATTTTTTTTCAAAAATCGGAGAATGTCACTTTCTAACCTAACCAAAGTTACAACTTCATGCAAAATTTCAGAGAAATTCAATTGCTGGTTGCGGAGAAAAATCCGGACGGACGGACATGCCTCAAAACATAAGTCCCCCGATTTTTTTATAAATCGGGGGACCAATAATTAACATTTTAAGTGTTAGAATTACACATAGAAATGTTGTAGTGAAATAAATATTGCCAAAATAAAGTTTCATGAAATGTAATTTATTTAATTAAGTTCGAATGATTAAAAACTAACATGTTATTTTAGGAAATATATGAGGTTATACAAGATTAAAAAGCAAAAAAGGGGCGAGGTGGTGTACAGAATAGTGTGGCAGCTGATTTCAAATCCTATTGGATCTGTCATAGTCAAATACTAATACTGTTGGGCAAGATATAACACAAAGAATTTTATATTTAAGTAAAATAGCAACATGTCTTCAATTGATTGTTTACAAGTAATCGTTTACAATAAGTATTGTGCAGAAATTATTGATATGCCATTAACCATACAATCCAAACCAAAAAGCAGAATGTGTGAAACAAACGAACAAGATAATAAAAAGAAAAACAAATTCTGGAAAATAAGTTTAAGTCACGTGATGTATACATTGATAATATTATCATGTTCTCTTTTAAAAAGAAAAGAAAGGAAACAAAGAAGACGTGAAAAAATGAAGAAACCTGATTTCACAAACCTGGATAATTAAAAAGTCCATTGACATTATTGACAAGTCAGCAATTATTGACAATATTATTCCAGCGTTCTTCTTCAGACCATTCGGCCGCATCAACCTTTGGCCTTCTTCAGAGTATACTTAATTTACAATGATTACTTATTACCGTATTTAAATATGACTATTGTTGATTATTATTGTACGTTGGTGTTTTGATAAACTAATGATTTTGGCGCCTATTTGTAAATTAATGAACACTCATGCATGATATGACATAAGCACTCACATGCAGCATGACACGAGCTTTCTTATAAACCATTGCATTTAAATTTTCTTTTAAATGTCATTTAAGTGGTGTTAATTTTAAATCAATGTTTCCCATATTGAATTTATATAGATCGTACTGATAATATTAAAACAGCCTATCATATGGGTGGATTCTTCAAATGTCTTATTCTCCGGTGTGGCTCTTTAATTAATTATTGATATTTTACTCTATGGGGACTGTAGAGCACTCAACTTTATCCACACATAAGTGATAATGACTCCTATTTAGATCTGTGTTATTTTCTTCCATCCTTATCCTCAGAAGTTCCCTTGTATTTCTTGCCGCAACTGCACAGTTATAGAATGAATATAAAAATTCAGACCAAAAATATGATTTCATTAAAAAAATATTCACTAAAGACGTATCATACACTATTAGTGAAAACCTTCTCATAGGAAGATGACAAGCCAAGACATAAATTATAAGTGACAGAATTCATCAATTACCTTTTCAACCTCACCAAATTTCAAATGCTGAACAAATTCAAGTTGAAACAATCTCAAATAAATAAATAGCTTTGTCATTCTTAGCCTTTTAGTTTTTGTTATCCCTGCATTCTGCTGTTGTTACTATTTTCTGGCCTACTAGCATCTATTTTATTAGTACAGATATCACTATACCTGTTTTCTCTTGGCATACTGACATTCACTTAACTGATAACTGTTCAAATAATAAATACATTTAGTGTGCCTATTTACTTGCCTCCCCACGAGGGTAATTAGCCACAAGGTCTATTTTTAATGTTGGGAAAAACCAACCTTCCCCCAAAAAGGGCATTTTGCTCTTTGGCCAAAGCCCGAGTGAATATAATGCAAAGACCTTGATCAATCTGATCTATGGTAATTCAGATAATCTACTCTGCTGCTATTAAACACTAGCGCTTTGCATCCTGCTGAAACCATAAAAAATATTTCCTTCAGTTAATGCAATTATATTGCAGAGTGTATTTAAAACTTTCAACAAAGCATACATTTAAAAACAATAGATTAGTTCAGTATTCCATGTATACTTCTGGAGATGTATTTTTTAAATGGTGGGTGGTTTTGGAAACATAAACGATGTTATTTTTATCCTTTTTTAAAATCATTATTCAATATTTCAAACGCCCTGCCTTCTTCATCAGGAATTAATCTGAAAGAAGGAAACACCGGAAATGAGGTCACCCGTGTGCAGAGTATTAATGTGTTAGAAATAAGACAGTCATATGTTTTTTTTGGGGGGGGTTGGGGCGGGCAAAATGGAGGGAGAGACTAAGAGTGGTTTAAATATTTATAAAAGCTGTTAAAATTATTTATAGATATAAAATGTGGTTCTTTAATTATTGAAGTAAAATTATCGGTTAAGTGTTTTCTGCGGAATTGTAGCACCACTTCCATTGTGATTGTGAGATGTCTCGTATTTATCTGAATTATAAATAAAGGCAATGACGGTGTTATGTATTTGTGTTCTGTTAAGATTGAGTAATTTTGTATTTTAATTAATGTATTTAAAAGTCGGCTAAGTGTTTTTTAACAGTGTTTAGAGGCTGTTATTATTTTTAAAAAATGTTATTTGATTATTTACATATAACATTTTGGTATGTAGCTTTCTACGGAGCTCTGACACCGACTTCCGGTATAGCCAAAAGTTCTACTGTGTTTACGTTTGTTGTTCTGAATAAAAGTAATGACGATGTAGTGCCAATATTTGTTAAGCCAGAGTATCCTAATGTTTTAATTAATATATTTTTTAATATAACGAAACAAACTATATTTGAAATAAGTTATTAATTTATGTATTTGTTTACATTGTTAGGTATGAGTGTCAAATTAACGTGTGTGCGTCTTAAGTAGCAGTATATGATGTTATCCGAAATTAATTAGTAAATAGTTATTCTAGTGTGTTTTTATGAGATTAATTTGATTATTGTTTAAATTTATTTGCGACTCTGTAGTTACATAACGTGCTATTAAATCTTGCATAGTATTCATGCGTATTAGCTGATTATTCAGTGTGCAGGTCTGTTGAACTCAAATATTGGCTAGTAATTAAAGCTGATTCTGACTTGTTTGATTACTCATTATTTTATTTCTTTTTTCTTTTTTCTTTTTTCGAGTCTGTTAGCAGCCGCTTATTAATATTTAAAATTAAAAAAAGTAGTGCGGAAATTATTGCTAGTTATTATTATGTTCTGTAAATATTCTTTGACACGAGTTATTTATTGTGCTGTGTAACTTAGACATATTATTGTGATCATTAGATCGTTTGTTTTTATGTTATGTCTGTGATATATTATTTTATTTAAAAAAAAACGATAATGGTTTGTCTGTATAGGTTATAATTAGTTATTTAGGTTATAATTATAGTGATTTTGATTTATTTTTTCAAATGTTGAACTTTGGCTTTTCTATTGCCAACTTATCTATCTGTATAATTCCTCTGATGATAAGATCTCGATCTTTGAAAAGCCTTGGCTTAAGGAAAGAACAATGAATATAATTTTATTACAAACTATATATATATATATATATATATATATATATATGCAATAGTTTTGTTATTATTATTATCAGTGGTAATATCAATTTAAGCGATTTAATTTTAAAAGAATTAACATTCCAGATGATAACTTCCGGTTAGATAATTTTAAAATTCAAATGTCAACTTTCGATTAAGTTTATGCACGAGTACATTTGCACACACTAAAATCTTAGGTTATTTTGGAATCAATTATTTTTAAAAAATAAACTCTGAATTAAACGCATTGACTAACAAAGTTTTTCTTTTTATAATTAAATAGATACGTTTATTTTTAAAACTAAATTTTGTTGGTGGTGGGGGTGATGATGATGATGATGACGACAACCATTACATTTGTCATGAAAAAGTAAAAATGACAAAACAATAGATTAAAATAATTATCTATTTTTTAATATTCATTAAGTTTTTATTTTATTTTTCTGTCTTAAAGGCGAAACCACAAAGTAACGATTAAAAATTACTTAGTAATATATAATTGTTTTATTTGATCAATCGACATTCCACTTTTTCGTTTATTCATTTAATTATATCAGTAGTTTTAATGGAGATTTAATTTTCATTTTTATGCTTATACAAAATGCTTCGTATTTGAATATCAAAAAGCACAAATGAAATAGCCTTTTTTGTTTTTTTCATAATTAATAAAACCTGACTATGTTGATACAGAGTAAATTAAATTGTTTCTTTGTTTTTTCTGTAAAAAAAAGGCTACATCTTGATTAATTGTTGCCCTGAGGGCAAGTAGTTTTATGATAGAATATATATATAATATATATATATATATATATACATATATATATATATATATAATGTATATATATATATATATATATATATATATATATATATATATATATATATATATATATAAGCAACCATTGGAAACGTCGTTCTTTCTTTCTTCAACTCAGTAAATCAAAAAAATTAGATCTATACATACTTTATCCTTGATATTGATGACTCATATAAAAATAAGCGTTTTATAATTACAAAATATATTAATTACTAAATTAAAAGAATTAAATATTGGAGGAACATATGAAATAAATGTTTTTTATTTATGTTTTGTACACAAACAAATAAGGAATTGATGTGGATATATGCCAACGAGTGTATATAGATATTTGAAAGGGAAGCATACCAATTCTGTTAGCTTTTTGAAATTTCCGCTCTTGACATTTTTTTTTATTTAATGGGGAAATGTTTATTGAAAAAAGCGATTTATGTAAACCCATTTGACAGATTGGTGTAAAAATCCCAGCCGATAAGTTGTCATTTAATCTGTCATGCCAACCCACTTGCATCAGAATCAGAAAAGTGAGTCTTTGAGACATTGATATGATAGAACAAATTTTAATGTTCAGAATGACAGACTTACATGAATTGATTTCGCACTATCATCAGCTCTTTTCATCTCGTTGCTCAGCCAGATTTCCAATATTAGGAGCAGATGGGAACGTTTTAATGTCTTCCAGGAAATAACATGCGGCATAAAGTTAAATGTCTATGCTGCTAGCATTTCTTTCCCACGATAACAATACATATTATCACTATCATTCAGAAAAGAGAAACTCTCATTAATTCATGTGATCTTTATTGCATTGATGTTTGCATGCTTATTGAAGTTTCTAAACATAAGGCAAATCTTCATATTTGCTTCCATACCTCTGACATAGAAAGAGGCTATAAGGCGACAGCTCTCATTCTTGCCAAATGTTTGTGATAATATTGTTGCTGATCATTGTATATTGATGTTGTGATTTTTGAAATACAAATAAAATCTCTATATAATATACAACCTCTTCACTTTCTTGGAGAGGATTACTGTTGTAAAATAGATTTTGTCTGGACATATAAACTCTCTTGTATATCTTATATAAATATATTATACATGTAAACACCAGTAATGCATTGGAGCAAAACCCATTAAACATATTTATTTCAAGTTTTAATATCCCCATGAAAACTTGATAACATTGCAATTATTTTAACAGCTATGTTTAGACTAAAGTAAAAAAAAAAATCCATATCCATGACCACAAACATAAGTTTCTGGCATGTTTTTCTGGGTGTTAATGGTGGGCAGATACATGAATTAATTTAAATTATATATATAACTGGTACAGCTAACCGCCGTTGCTCGAGTAGAAGCATAAATAAAATAAGTGTCTGACTGAAATTAAACATTAATTCAAGTGCCTAGGAAATCGATGTGCAATATATTTGTTAGTAAACCTGTTCTGTCACCGAAAGAAACTGAAAAGGAAAGAATCGGTGCAGCAACGCAAAACCTACTGTATTACAATAGTGTGTCTACTTTCTAATAATACTTGAAGCAGATTGAACACAGACTCTTTTTTGTCTATGGTACCAACAATTAGCAAATAATAACAGTTACCGTTACATAAGAGATTACTGCCCAGGTCTCAAACATGTTGAATATACATTGTTTATATTCAAAATTCATGTAAAAGATTCCAAAGGCTTAAAACATTGGCAATAATTTTTTACAAAAAAGTAAAATTTATTTTCTTTTTTCCATTAAATATTCTTCAAAACGTGTAAGCAATAAGAATGTCCCAAAATTTACTTGAAACGTGGAAGAAACATAAAAGGAGTGGGGGATGCACACATCAACAAAAATGTAAACAATAAACCTTTCGAAAGATTTTATATTAACACTTAATGTTCAATTTATAAAGGGCGGATCAGTTCGCTAAGTAAGTTTAACGTCGTATTATTAGAATACTGAACAAAAAATCATGTTATTTGAAAAAAAAAAGAATATTTTTATGAAGAATATAGTTTATGTAAGAATTTCTTGAACTAAGACTAATTGTTTTTCAATCAAGAATAATATTTTGTAAATAATATAAATTTTGAAATTGTACATAATACTAATAATATTAATTGATTATAACACATAAAAGTTATACTGGTTCAATTTGTAAAATCATCTTATAAAAACTTAACTCAATTTTTTTGCAGACTATCTAAAATAATAAATATTGAATTTTTACATTGTTAAATTACGTTTATGTTTGGTTAACAAGCAATAATAATATTAATTTCCTGTTTGTTTCTCAAGAGAATTGTACTGGATCCTTTGTAGAATAGAATAAGGTTATTTGGACTATCATAGATATCTGATGAATTCAGTATTTTCAGTTGAATGAGTTGACCTTTTCCAAGTTTGGTGTCAGGGCAATCACATTAACAACAATTTCCTTTGAGCTTGACATATCAAGCTCAGACTGATATTAGTAAAATTGAATTATGCTGCATAAAGTGTATTGGATAATTCTCTATTTTCATCAGGGTTGTAGATTCGAAAGGAGTCAGTGGTTTGGGAAGGAGTCGGACTAGTAAAGAAGGCTAGGAGATGAAGTCAGATTTTTAATCTCCAAAGCATCAACCGACAGTCTGAATATTGGGAGACTTTAAGATAAGTAGTCAGAGTTGAATATTTTGAAATTCTAAGAGTCGGAGTCGGACTTTTATATATAAAAACATCTGACACATACTTAAAACAATCCTCTTTGAAAATATATTTTTTAAATATGATAATTGATAATCTGAACCCATATAACCCGATGCCCATAATTTTATTTTGAACTTTATATATTTTTTCATTCACAACATGTGTTTTTATTTTCCTACACTTCTAATCACCTCCCCCTCCTTTGCTTACCCTTCCATCTACTCCTCCCTTATTCATCTAGTTCACCCCTACTACTCTTGCCTTACATCTCTACCTTCCTCTCTCCTAACTACATACAACTTCTGCTTTTCCCCTTCACCCTCTTACATCCGTTTCCCTTGTATACATTATTAAGCTTATGTTTACCAAATGAATATGGTCGAACGAATCGACCGAAATACCGTAGTTAAGTTTTAATGATGCATTTGTATTTTTATTTCTAGTATTCTTTTGTCTTGCTTATCCACTATTCCATAAACTAATATATATATATATATATATATATATATATATATATATATATATATATATTTTAAAGAAAGAAAGATGAAGATAAAAAATTGTACAAAATTACATAAAGTTACATAAATTAATACAAATTTTTAATATTTAATTGTTATAAATACCATATTACCAGATTTTATCCTCTGACGAGAAGAGTTTTATCTTTGAAAAACCATGGTTTAAGGATTAATGTAACTCCTTGCATCTGAACTTTCGATGTAATAAAATTTGTATTAATTTATGTAACTTTATGTAATTTTGTACAATTTTTTATCTTCATCTTTCTTTCTTTAAAATTGATTGCTCTACTCAACGTATTGAGCTTTATTTTATTGAGATAGATCACTCTACGATATTTCACTTATCGTTAATTCTATTATCATTAGTATATATATACTTCCTCAGGTTGCATGTTTTTGCTAGGCTGAGAGGATGATATCAAGATGAACGAACTAAATACACTGACCACAACAGAGGAGTTAATGACTAAAAAGATGATATCAAGATAGACACACTACATACACTGAACCTAAAAGATGAGGTAATGCCTGGAAGCATGATATCATGACAACAAAATAGATAGTACACTACTCCCCACAAAAAAATAAGGTATTCCTGTGAAGGTGAGGAACAAACGTATACTATACTGCCTCCCTACCCCCACAGATGATGTAATGCCTGGGAGGAATGTATAATGACCAATGAAAATATACTGCACAAATTGAATAAGTATAAACCGTTTGAATTTTAATATAGTTAGGATAGCTGGAAAAACCTCTGCATGTATTTATTTAGATAGCATTAAAAACAATGGCAAGTTTCATAGTGCCCATGAAATGCCAAAATGAAAATTGGGCAGAAAGATATAGTCGCCATCTTTATAAATAATAATAAATATGGTAGCTAAGGAAAAACAATAACTCCCTTTCATAATTTTCATAATTTCATAACAACAAAAGCATTAAAACCCCTCAGTTGTTGTTTTTTTACTAAAACATGTTTTAAGTTAAAAAAATATGAGTTGTTTATGAGTTATGACAAAACCTATTTTAACTCTTAATTATTTACTGATTGAAAATAAACATATATATATATATATATATATATGTATATATATATATATATATATATAATATCATAATTCATAATGATAAGTTCAATAGTTTAGGATTTTACCAAACACATACATATTATTGACACTTACGCACATATCGATCAATTTAGAAATATATTACTTATATAACTCAAAATTTGATGTAGAGCAATTCTTTTCTCTATAAAATCTTTTGTATCTAATTTATTTTAAGTTTTTTGTGAGCGGGTGCAAGTTTGGGTAGCTGCACTCTCTAAATGATAAAGTTTACAAAAAATAATGTTAGAATATGTGAACAAAATTCATAATGATCGATATATATGCACCCTCTAAATGTTAACATTTACAAAAAATAATGTTAAAATATGTGAACAAAATTCATAATGATCGATATATATGCACACTCTAAATGTTAACATTTACAAAAAATAATTTTACAATATGTGAACAAAATTCATAATGATCGATATATATGAACACCTTAAATGTTAACATTTACAAAAAATAATGTTACAATATGTGAACAAAATTCATAATGATCGATATATATGCACCCTCTGAATGTTAACATTTACAAAAAATAATGTTAGAATATGTGAACAAAATTTATAATGATCGATATATATGCACACTCTAAATGTTAACATTTACAAAAAATAATTTTACAATATGTGAACAAAATTCATAATGATCGATATATATGAACACCTTAAATGTTAACATTTACAAAAAATAATGTTACAATATGTGAACAAAATTCATAATGCTCGATATATATGCACACTCTAAATGTTAACATTTACAAAAAATAATGTTAGAATATGTGAACAAAATTCATAATGATCGATATATATGCACCCTCTGAATGTTAACATTTACAAAAAATAATGTTACAATATGTGAACAAAATTCATAATGATCGATATATATGCACCCTCTGAATGTTAACATTTACAAAAAATAATGTTAGAATATGTGAACAAAATTCATAATGATCGATATATATGCACACTCTAAATGTTAACATTTACAAAAAATAATGTGCCCATGTTACTAACGGTGTTGCCTAGAATATATATTCCAAAATTCATAATGATCGATATATATGCACCCTCTAAATGTTAACAGTTACAAAAAATAATGTTATAATATGTGAACAAAATTCATAATGATCGATATATATGCACCCTCTAAATGTTAACAGTTACAAAAAATAATTTTACAATATGTGTACAAAATTCATAATGATCGATATATATGCACTTTCTAAATGTTAACATTTACAAAAAATAATGTTATAATATGTGAACAAAATTCATAATGATCGATATATATGCACCCTCTAAATGTTAACATTTACAAAAAATAATGTGCCCATGTTACTAACCGTGTTGTCTAGAATATATATTCCAAAATTCATAATGATCGATATATATGCACACTCTAAATGTTAACATTTACAAAAAATAATGTTACAATATGTGAACAAAATTCATAATGATCGATATATATGCACCCCGTGAATGTTAACATTTACAAAAAATAATGTACAATATGTGAACAAAATTCATAATGATCTATATATATGCACCCTCTAAATGTTAACATTTACAAAAAATAATGTGCCCATGTTACTAACGGTGTTGCCTAGAATATATATTCCAAAATTCATAATGATCGATATATATGCACCCTCTAAATGTTAACAATTACAAAAAATAATTTTACAATATGTGAACAAAATTCATGATGATCGATATATATGCACACTCTAAATGTTAACATTTACAAAAAATAATGTGCCCATGTTACTAACCGTGTTGTCTAGAATATATATTCCAAAATTCATAATGATCGATATATATGCACCCTCTAAATGTTTACAGTTACAAAAAATAATTTTACAATATGTGAACAAAATTCATAATGATCGATATATATGCACCCTCTAAATGTTAACATTTACAAAAAATAATGTGCCCATGTTACTAACCGTGTTGCCTAGAATATATATTCCAAAATTCATAATGATCGATATATATGCCCCTTCCAAATGTTAACAGTTACAAAAAATAATTTTACAATATGTGAACAAAATTCATAATGATCGATATATATGCACCCTCTAAATGTTAACATTTACAAAAAATAATGTTATAATATGTGAACAAAATTCATAATGATCGATATATATGCACCCTCTAAATGTTAACATTTACAAAAAATAATGTGCCCATGTTACTAACCGTGTTGCTTAGAATATATATTCCAAAATTCATACAGATCCGTTCATTAGTCTAGGAGATTACATTGTAATATATATGTGTGTGTGTATTAATATTCTTAATTCTGTCATATAATGAATTCCTTTTGTACAGCTGACTTACCCAAGAGTTTTTATTCGATTCCATTAAGACAAGATTTGAATTTCATGCATCAATACTATTTGGCAATGTTTTCCTGTCATTGGTCAGGTAAATAATTGCTACCTGAGAGGTAATCGTAGATCATTCAACTTCTTTCCCCCGTTTGATCAATATGTCAAACTAAATCATATCATTTTGGTGAAATGCTTGTAAACATTGGATAGGATTAGTTCAACCATTGATAACGTTGTCCATTCCAACGGAAGCCCAAAATATATAAATCAGAATGAACATTCTTATATTTATGTGGAGAAATTTCCAATTCTTAAGAATCTATTTTCGAAGAAATGGTCTTTGTCCAAAACATCTTCAAAT
>OY744519.1:114204749-114354749 GCA_963556195.1 Sepiola atlantica | reverse complement strand
TAAATACAGTAATTTAAAGTTGAGCATTCTCAGGATGTTAAAAGTAGACTATCATATCTGGTGAAGTGGGTGGCTGTCTTTAAATCTGACTATGTGAAACTTTTATATGCATATATATCCACACATGTATAATGCACATGTATAATATATGTGTGTGCATATATATTTGTATGTATATATATATATATATATATATATATATATATACGTGCATAGATATATTTCATACATTTATACGTTGATGTGCCATCTGTACCTGCGGTTTCTGAGAAATCAGAAAATAAAACTCATGGTTTTGAAAACCGCCGGTACATGTAATTGTATGATATTATAAATTAATGAATATATTACGCTCTTACTAACGAAATTTCGCTCTGTTGTCATTCTTTATATACATTATCTAAATGAATAAAGGTTTTTCATCTATCCTAACTATATTAACATCAAAACACGTTAAGATTTCTTAATTCCCATGATATAGTATTGATTTTTATTTACTCCTCGCGGAGTTAGGCACAAGGCCAGTTTTATCTTACTCCCACAAGTAAGATGTGACCCAAGATCGGGTCGAGCAAGTGGGGTTAAAAGCCAGCGCTCGAGAGGTGAGCACTCTGGCCATTTAAAAATTGCCTGGGCAGCCCCGTCGGCATTCCCCGGTAAGGGCGCCTCAGTCAGTAAGCAATAAACTTACTCCTCCCCAAAGAGGGGAGGCGAAGCCTGGAAGGGTGGACCTCCTAGAACTGCACAGAACAGGCGTGCAGTATCCATCGTAACAGATACTACACTTTGATCTTAGCCAAAAGGCCGAGACCATACTCCTCTTCAGGAGGTTAGGCACAAGGCATCTCTAACTCACTCAGACAAATCTCGATTTTTCTCATTTGCATATTTATATATTTTTAAGTTTTTAATGAATTACTATTCTTTAATATACATTTCTACTTTGTACCATCAAATTTTTTTCTGCATGCGCAATCGTTTTATCGATAGTACTATTATTATAATTATAAATGAAATAAGATAAAAAGATTTTATAAAAAAATGATAGCGTTTAAAAACTTATTTAGAATTTAATTTTGAAGGGAGATAATTTACTTTCGGTCTTAGTAAAGTGTCAAATATCGCTGAGATGTCAAGAACAGATACTACACTTTGACCTTAGCCAAAAGGCCACGGAATCATAAAAAAATATTTTTTTGTTACTAGGCGTTTTTAAATTTAAAAAGAAAAATTGATTAAATTAGAATATTTTTTAATGGGCGGTGTAGTGAGTATCGGTTCTGTTGTCATAAGACTGTCCTTCCAGGAATTACCTCCTCCGTTTTTAAGGGTGTGTAGGGGGAATCCTCCCAGAATGAAAAAAAAAACCAAGACTCGATTTAGGCAGAATATCTTTTAAGGGAGGGTAATGTATTATCGGTTCTGTTCTCATAAGACCGTCCATGCAAGAATGATATCCTCCTTTTTGGGTGGAGGGAAGTAGTGTTCGTTCATCATGATATTATCCTCTGTCAGAGGGGGGGTTCAGTGTAGTATATGTTCGTTCACCATAATACTAGCTAAGGAAGAACGATAACTAAAGATTATAATAAACAAGTCTTTTTTAAGTAAAAAATTATGAAAGTTATCGTTCTTCCTTAGCCAGCATATTCATCTTTGTTTATAGAGATGGCGACTATATTTTTCCAGCTAATTTTCATTTAGGCGTTTCACGTGGGCAATGAAACTTGTCATGGTTTTTAATATTATCTAAATAAATAAATGCAAAAGTTTTTTCCACCTATTCTAACTATATTGACATTAAAACGGTTTATGCTTATTTAATTCTCTGTAGTATATTTTCCTTCGTCATGATACATTCTCCCAGGCATTACCTCCTCTTCGGGTGGAAGGCCGTACAGTGTACATTCGTTCCTCACGATACCATTTCCTCAGGATTATCAGTTTTGTGTGTGGAGGGAGTTAGTATACTATCTATTTTGTTGTCATGATATCATCCTCCCAGGCATTAGGGAAGGTGGGGGGGTCAGTGTATCATGATATCAGCCTCTCTTGCATATTTATTTATTTTTTAAGTTTCTAATGAATTAATATTTTCTAATATGTTAGTAATTAAATACATGGGTTTATTATTTTTTAAATAAATTTGTTGTTGTTGTTGCTGTTCCTATTTACTTCCTCCCACGAGAGCAGAGTTAGGCACAATGTCAATATTTAACGTGGGAAGAATCCAGCTCTCCCAAAATGGGCACTCTGAACTGGAACAAAAATTTCAATTGCCTCGGTCTAGAAGGATTTCTCCTTCACTGACAGAGAACATAAAAACTAAGTGCAGATTCAGTACAGATACTACGTTTTTCTCCTAGCCAAAAGGCCAAAGAGTTAACATGTTGGTAGTGATCATGTTGAATATGATGATAAATTAAAAATTTGTCATAGAAAAGAAATAAACCTAACATTTCTAAATTACAAAAAAAAGTATTTTTTAAAAATATTTTACGTATTTTTATTTCATCTATAATAAAGATGAAAAGTACAAAGTACCCATTTCGAATTACTCAGTAATATAAAAGTAGAGTATTTGACCAATCGACGTTCCACCCTTATGTTTATTCATTTTATTATATAACAAGTTTTTAATGAGGAATTCATTTTAATTTTTATGCTGGAACAAAATAAAATTTATCGACGTTGAATATCTTACAGACCATATAAATTTACCTTTTTGTTGTTTTTTCATAAAAACAAAATTTGGCGATGTTCATGCACAGTATACTTCCCCCATATTGGAATATATCAAATAACACTATGACAATCATCATTTTTAAAAAAATTTCCTCTAAATTACCAAAATGTTAAATGAAAATTACTTCTTTGGTTTCTGTAAAGAAGATTACAGCGTCAGTAATTTCCACCCCAAGGGCTGGTAGTTTTTGCTAGTATATTAAGCATATATAGCCCTGAGAATAATCTCTTATTTTCTAATAGGATAACTAATTTTTCTGTAATGTGATTGCATCAAACTATATTTTTAAGCGTTCCTACCCATACACAAAAAAACTCAGATATAGTTATTAACTTTTTTTTTTCTTTTTACATTTTTATGTTGTTTTTTTTTTTACACTCCTATTTTTCTCATTGCTCCACTTAGTCACGCATTAAAAGAAGAAGTCTCATTGTTATTATAATAAGAACCGTTTTCCCAATTAGAGAACATTTCTCGTCTCACATTATCGGATTCTGCTAAATTAATTACTTCCTACGTTTCAGTTTGAATTTAATCTAAAATCATAATCAAATATAATAAAACAAAATTATATTGCAAAGTGTTTTTTTTTTTTTTTCAAGAGTAGAATTCCAATATTACTCAACTTGTAAAAGGTACTCATATTTTTACTTATTTTCGAATCGGCTAACATCCAATTACTTCCATTCTGAAACTAAAGCCTATAATGAATGTTGCACCTGAGAATCTCAGTTCACTTCTGCATTTTTAGTCTAAACACTTTTTCACTGGCAGAAAACTATAAATTGATAAATGACTTTCCAGTTTATTTGGTTGGTATCCACCCCCACCCCCCGCCACCATTGTTTTGCAATGTAATTTATGAAGGAACATTCATTCTGTTTGTGCTGAAATGTGTTGCGCATATTTTTTGCCGAAAGACATAAATCTATTTAGAAGAAAGTTTTATAAAACTTTGTGTGCTATGCATATAGATGAATGGGCACTCATTTTTTTTCTCATGGCAAAATAGGAGAGTTTTTTAAAAAATTTGACTTATCTAATTAGTGAATGTGTGTGTTTATAGTTGATCACAAAGGAATGTAAGTCTTACTTCAACTATGAGATGAAACATACTAACTCTCTCTCTCATATATATATATATATATATATATATATATATATATATATGAAGTAATATTGGTTGGTAGTCCATTTAAAGCATTGTTATATATGTTAATAAAATTGATATATAAGCTATTAACAATGCGAGATTAATTTATATATGTATTTTTTTTTTACATTAATCTTATATTTTGGAATAAATTCCATCCATCAATGCTTTAAATGGACGACCAACCAATATTACTTAACCTACAGGAGCGAGCCAGGCTCTTCGTTCGACACCGGAATTTGAATCATGGCCCACAACACCACCAGTGCGGAGAGACGTTTTATCAAGTAACAAAGAAATAAGTTTGGTTATTCTTGTTTTTTATAAAAAAAAAAAATGACTCAATAACTGGTCACCTCTGAGGATGGAATTTATTCTGAAATATAAGATTAATGTAAAAATATATATATATATAAATTAATCTCACATTGTTAATGGCTTATATATCAATTTTATTATATATATATATATATATATATATATATATAGGGTCTGCAGCTAAACATCATTGTCCGGGAATTTGTTTTACTTTACTTTGTGTTTCATTCCTTTCCCTCTCATCGTCCTGGTCTTTTCTTTTAATTCATTTCTTGTAAGTATTTACATTTTTTGAGATATAATCCTATGGAGAAATATGTTATTGAAAGAATCGGTTTTGCAATTAGCAGACATCTTTAAATCAAGAAACTTCTTCAACTACCGATTGCCATGGCAAATAACACTCTACCTGAATCTCAAAAATGTGTAACAAAAATTGTCGTCATCCATGAGAATCATCATCATCAAAATTGATATCAGCTGTTACATTTTTGAAAGTAGTATTATCATGTGTGCATGTATACATAGAATATGCATGTAATATTCTGAATGCATGTTATGTTGTATCACATATGTTTACATGCATGTAATTATATGAATACATCTTATCTGAAGGATTTCTACACTATTAGATCAAATCAATATAACAGAAAATCTAAAATTCAGTAGACTCAAAGCAGAGTGCGAACAAGAAAATGTTCAAAAATAAAATTCCAGCCAGAGATATATTGATTTATTTCATAAATTTGTAGAATTATTCATTTATCAAAAAGTAAATTGAATTGTTCCAGAACTGTGAATGTTAAATCAACCGATACTAATCAGATTCTCCAAATAATTATTAGAACGGGAATTCATTTTGACCAAAATTCTTGTGCTGTTACTTTGACTCGAGGTGAGAAAGACCGATTTTTATTTTGCATGAATAACTTCTGCCTCCACAAGAATCTAATTTTTTCATGATATTGATTGTTGTTTATTCCAATATAGCATGTTGTAAAATTGAATTACAACAAAAATGTTTATTTTACACATTATCTAAGATTAATAGATTCATTTACAGGCACACTTTCAACATGCTCAGAACATATCGATACAGTAGTTGATAAAAATATGAACACTTATCATGTGGAAATAGATTATTTTATGGTACGAGAAATTCAGTAGTAATTTAGTGATCTACAAAGTGTACATCCGACTGAAAAAAATTGGACAAAGTTAACAAAATGAAAATATTCCATTTTATTTTATTTTTTATCAGAGGAAATCAAACTATGTTTTTGCAGATTAATTCTTTTAACCATTAAAAGAAATGTCCACTCAAAATATTTTTGCACATTAATTCTTTTAACCATTAAAAGAAATGTCCACTCAAAATATTTTTGCAGATTAATTCTTTTAACCATTAAAAGAAATGTCCACTCAAAATATTTTTGCAGATTAATTCTTTTAACCATTAAAAGAAATGTCCACTCAAAATATTTTTGCAGATTAATTCTTTTAACCATTAAAAGAAATGTCCACTCAAAATATTTTTGCAGATTAATTCTTTTAACCATTAAAAGAAATGTCCACTCAAAATGTTTTTTTAGGTAATGGTCATTTTTGAATTAAGACATGCAAATAAAAAAATATATCCTGCAAAAGGAACTGGTTTTAACAGAAATCTTCAATATAAAAGCCAATATATTGTCAGAAAGCATTTAATAATGCTGCCATAAGTTCATTTTATAAGTTTATTTGATATGGCTAATAAAAGTGGATGAACAATATGATTTGCCAAGTAAAAACGCATTAAAGAAAATACATTTTTCTTATTACTAAATTCAGCAGAGTTTAAGTCAACGGCTTATCATATGAATAAATTGTATTATATTTATAATGAACATTGTGTCCGTCTGTAACTGAACATACACAACTACTTATGTCACAATTCACTTATATTTTTAAGTCTCATTTCAGATAATTCTATTTTTAAATTCGAATCTTATGGTTTACACCTTTGACCCTATTTACTTTATTTACCTCTCCAGGAGGTTAGGCACAAGGCCAGTTTTATCTTACTCCCACAAGGTAAAATGTGACCCAAGGTCGGGTCGGGAAAGTGGAACTTGAAAAGCCAGCGCCCGAGAAGGTGAGCACTCTGGCCATTAAAAATTGCTTGGACAGCCCCGTCGGCATTCCCTGGCAGGGGCGCCTCAGGCAGTAAGCAGTAAACTAACTCCTCCCCAAAGAGTGGAGGCAAAGTCTGGGAGGGTGGACCTCCTAGAACTGCACAGGACAAACCCACAGACCGGCGGAATCAAGCCTCGAAGAACAAGACGACACCGGTCTATATGGTGCAGTATTCATCGGAACAGATACTACACTTTGATCTTGGCCAAACCTTACTTGAATTCTCCATTCATATATACAACAACATTGCAGTTCACAGATTTAATGGCATGACTAATTAACATATTGATTTTGTTTTTAAACTCATTTTAATAAATGGTAAGTATTAAGGATTTCGAATTGCTTGGTTATATTATTATTAGGCATATTCAAAATAATTCCATGAATAAAGGAAAGCAATAAAATCAAACATGTATTGTTTATTTTTTAAAGTTAAATTCAAGGTAAATTCAATAAATCTCATAATGAAATAAAAATCAGCGTCTCTATTCTTATTTGCAGAAGTTGAATGAAGTTATCGTCTGCTTTCAATTTAATACTACTACTACTACTACAGGGTCTTATCGTATATTTTTTATATTTTATTTGTAAGCATATTTATTTAATCAAATCTATTTTTTTAGATAAATTTTAGTATATTATTATCAGTATTTACATTTCCTTTGAAATTTTTATTTAATGTAAACAAAAAAAGATAAGCATTACATTAATTTAGCATTCTTTTTCGAAAGACATGTACGAACATTCTTTTGTTAAATTAAATGAAATCTCCTGAAAACTTAATAGAATACTATCGATTAAAACACCAACGGTGAGATCCTACCATTTAAAATCTTTATTACTGCCTTTTTTTAATAGACTTTTTCGAAATATGAATGACTAAAGCACCAAATCTTAAATTTGTATTACTTAGTTGTTTTTAAATTCTTCAGAATACTATGATTAGAACACCAAACCTGGACCGACCCCACACTCAGTCTAACAAATTGGCAGATTATATATATATATATATATATATATATATATATATATATAATATTATTATTATTATTATCATTATTATTATTGTTCAATAGAAAGGCACAATTCTTTTTGTAGCAATAATTTAAAAAGAAAAAAAAACAATTATAAACCCATTAGTTCACCATTTTCTTTTCTTTGCAATTTGATTTAGAGTTTGTCTGAAAACAATATTTGATAGACTTTTACAACACATTCCTCATCAAACAGCTTTTAAAAGATTGAATAAAACTTTAATAGGTAGTGAAGAAATCCCCGCGAAATAGCAAAACCAGTTCATATTAAATATTCTGTGGTTTAAGATACAAAGGAGTAAATGTTGCCTACGATAAAAATGAAAATAAAATGAAGGGTTACCAGCTTTGAAGTGTGTGGACCGTTTCGCATGGTGGGCACTTGATTTTCAAAAGAAAATAGAACTTGTGTTCATAGTAGATTTTTTGATGCTTAGTTACATTAGGACCCGCGCTAACTTTGACACTGTCGTTAGGGTTAGGGTCAAAGTGGGGCTTAGCGTTAGGGTTTGGGCCATGGTGAAAGTTAGCGCGGGTCCTAATGTAACAAAATACCGATTTTTAATAGGCGGCATTCATTTGCATATGAGGAGAGCAACTGCTTTAAGAAGGAACGTATTGGGAACACAACAGTTGTGTTAATGATAGCAGAGAGTGAATATTGAGATTGAGATTGTTCGTTGCAGTGTCGTCGAAGAGACGTTGCTTTAAATTCATTACCGGATTACACATTCATAGCAAACTCCCCCCCCTGCTAAAATAATGAGTTAAAAACAATCTGAAAATGTTGTGATTAAAACCAAATATTTAGTGAACAGACAGCATATATATATTCCATCATAGAAATATTTCTTTTAATTTAATTTTATGAATGTAAATCTACATTCAATTCATTCATTAAGAGATTTTAAAGTAAATTTTATGCTTACTGGCCAAAATATTCGACAGGCAGGAGTGCGGACAGATATTTGCTAATAATGTTAATAATTGTCACTGTTGTTATTGAAAGCTTGCCAAAATATTGAAGTAAACTCATTTGTAATGTCTGGACAATAATTATATAGTGTAAGCAAAACATAAAATATTATTCTCTTGTATAAATATTATATCTATTATGGGATAAAGGAACCCAAATTTCTTAAATTATTTCACATCTATATTTTGTTCATTTACCAACAAGATACAATTATTTTTATATAGAGTTCAGTAAACAAATCTATTTATTATCATATTCATTTTCTGAATTTCTTTGTAAGCAAATTATTGGGGGAAACTTGACATGTTAGTATAAATATGTATTTGATAAAGTAATCTGAGATTTACTTGCTGATGAAAGTGAAACTGGTTTCATGTTAATTCGGCTTCTTCGAATTAGAGGTACTTTTGGGTCTCTGTGACAAATTACTGATTCAATCATACTGGTTCTTTACACCAAGCGTAATAGACTTTACTTAAATGTACATCGAAGTAAACATTAACAAATTAAATAAAGTAATTAATTTAGAAGATATAATAAACAAGTCTTGTTATATATGTGATGTAATTCCCTACGCTTAGGCAACGTATCAATCAGCAGCAGGTGGCAGAAGTATTAGTATGTTTTCTAAACAAAGCGCAAACTGTTTTTTTCTAAATAAATTTCAATATAAAAGTTGTAGGTAAGTTGGGAAGAAACTGAAAAAGCATGCTATCATTTTTGAGAGTCCCAGATACTAGTTGAACATGGGACACTACTTATATTAAAGTTGTTTTTAATAACTTCGCTAAACTATTGCGCTATGCATCATCATCATCATCATCATCATCATCATCATCATCATCATCATCATCATCAGTTTAACTGGTATGTGTTGGGTGGCTTTATCTCTTTCTCTCTCAAATCTATCCTTATCACTTCATCCCATGTTTTACTTGATCTTCCTTTGCCAACTGACCCTGCTACCTCAACTGTTCTACATCTACTAACCCACATCTACATTCAAACAACAAATGGTATCTAAGTAACGAAGTCCAGATTGAGACACTCCATCCATGTTAAGTTTAATGAATGTCCCCCTATAGTTTGTTGAATAATTCATTGTTGGATGTTTGGAAGTAAAATGCAATACGAGATTAGATCAAATGAAGGAAAGAATCAGAACACGTCTGAAATGATCAAAGTTGATTCTGGAACTGACAACAAAACATTCGTTTCACAATTACAAAAATTGGTGCTAAAAAAATGTTAGCAGTAGTTAATCACCATAGCAGCAGTCGTGTATACGCCCACATAAGTGTTAGATGGATAGATTACGACCCAGAAAGCAGCAAGCAGATGTGTAAGATAATGAAGAGTGGTAAAAATGAACGTGGACGAGTCCATTTTGGGTGAGATGAGGAGAAATAAAGAAAGCGACTTCATAACTGTTAAAAAGGAGAAGCTTCCGCAGTGCAAGCGAGATTTGAAAGGCGGCGGTTTCAGATACGAGAACAGCCGGAGCGTTTGGTGATCTGAGTATCGAAGTACCGGCAGAATGGGCGTTTACCGATGTTAATGGCACCTATGAAGCTTTATTGGCTATGATATCAAATCCCGTCTTGCTGTTAGGTTTTCGTGTCCGCTGACTGAAAATGCGACTGATAAGCAAATTGCTTTCCAATCGGATGTATATATGAACGAGTTCCTAGTGGAAACCAAGTCTGTGACCTCAAAAGGAAAAATACTTTCATGAGACAAAAGTATGTCAAAAGATGTTTATATGTGTGTGCGTAGCCGACGTAAACTATCCGCTGATGGGAAATAAAGAAAACCAAAGCAGCAGTACGTTCCGACTTACATATGCACCCAAAGAAATATCAACAATCCATTTACCAAATATTGATAAACATCAGCTTGAAAATTAGTGTGACTTCAAAATGTCTGTAAGCAGTTTAGACTCATGACCTACAATTTATTTGAAAAGGTTATAAGTATTCCTAAATAATGGGGTACATTTATTCCATTCATCAGAAACACATTCAAATTTATTTCAGAGATTCATATGTTTATGAGAATAAAAGTAGGTAAATGATCGCACTCTCAGTTTCGTATATCATAGCGAAACAAAATATCATGGTGTTCATATAGAAACAAATATCAAGGTGTTCTGTTTTGCCCTGAAACTTTATCAGCCTTTTCTATCAAAATATATTGTAATGGATGCTAAATATTTACTTGAGGTATTCAATAAAGTGATGCTATCATATGATGAAAATCATATGGCTCAGCTGTAGTTGTCCTTTGCTGGGTTATGACCTCAAACACAATACCAGACGAGGCAGAACCGATATTGAAAACAATAATAGTAAAGTACAATAGTTGCTTGACCTCAAACCTAGCTAATGTCTTAAAATACAATAACCACTAAAAAACAATTGAATTCATGATCAATTGTTGGGAAAATAACCTTGTAATCACTAAAGAATTTAATCACACTGATGTGAAGTTGTATTTAAAATAAACTTGATTGTATTTTTATTTTATTTTTATTCATGCTAATTTTGTCTTGTTTACTTGAAATTAAACAAAATTAAAAATGTCCAGGGACCAAAACGTGAGTCATGTAATCTCTATTTTCACACAGTTTTCACAGCAACAGTTTTTTTTTTATTGCTTTGAACTATTTTGATATCCTGCCCCTTGCACTTCTTAAAGTGTTTAAGAATATTACAGTATGATAAACCCATTCTAGAATAGCTAATGTGGAACGTATACTATACACATCTAGCAGGACCCGTGTTCCGGCGAATATAAATAATGATTTAACTATAAAAAATAAACGCAAAAGAGGAATTAAATTTTTTAAAAACTATTTTAGCTTTTAGAGTAGAGATCACTTTCTATATAAATTTAACGTAAAATGAACACCCACTCCAAGACCATTTAGCAGTAATATGGGGACGTGAAACTGAATATTTTTTTCAATATTTTAGGGAAATCAAAATTTGTGCTAGATGGAGGTATATATGTGTTACCTAAGCTTATATTTTTATTTTATTACTTTTTTGGGGGAGTTGGTGGATTTTTTTTCCTACAATAAAATAAAGTGTGGAAACAATATTTAATGCTGAAGAATACATTTTTTCTGCCCCCCCCCCTCTCCCAGTGCGTGAATGAGAGGGAGGATTAATTTTGGGGTGCTTTTTAGGAATAGGTATCCAGAAATTTGCAGTCGTGACCTAAGCAGACTTTCCGGAGAAAGCGGAATCAAGTTCTAATGCGTCTACACAATACGAACGGAACTAAACCGATTTTGTAAACTAAAACTAAAACTTATTTTATGGTTAGGTTAGGCTAAAAATTTACAAAAACACTTTGGTTCGTTTACATGTAATCACCCCAAAAAGTAGAATTTTAAGTTTTTGTAGGAGGTAAACTACGTTAGGTGTGATAGGAAAGATTTACCGTAAATTTCTTTACAGCAATTTAAATCCTATTTGAGTCACGTAAATTATTTACAGTAGATTCCTTTTCTGATTTTTTTCTTTTTTTCAGAAGTGATACTCTAATATATTTATTAAGTTAAATCATTCTTTTATATTTAATTCGGTCAACGCCGGGACGCGAGTCCTGCTAGTAAACAAATAAACAAAAACAACTAAACTATGGCCTATTTGTGCTCTGTTGCGATATTGCTTGTCACCAGTTCTGTGATCTGTCAGGAAAGGAGAAATCCTTTTAGACCGAGTCAATAATCAAAGAGGTCGGTTTTAGAAAAGATGAAAAACAATAGCAAGAAAAGATCGAAGAGGACATGAATATCGTTATGTAAAGATGTTTTCTGAGTGTAGTAATATTTCTACTTCAGTGACCAATAGCAGAAAAGATGAAGAAAAAAAAAACTTTAAATAATCTGTAAAGGGGTAAGAGTCAGAAAAGTTAAAACTAAAATTGAGGGCAGTGGCGAGCATGGAAAGTGATGCCATTTAAATTAAATTTTGTTTCTGAAAGAAAATCACTTATGAAATGAATGATTATACTAATGTTAATATACCAGAAATTAAAATAAATTTACTAAAGAAATCTAATAAAGAAATAGGCGAAAAGTCTACCGACTAAGGCATTTGGAATCGTAGCACACATATATTGGTTCTCAGGAATGCAGTTGGGTATCGTTTAGTTTTGAATGAAATTCGCTGATTTCTTTTATTTTAATAAGTTATGAATTAAAATCGCTCGAATTGTAAATGGTAATAATGAAAAGAAGAAGAGTTAATGTTTACGTGGGTTAAATACTTTTGTTTTTGTGCAAAATCAAGAAACTTACTTACTTTTCAAAGAAAAACGTAGATGTAGTTATTTGAAAGTGTTCATGTTTTCTTTATTAAATATGGCCGACGGCAATGTGTTCGTTAAAACGTAATACGGTTACCAAAAACCTACAAGTTTCAAGCAGCCGGAATAACCGAATTATATTCGCTGAATATGGAATGGGACGGTGGCTTAACAGAATTTCGCTTCTTTAAACAAAGGACACAGTGATTTGGGTAGTGGTTAAAGTGGATATTTTTAAGTGGGTAAAAAATATAGCTACTTCTCTTTAGGAAGTATATTTGTGAGAGTCAGATTTCCCGGATTGAATATGACAACTATTAAAAGGATGAAAAACTAATGCATAATTTCTGGAAACACCCATGAGGACCTAGGCTAATTGCTTAGTTGAACAGTTTATCATAAGAAGTGGTCGGTTATTTTCCTATAATGACTGAAGTTGCATGGGAAAAAATCGACATAATTTTATTACATAGATAACCATTTACAATTGATAAAAGTTCTATTAATAAATCTTAGGAATGCATGTTTAAGATTGTTGGTATTACTTTTCATGTCATTTTGACACATGTTGTAGCCTCTTTATGAATATGTTTTAATATGGCCGCTCACTAATCTTTTGTAAATAAATATTTTCAAGAAGAAATTACAAACTATTTCCAAATCGATTAAGAAATCTACATTTTTTATCCAGTAAGTTGACAAAAGGGAAATATAATTAATTTTCTGCTTTGTAACAAACATACATATGAAGATTTTTCAACATAATACACTTTTGATCAACTCATCTAACATGAAATCATCAAAACCAGCTCTCATCTCAGTGGCTATGTGCTATAATTCCTTAAGACATGTTTATTTCTTTTTCATAAACCTTCCGCATTTTCCACAACAAAAAACTAATATATATATTCCTAGATCCATCATCCTACCTATACACATGCACAACGAATGCATATACAATGGTCTGACTAAATGTGGCTTCAAAGCAACATCCTAAACTATTAAAAATCTCTTCAGCAACACAATAATTCTACTCCAAATACACAAGCCGGTATGTATACCATACCATTTAGTGAATGCAACAACCCCCTACAATGGTGAAATTCAATAATCTATGAACAGGATCTATGAGTAATTAAGTAAAAGAACCTATGATCAATTAAGTAAAGAATAAAGGATCTTAGTGTAATTAAACTAGGAAGCATCAAAAATGCACTCGTTTTGCATATGCTTGAATTCAACCATAGTTTCGATTTAACAAAGGCTGTGTTTATCAAATACAAACATAACACGGAACAGTAACAATCTATGGAAGTGGCCACGATTGCACATTCAAATAATAATATCACGCAAAGGACTATTTTTTTTTTCAAATTTTTCCCATCATCGCCAAAAAACATAATTATTGAAAATGCTATATACAAGATGTTGCAGCAATATTAGACAATTGACAAAAAATATACGAAATACTATAGGTGCTGAGGAGCGTGGTGAAGCCCTGGATGGACTACTCCTGCACACAAGGCCAAGACAACCCAGGCGTGGCTACTCAATAATGTTCCTTACCACTGGTTACCCGACTTGTGGCCGCCCTCCTTACCAAACTAGAACCCCTTTGACTATTTCTTCTTGATGTGATCGAGGCCACAACCAACAAGCACGCCCACAACACTACAATAATGTAGTATGTAACTCTACCTGTTGCTAAATAAACTGTCGGGTCTCTGCATATAACACTTTTGTTTTTATTGACTATCTCGTTTTCTTTTTGTCAAGTATTGTATTTTGCTGCAGCAACCTGTACATGGACAATGATTAAAATGCTTCGTATTATAACCTATTTAACCCTTTTATACACACCTTTTAGACTTCCCTTTCTTTCCTCTTTCGAATGACGGCCGACACTTTACCTGTTTCCTATGCAAATGACTGACCAAGATTCATAAGATTCATATTAAATCTAATCAGTGACCCCAACTTTCCTATCACACCTACTTAACCGATCAAGGCATTTCCACCTCCCACATTGGCTTATCTGCTAATATGTTTACTTTTTACTCTCGCACGAGTTCCTCGTTTTTGCCTCCACCATTTCGAACCATCTCTCCTACCATTGGTGTATGTTTGTATAAATACTTTGTTTTATTTGTAACATGCTTTTTCTCCTGAAGAAGCATTACTAAATATATGGCGAAATATCGATTTCTCCACACATGTTAACATGTTCCTTATAGATGTCATTTTTTATTCCTCTTTTTCCATTTTAATTTTTCTCCTGAAGAAGCATTACTAAATATATGACGAAATATCGATTTCTCCACACATGTTAACATGTTCCTTATACATGTCATTTTTTTATCCCTCTTTTTCTATTTTAATTTTTCCCATACCTTCTGTCGGATTTTCATCCTCACATTTTATCTTACATCTATTATACTAAAACTGGGTTCATAAAGGTTTGTTTCCCCTAAGACGTTTTCCAGTTTTAATCGCACAAAATGCATGCTAAAATATTTCTTAGTTTTGGGATTGAGTTATGTTTAAAAAAAATTCATTTTAACTGTTCTAATTAGCCGCCATTTGACTCATCTCTTACAAGTGACTCATCTCTTACAAAATTGCTATCTATCACTCTCATCCTCTCTCGCTGTATTTTGTTTGACTTCCCTCCTACTCTTATTTCATACGGTATCTATCACTCTCGCTTCCATCAGTGTCTCGCTCTCTATTTTGTAACAGTCGGAGGAAAGAAGAAAAAATATTAGAATAGTCCATGATAAACAAAATCGAATAGTAGTAATATTATTTAACTCGTAGCTGTAGAGAAAAAGGGAGAAAGAGGGGGGGATATAGCAAACAGGAAGACACTAATTTTAGATGTTGCCTTTCCTTTTTTTAATATTTAACTGGCTTTGCAAACTCACTTTTTCATGTTTCAAAAAACCTAACCCAAACTCAATAGATGAACAAACGGGTCATACTGTCGTCGTCATCATCATCATCATCATCATCATCATCATCATCATCATCATCATCATCTTAACGTCTGTTTTAAATGCCGGTATGGCCTTTAGAAATTAACTTCCAAACTAACCTATTTCTGGCATTATTTTAATCAACCCTTCTGAATAGGTCATTTTAAAATAGACAACAGGTAATCGTTTCAAATTTCATTGATTAATTACTATACATCGTAGAGAACATTATATATAGAAGGACGTTTTATGCACACAAATAACATTTTGATAAATTAATAGATAAATAATGTGCGCTTGTTTAAGATTATGCAATACATGCTTATCCATATAACACTAAATCAATAACATTATTTTGATCACTTAAATAATTATCTCCTCTAAAATGTATATTTTATCCCTATAAATCTAGATTTCATATTCTTAAATATCGTTCAAATATTTTGTTTTTCTTTACCAGTCCAATATTCTATTTAACTTATAAGTAAATATATAAATTAATTTTAATAAAGACCAATGTTTGATACGAATTCAATGATTTACTTTAGAAAAGATGTAAAGATTAAATGAAAATGAAAGAAAAATTAGTGAGGAACATTTTTGAAGAAACAATAAGTGAAATGTCCATTTTTATTAAAAGCGATTTTCAATGTGTATTTTTTACCAGAGGGCTGGCTGCCAGCTAAATTCGAGCAACATTTAGATTTTGACTGCAACCAAAAAGAATGAATTAATTAGAATTTTAATTGATGTCAGGCACTGTTCTGTAAAAGTAGAACATGCAAGATTAGGAGTTGCTGTTTTCAATTCTTTCTTGCAATACAAAAGATAGTAAAAATGATTACAAATAACAACAAGTTATTAAAGCTATGTTTCTGTTTTTAAGATTAGTCTGACACTGAAATCAATATCCTCCATTGATAAAAGATTATGGAAACACATGCTTCATTTTTCATTATTTTTAACATTTCAACAAATTGTAAAGCGCAATGTACAAGATATTTAATTTTCTGATAAAATTTAAAATGGAGAACAGGATTGTGATTTTTATAAATCACTATCCTTTTCTACACTATGAGACTCAGAATAAATAAATAATATTGTTTGTTGATACTGGAACTTAATGGAAGGATGAGGGGGAAATGGCAAAGCCTCTGATTGGTTGAGCAAGATCACATGTGTTAGGAGAAAGGGGGATTTTGAAATATCTGATGGTTAAGTAAATCAGTTGGTGCCTAGAAGCAGTGGCCTACAGAAATCTGTCAGAGGATTCTGTCCACATGGCTCCTTAGAAAACGAAATGGTAATGGAGACTTCTAAAGAATTTATAGGCACCTAAACCAGTCATGATGGTTTGCAGAATTATATAATTTGATATTAATATTCAGTGTGTCCATGTCCTTCCATTTATTCAGTTAAATCCCAGCTATGATGGGGGCAAATTAAAATGACAACTCAGTTCACTATGTGTAGTTCAGAAAGAATCACTGAGATAGAATATTATAATACTTCAGTTTTTCATGATAGGCAACAAATATTCATTGACATTTTATTCATAACCAAGCAATTAAAGAACAATGAAAACGCGATTGATTGTTCAAATTATACATTTTCTTTTATATTCACATTCGATTGATTATTTGTTTTCGTTAAGATTATTGTAAATGAACTACAACTAACTTAAGGTGGTCATTTATAAAAGAAATAAAAGATTAGAAATGTTGGCTCATTACACATTTTCATACATTTGCAGACAGAGTAAACTTATCAACGGTTAAAAATAACTGCCGCTTTGTAAAACTATTAACATGATTTCATTGAATGAATTATTTGAACCTGCCAATGTTTTTTATTTGTAACTTCATAGCTCATACAGGGTGGGCCAAAATAAGGGTCCTATCTTTAAAATTGAATAACTTGAATTTGAATAACTTCCACAAAATAAAAGTTAAACTCACCAAACTTTATGTGTGTGTAGACTGACCCTTCCGAGATTTTTTGAAATAAACAAAACAAATTTTAGCCGAAAAACACTTCTTAAAACTTACAAAAACTAAAGTATTGTTTTTTACACTGTTTTGAGTTTTTTAAGCAAAAATAATGTTTTCTAAATGAGGGTACGTTCCTTAGGGCTAATACGGCTCATGCTTGCTTCGGAAGGGGTCCTTTACTTATTCTAAAAAAAATCCAAAAAAAATCAATGAATAAAAAAGTTATGAATTTTTAAAAATAGGACCCTTATTTTTGCCCACCCTGTATAAAAAGCACCCACAAGAATTTTCCCTTTTTCTGGAGATTTTGCTAATTAGTTTTATAAATAAAAAGTCAGTGATACAATTGTATACTGCATCCTATGATTTCCTTGATTGAGACCCTAGTTATAATTACCATTATCTTTATGGTTTCCACGTTTTCACATTTGCTATTTGGTTTGCAAATCAGCAGAGTTGAAGAAACTTTGAGGTAGACTCATGAGCCCGGATATTAGTTTCTATGTGAGAATATAAGAATTGGTGTTGGAAATAATGAAACAATTTAGATCAAAGTTCAATTCCAAACTAAATATTTCTGGCAGTATGTGAACAAAGGATGGATAATTCAATATCCGCTCAAATATGTTTGTCTTCAGACCGCTTTCTCATATCACAGCAAATCTACCCGGAAAGAGCCATGCATCACCAAACAATTGATGTGTGTGTGTAATATAACTAAATAGTGGGAGAAACATGAGTGAGTATAGTTATTTGGGTTTCCAGGGTAGATGTGATGCTTGTATAACAAAGTGTCTCTTTTCATCATGTCTTTGATTAATGAAAAGGTAACCAGATGACAAAAGAATCACCTGATTAGATGTGTACCCCCCTCCCCTTCATGCTGCACATTTACTTTAAACTGTAACAAAGGCATTTAACTAAGTGTTGCTTGATGAATGTATATAAAGCATTAAGCATGTTAGTTCACAAAGAGAATCCTTATGCAATCACATTCACAATTGATACATTTCTGCAGATTCAAACCGTTACTATTGTATGATTATACATACTCCTTCTGTGTGAAATTATCTAGAGACAATGTTTTAAGAAATATTAACAGATATATCTTTTTAAAATAGACACGTGACTACATCCTTCATAGTATAAGGAAGGCTAAAAGTGATTCTAAAAGACAAAAGCAAACTGCTCATACACACGCACACACTTATATAACTCGAATCTTGTGTTCACTTGTTCTTTGAAGACAGTGGTTATTTTTTGTTTTCTAAATTGTACAAAGACTACAAAGTGTTCGACTACTGAAAGGAGCATGCATTAAAGCCACGATGACAGCTGTGTTAACACTACTCACCACAGAGCCCAGCCTAGATTTGGGGGCGACAAATAATTATAAATATTTGTTTTTATCTACATACATATACGTTTCACCATATCGAGAATTGTCAGTGTAGAGATGGTTATTCATATCGGTCGCCGGACTCGAACCTCGGAACACGAGTCATGTTTAAAACTCAAATTCCAACGTCTTAGCCCACACGGCCGCTATTAACAACCCGATAAATCAGCAAGAGATTAAACCTATTTAAAGGCATATAAATATATATATATATTCATTTATGTTGTTGAATTCTCGCCGTCAGGCCTAAATAGCATTTCATTTGCCAAATCGATATTTGCCTGCTCACTGATTTACAAACTTCTTCATTCTGTGTTATTCACATAATTACAAAAGAAATTTCAGCTTATTTCATCGATCATATATAACATCCGGCCATATATATCCTTCGGTAAGAGAAAAATCACATTGAACACCACTATTTTCTTCATGGACAGTCATCTATGTTCATTAGCACATCACATTGTTGCGTTTGTTACGAATAAACACAAACAACAGAAAGAGAGAGAGAGAGAGAGAGAGAGAGAGAAACAGAGAGAGAGAGAGAGAGATAACTAGAAAGAGATCCTAGCCTGATAAAGTTCTTCTTCTTCTTCTTCTTCTTCTTATTATTATTATTGTTTTTATTAATATTATTACTAAAAAATAAGCAACATGACTCCTGTATTGTACTTGGTAATGTACATAATAACCCCCTTTTCCATCTTACATGTGCAAACAAATACACTTCTTTAGCCTAACAAAAGACATTCGTTGTATCTGCTAAGGCATTTCTTCAATTTGAAATATGTATACATTTCAGTACTTAGTAAGGATGGTGGGGAACGATTCCCATGAATAATTCGCTTGGACGTTATACATTTGTTATATATTATTAAGAATTAACCGGTGATAAAAATTGTACACTCTGAAAATATTGCACTCGATAAACAAATAGGTTATTGACGTTTACTTTTTAATAATGCTACTATGAATATTTTTTATTTACTTTCACCTATGCAAAACTACTAAGAACATTATTCATTTATAACAAACTATACTCACCGATAATTGACCGTATTTTTACTTTCGTTTTTGTAGATTTGTTTATATCATAGGACAAATCAACCAATCTCTGCCAGCTAGTATATATATATATATATATATATATATATATATATATATATAGTTTCAGCTTATTAATAGGTAATAAGTCAGCATATATCCATTTCTCTAGTGCTCGATACTAAAATAGTAGAGCTAATCTATATTTAAAATTATTTGTTCCCATTTTCTAAGGTCTAATTAAGCCATTGTTGTCCAACATCTACGCTGCTTTTTTGTGACGTCTTATTTGCTCCCTATAATTTGTACTTAGTCCCACGAAGGGTAGATGGTTTCTCTTTTCTCTCTATATGTGATCAGCTACACCTGACTTTTTAATATTTCTGTGTATTACGGCTTTCCGATGTTATTCCAGCTTTACATTTATAGCAACAATCTACCTCCATGGCTTAAATAAAGGCTTCAGTTCGAAATTCCGTATATGTTCCGGAATTTGCCTGCAGGTTTCCCCGAGTTCAAAAAGATGCACCTGAAAAAACTCAGAGATTACAGCAGACGAAATGTTGTGAATATAATAACAACAAAGAGGAGAATAGTAGTCCAGATAATGCAAATTATTTTTGTAGTCCTTTTTTTTCTTGTTTCTACTTTTACTTTCTTTAACTTCTAGTACGTTCAGATTAAAAAATCTCATCTGAAAACTACCAATACTATCTATGTAATTAATTTCTTATACCATAATCACAAAATCTGTCATTATTATTAAAAAAAAACTATTTGCACTACTTACACTCTTGACATTCTCCAGCAACTCTTTCTGATGTTTTATGGGGTGAGTGATTAAATTGCTTGTTGTCTTTGAAATTAAAAACATTCACATAAAATGCAATTACATCATCCTACCTTCTCTATTCTAATCTTGTGTTACCCAATTTCCAATCTTACTTTATATTTCAAATTGTCCTCAATAATCCATATGAAGTTTCTCTGTAATCCTTCTAAATTCAGAATAATCTTTCAGTTTTCATGAATACTTATAGAAAATTGAGATAATTTCAGTGTGTCATTCTGGCCATCAAACTCCTCAGGTCGCTATTATATTCAGTCCTTATTGCATGTATTGTTGCTATATCATTATCTTGCCACTATATTTCAGTAATAATACCTTAGAGTCTTGTGAAATCTATGCCTGTTTAGATAGAAGATTAATATTTTATGAACGTTTTAATTTAATCTTCGTTTTCTTATGCATTATCCTGAGCTATGGCGGAGTCCACTATAATGGATTTTTTTTCCACTTGGCACGATCACAGGCTTGGTCCGGGTGAAGGCCGATTTTATAGAGATCATTGTGCAGGCGTCAGCATTCCTCTCAGTCGCTTCCTGGCGACTCCAAATTTAAAAGTGAGTTTCATGACTGTCGTCGTCGGCCCTCAGTACATGTCCAAGCCATCTGAGTCACCATTCCCTCATCTTACCCTTGATCTGCACGATGCTGCAGTAGCATCCGATCTCATCATTACAGATGTGGTCAAAGAGTGTAACTCCAGAAATCCACATGATGCCACATGTCTAAATTATTTTTGTAGTCCCTTATTATTTCTACTTTTCCATTCTTTAATTTCTATATGAACAAGTGGGGCAACAGATGAAGTTAAATGACAGTCTTCTGGAGGTTGATGGTTCAATTCTCACTAACAGCGATAATAACCAAGAATGACATTAAAATTACTTAGGGATTCTACCAGGTCATGGCTGACGGAACGAGAACAATCCACACCATAGATTAAACAAAGTGTTCAGTTCGAAATTCCATATAGATTCTCGAGTTTGGCATAAAGATTCCTGAGTTTGACATAATGAAACTGAAGAAGGTCGCAGGTTATATCGGTCGAAACGTTGTGAGAATAAAAAGATAAAAACAGTAGTATGAATAATCCTAATTATCAATCGACATCTTAAAAATTATACTTGTTTTTTGTTAAAGAAGAATATTTTTTCTAAAGATTATGTTTGAGTTATGAAATCTTGCACACTTGATAATGGCTAATGTTTACAGAATAACTAAATGGTTTCCAGAACAGAAATCTTGATTGTCTCTTAGAAATAAACTACTTGAAATGGTAACATATTAGTCATAAATATTAGCAAATGCTGTCATTTTTTAAATCGTATAACATGAATGTAAACAAATATGACAAAACCAATTAACTAATTTATCTAGATTGAAAATTGTTATTTTCTCAATTTTGTATTTGTTCTAATAGATTTATTACCGGAAGTAATGGTTCATGATATTTAAATGTTTTGACATATAAAGTTATTTTTCCAGTTCTTATGTGACAACTTCATATTTTCCATGAGTAAAGTAAAGTAAGGGAAAATTGGCTGAGCTTTTCTTATAAATTCCACAGATTCTTGTTGATTTTCTTAACAGTTCCCAGAATAGCAATATATCAGCCAATAACTTGCAATTGCATCTCCATGTATAAGTTAGTATATAACCTATGTTATGTAAATGTCTCTGATATTTCTATAAACTGGCAGACAGGTTTCTTCTGTTAGGTGTAGCTTTGAAGCCAGACATTAGGAGATAATATAGTTGGGTTTGTGGAAGATATGGATTTCAGGTTTTGACAACATCTGCAATAAATGTAATCCTGCTGTAACTTAAGAAATTATACAGAGTTAATATATCATAAGAATTAACATAGGTCAATTGAGATGTAATTTGGTACATAGGTAGATAGTCACAATGGTATTCAATTATAGATGATCCTTCTAGCCATACCCCCTTTTTGGCATATATATTACTATTGTAGATTTGTCATCTGTCTGTTTAAAGCCAAAAATGTACTATTACTTCTATTAATGTCACTATTGTACTATCTTTTAATGCTCAATTCACTTTCCTATACTATTTCAGACTAATGTACTATTATTTCAATGCTCAATTCGGGTGGGGGTTCTAGTATCTGTTTTGTTGTCATAAAACCATCCTCCCAGGTATTACATCCTCCATTGTGAAGGGGAGTAGTGTAATAAATGTTTTGTTATAACCCGATCTTCCTTTGGGGGAGTAGTCTAGTATATGTTCGTTCGTCATGATACCATCTTCCCAGGTATTACCTTCTTCTTTGGGGGAGTACTGTAGTATATGTTCGTTTGTCATGATGCCATCCTCCAAGACATTACCTCCTTCTTCATGGGGGGGGGGGGTATTGTAGTATCTTTCCTTTGGTCGTAATACTATCCTCCTAGGGATTATCTCCTCCTTTAGAGAGGGTAGTGACATGCGAGCAGAAGTATGCAACTTCTGGTCGCATATTTTTACTAGTAATACTAATAACCCAAGCAACTTACATTTGATGAATTTAGGAAAAAATATTTTAACTTTAAAAGTTTTGCTAGTTTAGTGGCATAGGCTGCTTTTATGAATGATTTGATTCCGAGAAGGAGCCAACAAATTGTATCATTTTATTAGTTCAGCATTGTTATCGATTATAAGCCGTTTAGATTATAAGCAGTTTAGAGTAATTTGTATACAAACAGCTGTCGGTATCAATATTTTTAAATCTAATTACATATTCGGATTTCGTTTTACATGCTTCTAGACAAAGAATTAGTGGCTAAAAATTAACAAAAAGAAAAAAAGAAAAGAAAAAAATTAGAATTTCTGTTTGTAACTCTTTTTTCACAAACTAGTTTTCATGTTTTTCTTTAAATTTAATATATGTCTGCCTTCACCTCTACACCTTTCTTTATTGAGTAGAGTACTTAAAGCATGCTACCACATTCATACAATTCAATGTTTGTACATACATAAACATGTTAAGTATCTTGTATAATTTGGGTTATTCGGACTACTGTTCTCATCTTGAGTGTTATCATCACAACGTTTCGGCCGCTGTAACCTCCGACCTTCTTCAGGTGTATCTTTTCGAATTCGGGAATATTTCTGTCGTACTCAGGTATCTTTACGTAATTTACATCTGAAGAAGGCCGAAGGTTACAGCGGCCGAAACGTCATGAGAATAACACTCAAGATGAGAACAGTATATATAAATAGGTGTGGGATGTAATAGGTGAAAATTTCAAATTCATGCGAGTAGTATTTTTTTGTGTTCATTTATACATAAATAACACTAAACAATCAAACATTTTGCAAATTTTGCAAAATTCAGAAGGTGCAGGCCAACTAGTTTGTGACTATTCTACATCTATGAAAACCCTTTTACAGCCTGAAAATGGTTCTAAATTACAGTACTATATCAGATTTAACCATCTATATCCATTCATAGCTTTTGAGGATGTTTTAGGATCTGCAATGTCGCATGAAACCACTTTTTTACCGAAAAATGATGGATTTTGAGTTCCGTGGAGCCTTAACGGCTATTTTTGGCCTGCACCTTCTGAATTTTGCAAAATTTTCAAAATGTTTGATTGTTTAGTGTTATTTATGTATAAATGAACACAAAAAAATACTACTCGCATGAATCTGAAATTTTCACCGATTACGTCCCACCCCTAATATAAATTATCAATCCTCATCTAAAAAATTCAGAAACATGTTAAGTATCATTTTGAACATTCATCTGTTGTTGGATGAATAAGAATATTTCATTTTAATATCTCTGTTATTTGCAGAAAATACATTTTAGGGGGCTCTAACGAGTACTACTTGATAATTTGTAAACATTGATGATTCAAGGGTTTTTCTTTCTGATGACCCAATCGATACATTTTTTTTTCTTTGAATTTTTATGTTCCTTTGTTCTCATAATATTTTACTGATATAATCATTTCAAGTTTGTCCATATATTTGGAACCTTGAGAGTATAATGTTTGCTGTGTGTAAATGGATGACAGCAAATATATTTCACATTAAAATCGTGTTGATGATGCTAATTTGAAGAGTTAGTTGCATCTACTATTATCCAATTGCAGAGTAACATGAATATTTATTTGAATCACAAATTTAATCTGTTCACCCATTTTGTCAGTATGTTCATTCAATATGCATTGCCCATCTATTATAAAAATATAACATTAGTGATGAATAAAATATGGGCCACTATTAATGTTAGAATGAAAAAATAAACAATTTCAGGATAAATTATTTAAAAATTATTATATTTACTATTAATTATTTAAATAAATATATTTCACATGTATTACATTAAAAATTGCATTGGCCATATACAAATATACAAATTCAGAATCAAGACCTTTTTTGTCTACCTTCACTTTTTAAATAATGAAATAATCTTTTCATATCATTTTGTTTATTTCTGATGTCATTATTGTATATTTTTTAAGAAACCTTTGCTCTTATAAAATTACAGATGTATTTTATTAAAAACAGACTTTCTACAAAGATGTCGAATCAATATATGCATTTTATTGGTCTAAATATTCTAGTTTTAGTTTGACACAGTTTTAGTTAGTATACAGACAGAGAATGGGATCATAATATTGAGAGACCAATTAACTGGAGGAATTCAAAACCCCAAAATACTTCAATGCGATCAAAACATTGACAACAATGGTGAAAATTGAGTTAACATGATTGAAGTTAAGGGCTTAGAAAAGTGTCAATTTTGTGGGGTTTTGAGTAGTTTTAAAAGGTTTGAAATTATCTCTAATTTTGAGATTCGCATCATTTTGTCATTTAAATTTTTATTCGAGTCATGTAAGGCTTCAAGGTAATATTTTGGTAGTTTGGTTTGGTAGTTTTGTTTTACGGCATATCAACCCTTTTTGGGTTATTTAATGCCGAATCTGGTCTTGTTTTCTTCTCTTTTTTGTTTCTTTCCCCTTTTAATATCTGTTTCTATTTAACCCATAGTTGGGACCCTAACAGGTACTACCACTCCGGGTCAGGGTGGACCTGGGAGCAATGGTAATTAAGAGGAGGTTCCACATTCCCCAAAGTCCGTAAGCCGGATCTCACCATCGGATGTAGTTTAAGGTCATATCCAGGACCGGGAGTAGGGTAGGAAAAATAAAAATAAAAAAGGGGAGGGAGAAAGGGAGAGGGGCTGTTGTTTTTGTTTTTGGTTTTGTAGAACATAATTAAGTTTTACAAACAAAAAAAAAAAAAACGTCAATGTAGGTGAATTTCGTCTCAGGGAGCCACAGGGCAGCCTGATCTGGTATCACCAGGGTAATATTTTGCTTAGTGCCATTTTTCATGGTCGCGTAGGGGTCCTTTTATATAAAAAGATAAATATTACAATCTGAATCAGTAGGTTATCATTCCTACTATATTTAAAATTATATAGCCCAAAAATAGTTAGCAGACATAGAATCAAACTGACAGATATCTATTATATCAGCATATATTCTAGAATGATACCTGTCCCAGGATGAGTTTATAATGTTCAAGCACTGTCCAACTCTCTAATAACTGCCAGGGATTTGGATACAAAATACTTTTACTCAATCAAAAGCTTTGCTGAAAACTGAATAAACATAGGTAGTATATGAATGACATATTGAGATTATAGAATTTTTAATTTGGCGGAGTTAAGTTCTATTTCAGGAATAACAAATGATTGAAATTTTCTCAAATTTTCAGAATCTGTACAATGTTATGTGTAGTTACAATTTTATTAAAATTAGGGAGGAAATATTTTTTTCGTGAAGTTTTAGGCTTTCCTAGATATATTTTTATAAAATTAAATGATAAATATAGCTGTATTGCCTGCACTAATGCAAATCATCTTTTTTTATAGATCGCATAATAATTAGTTCAATGGTTCTGGAGCTATAATGTTTAGATACATACACACTTATCAAGGGAGGCACGAGAGCGCTCTATCCCTTAATAGACTTCAAAAACCGCCTATGCTAGAAATATCATTTCTTTGATCAATCATAACTCAAAAACCAATAAACCAAATTAGTTAAAACTTTGCACAAATTTTTTTTTGATAGGTTCTATAAGTGTGTAGAATTTCAGCATCATTAGTCAAGGCAACCCAGAGATCCAGAAAGGTCAGGCATGATTTTGTGTTATCCGTGTGTACATATGTATGTGCCATCCTGTATCTCATCAACTATTTGATGGATTCAGCTGATCTTTGACAGAGATAGAGGTTCTAGGGTCTAGTTGATGGCATTTTAATTTCAGTTTAATATATACCTTAGTTTTCCAGAAAATTAAAAAAACCTTAAAAATGACCATTGTGTTGAGGCATAGCCTTTACAAAAGTAGTGATATTCCATGATAAATGCCAGTATACTGAAATCATATGCCCTTAATAGGGTTAAGATGAAAATTCATATACACTAAATGTACAAAAGCAAGGAAATAACCACATTTTTACACTTTTATTGTCATTAAGGGTATGCGAGCACAACAGGGCTATGAAAGAAATTTTTCTTCAGCGCACCTCACACACTTCATCCACTCATGCATAGAGATTTATACTGTAGTGATGTGATAATGAAATGGTTTGGTTGAGATGTAGTCATACCCTGTTGTGCTTGCATACCCTTAATGACAATAAAAGTGTAAATATTTGGGAATTTCCTTGCTTTTGTACTTTAGTGTACATGAATTTTCATCTTAACCCTATTAAGGGCATATGATTTCAGTATACTGGCATTAATCATGGAATATATAAATATACCTAACAGATCTTCCCTTTATCACATATATTTGTGACATTATAGATGATGAGATAGAAGTCCAGTTACAATTTAACCCAGCCTGTTTGCCTCCAATTAGCGCCATAACTCTAGACGAAGCAAATTTATTGATATTGTAGTTTAGTAAATGGACGTTTCCGGTTTTAGTTGTCAACCAGTCAAAGCGACTCTGAATTCAAAACAAACGGGAAAGTCACCAGATGTAAGCCTTTCATATCACACACCATTTTGTAGAGTTATTACAAACAGGCAGAGTAACTTTCTGAAATAGCAAAGACAGCAAGCAACACAAATATGAAAAGGTTAAGGGTTGTCCTAAAGTTTTTATAGATGTTAACAAAAATGTAAAAACTCTGGGATGTTATAAAATCTTCCAATCTTGATTTCCTTAAATGACATGGAGTGCATAATTGGTTTAATGGATACCATTACAAACTATGTAATTGGCACTGCCACGTTCAAATCTTATTCGATCTATTGCAGTCATTTGTGCAATTGGAAAAGATAAAACCTGCAAATTTACATTAGCTATGGGTAATGCAGTAAATTGTATTCAATTAATTGTATACAATGGATTTTTTTATAAGTAATGTGTTTTAGCATTATAAAACTAAAAAATAACTTATTTTCCATCAAAGAAAACAAACTAAACCAATCTTCTAATAAGATCCCATCAAAGCATTTGTTTAAACCTCAAATCCAAATTCTTTGAGTTTCTCAAAGCCATAATCAAATCACAGAACAAATTTTATGTAAAATGTTCACGAATTTTTAGAATGGGCCTGATCACTCATCACAAATGATTGCAATTATGTTGAACACTGCACTTTTGTGAAACACTTTTTTGTGAAACAATTTTTTCGTTATTTTACCAATAAATCTTTCACTGGATTTTTAGTGCCATCTTTTATTGGAATGTTATTTTAAACTTTTATTGAATGTTGTCTAAAACAGCTAACTTGAACAACATTGTTGTAAATTTTCTGAAACATAAAACCACTTTTTGAAGTTTTAGTATAATGAATAGAGATGAATAAGAAAAGCTTTCTGAACATGTTATATTATGAGTATGAATTTATTTTAAAGACGGTATAGTATTTAATCTTTCTTTTAAATGTATCTTATTTATTTAGTGCATTTGTTATTATATTAAGCATATGATTCTTATTCAGATACAACTTCTTTTCTTTTCAACCATTATATCTTTTTTTTTTATAGTTGGCTATCCGTAGTTGATGTGCAACTACAGTGTCCACTATTTATTTTTACATATATTTACATATATATGTTACTATAATTTATTTAGTTATACCTGTAAAATGCATTTTTTACTATATAATAAATAATACTTACATAAGCCTCTCATTCATGAAAATAAAAAAATCCATGAACCTGAAAAAGAACAATAGCCATGACAGTGATATATATATATATATATATATATATATATATATATATATATAGATAGGGAAAGCAACGAAAAGTACTGTAGCTGAGACAGTGCTAAATAATTCAGTGTAGAAAGCATCGACGGGAGATAAGGGAAGGAGGAAAGAGACCTAATTTTAGTTCAAGTGTACTTCAGTATCACAGTTTTTCATAAACAATTATTAATGACGATTAACTTTATTTTGAATTTAATTTTACAGTCGTTTTATCAACAGTTTAAGTTAATGCTGAAAAATAACCCATCTTTTTTAACTTTTAAGTTAAAAAAGATGGGTTATTTTATTTAGTTGTTTCATTTTATTCATCAATTTTTAAAATTCATGTTTTCTGGCATTCGTTGTTAAGTATTATTAGATGAATTTTAACCAAAAATTAAAAGAATAACTAGTATTTATTTAGAGCAAAATAAAATTTAACAAAAATTTAATTTTTAAGTTTTTATTAATTTTTAAAAGTTGAATATTTAAAAGTATTTGAACCATTAATATTTAACTTTTTAAAACGCTTTTATTATTTTACAAATCATATTTTTAAAAATAAATATTAGTTTATATTTTACCAATTACTTCATTATAATCTTATATATATAAAGTACAGTAAGGTTTTCCACTATCATCGACTGGAATTTCTAATAAAAGTTAGATAAAAGCAATTGTTTAGTTAGTAAGATTGGTTTGTGTTCTAGATTCGTTTTTAAATTTCCGGTACTGGTACAGTTTGTGACCCATGCTAAAACCGACTGTACATCGGCATATTCCGGTTTAGACACTCAGATTGTGAGACAGTAGGCGACAATTTTCAATTATGAATTGAGTAAATCGTAAAATCTAACACCAAAATCTGCAAAATTTTAAAAAAGAAAACAAAAATTTCTTGGAAACCCTAACTCTAAAAAAAATGTAAGAAACGGTTGGTTTTTTTTTCATCCTAACCCTAAACCCTAGAAAAGGAAAAAAAAACACTTTTTTTTTCATCTTAACACTAAACTAACCCCTAACCTAATCGGTCTGGTTGTAGTTGTACAAACAATGTTTTTATCGAAACCAAAAAATAATAATAATCAAACAAATCTTTAACGTGAAAAAAATACTTTTTATATAAAATTTATAAAGGTTGTTTCATTATATTTTCTTTCTACAAAAAATAAATATTTTTTATAAGATTTTGCATACGGTGACTTTTTTCTTGCTTTAAATGTGGTTTCATTTTTTTTTTCTGTTTGATAGCGTCGCCTCGTTTTGATTTTGACACTGGGTTGTTTTCATTCGACATCTTCCGACTATTTACGTAAACAGCCGGAAGATGTTGACGAAAAGTCGGTTTTAGCATGAGTCACAAACTGTACCAGTACCAAACTTCTAAGCCAAATAATGTTATTGAAGCAGTCACAAGTCCTTTTACTGATAACGAATCACTGGGTTCAAATATTTAGTAAGAGCCATATTTTTGGCTGCACCATTTACTCAACAGTAAAATAATAACATCAAAATACATTTTCTTTTTTATTCAGTGACAAATAATAATACATTATTTTATATATAAATTGTATTAAAGGTGAAACTATTTAACTCATTCCACCATTATATGTCTCATTTTGTTCCAACTTCTATCTATCTGTCACACCTCTGCATTGTATTGCCTTCTAAGTATCATATTTCTATATACTAGTAAACAATGCTTCAATCAAACTACATAAACCTCTTATTTATTTAATTTTAATAATTTTACATATTAATATTTTGTAATAATTATTTCTATGCAAAACCTAATGTCATAATGTCAGAGATCGTCACTGTCGTCAAGGTTTTCTGGCATAAAAATCAATCTTCAACAACAAGCCTAACTTAAGTGATGCAGTATTTTCTGGTACCTTCCAAAAATGTGGGTAATTATGAATAAACAGAGCCATTTTCTTTTAAATGGGCCTGACTGTCCCCAAAATGAAAACAACCTTTGTCACATCCTACCTGAATGGAAATGGGGGTGGGGACGTACCGACCTAAATCTTTTCCAACAATCACCATCCCAAATAAAATTCTATTATTTATTTGAAAAACTATAATCTTGTTTAAAAGCAAAACATAAAATTATAATAACTAGATTCCTATTCATCTTTATTTGGCTCCTTATTTTTCTCCGATTCTGTAGTTTCTATGAAATCTTTTGAAAAGATATTCGGAAAGATAAGAACAAATCAGATTTTGTTAATTTTCTTTCATTCCGATGGTTTTCTTTTCTTTAGTCTTTAAACATTTTGCAAAAGTTTTCCTTTATTCACAAGTTATTCTTGCACTAAATTCAACTTTCTCTAACAAAAGATAGTCACCTAAACGAAAATACCTATTTACAGTTTTACATGGTGTCTACATCTTTTATTTACTTGTATTCCTATCAAATCATGCATGTATTTATATACTTATTTCTTTTCTTTATTCATGCAATTACACTTATAAGCGGCATCTTTGCGATGCACTTCAAATATACAAATCTGTTTCTTTCAAAAGTATATGTAAATATTGCAAATTGTGTATTTAAGTATTATCCCTTCTCTATAATAAAGTCCAATGTGTATTTATTTGTATATATATATAAATAAATATGCAGGGTGATTCATAAGTCACTTCACTTAGCTATTTAAAATGATTACCATATGAAGCACAAACATACTATGAACTTTTGATAATTGTTATCTTACTCTCTAATTACTGCTATTTGTTAGGCGATGGAAACGTGATGTGAACAGAAAGCCTCCTTCGCACAACACGATAATCAATCAAATATGCTACAAAGAGTCATAAATTCCTTGCAAAAAAGAATGGAGCTATACATGCAGAACGAAGGTGGAAATTTTGAAAGTTTGCTGTAATTTTAAACTCCCATCAATGAGTTTGTTGAATACACTTTCTGTTTTGTATTACCGTATTTTTTAACTTTAGAATTTCAAAAATAAATAGCTAAGCGACTTATGAATCACCCTGTATATGTGCTTCCATCTCATCACACAAAAATTAGCAATTAAAACACGTGCCTTTTTCTGCCACCCTCCCTCTGATAAAACCATTTCAAGTGATGAAGGGAAGCGAGAAAACAAGTAGAAAGTCAGACAACCACATCAACATTACTGAAATGAATTCGAATAGAAATTCCCAATCTATAATAAAAATTCAACAGTGGATGTTTTTTTAGGACAGAAATAATAGCAATATTTTTAAAGTGTCTTAATTGTTTTTGAGGAAGTACATTTTTAAGATGGGATAATGGTATAGAGAGTATTGTATTAAGGCTGGAAAGTGAGCATCTCTTTCTTTAGTTTATTGTTTTCTTCATCATCTCTTGAAAATATATTTCCCTGTGACTGAACAAACAAATTTGATGACATTGGCTTTTCTATAATGACATTATATTTAAGGAGATTCAACTCAACCGAGACAATTAAGTGCACATGAAAATCATAACGATAGAATCAAATACAGAATTTATTATAGAGAAGTAATTTAAAACAAAGGAATGTAAAGATTACCTTGAAAAATCTGTTTCTTCTCCATATATTCTATTGTTTTGCATAACGGTCGAACTGCCGATTTGGATATGGGCGGGGTGACAATGTGTAATCAAGGAAATGGTATTAAATCATGTGCAATCACGTGATGCATCTTTCTAGAGTTTTCTTTTTTTTTCGTTTCTTCCTTAGTGTTTGATGGGGGAATCTTACATAACCTGAAAATATTATCTTGCCAAATAATTTCAGATGGCAGCACACACTGTTGCCCGAGGAAGTGTCGTCTTTGTTCTTTACAATTCTCTCATAAAAATCTGGGGGAAAAAGCTACCAGACTTGAGAGAAAAGTGAGTCAAGTAAAATAGACTTAATGGCTTTCAATAAAAGCTTTCTTGTACTGAAGAGTATTTAGTTCTATGTAGATGAAAAGAGTAAGTGAATGAAAATACAAGAGAAAAATAGATTAAAAAAAACAGACAGTGAGAAATGGTAAAGAATTATATAAAGAACAAACTGGAAGAGATGAGAATAAGTGCAAGAAAGAAAAATGAAAATGAGAAAACTATAAAAGAAAGATGAAGAAGGATGAGAAAAAAAACACAAAGTGGGTGACAGGAAGGGGAAAGAAGATCATTAAAAAGGTAATGAATAATATAAGAAAACAATTAAGAGAGGACGAAACAAGAAGAAAACATTTGAAAGAATTGAATTTTACTTTTTAAATAACAAAAAGAATTAAAACACAGACAGTTATGAATCAAGTAACCTATTAACCTTATAGCTGAGATCCAAGTGCAGTATCTGTTCAGTCTCAGAAGGCCAGTATCCCATTTTTGGAGGGTAGGATAAGTTGCATGAGGTGCCCTAATTTGGCGAGGGAGTGCCGTTAGAACTATACATGTATGTTAGTTCCCGTCCAGATTACCCCTTTTGGGAGCTTGATTTTCCTCACATTAAAAGCTGACTTTTTGTCTAACATTACGTTTTTTTTTATCAGGCGTTCATATTTTTTGTACGTTTGCAATCTGTCTTACATGTTAATAATAAATTATAAGCAATTATTTTCTTTGAAAATTGCTTTAATTAAATACTTTTACCGAAAATCAGTAACATTTAACCCATAAATAAAGATACATTATTTTATAATATTTATTAGTTGTATTACATTTTCTTAAATCTTTCCAGTCGCTTTTTCATTGTTTACATATGTATAGCTACAAAGTACTTAACATTTGAGGTATTTATTTTCGTACTTATATCCTGGTCATACTTACTGATTATGACTCGACAGTGCGTTCTGTTTTCATAACTTTATTAATCCACACAACAGATTCAATTTTAAGGTTTATGCATTGGCAATATTTACTTACTAATACAAGAAAATCGCTTGAATATATACATAGTTTTGTTTTTAAAAAAGAAAAATATTGTTAATCATTTGATGCATATTCATTGCAGTGTTGTTGGGAATGCTTTCCCCTGTGTTCTCAACAGGCTGCAGTTGCTTGCAGAGCATGTATACCCCTAAAACAGTGTGGGTTTAGAGCAAGACGACAGCTCCAGGAAAAGTCCATGGGCAGGGGCAACCGCTATACATTGCATTCATCGACCTAACCAAGTCCTTTGACCTTGTCAGTAGAAAGGGACTAGATGTCCCCTCATCCTCCTGAGGATGATCACGTCTTTTCATGAAGATATGCAGGACACTGTACAGTACAACGGCTTTTCCCCGGACTCTTTCTCAATTAAGAGTGAGGTCAAACAGGGGTGCATACTTGCTCCGACACTCTTTGGCATCTTCTCTCTGCTGTTGTCCTACGCCTTCAGCAAGTCAGAGGATGGAGTGTACCTCCACACCAGAAGTAACGGAAGTCTCTTCAGCCTTGCCCGCCTCTGAGTTAAGACCAATATGCAGAAGGTGCTAATACGTTAGATGTTCTTTTGCTGATGATGCGGTATTGATGGCATACTCTAAAAAGGAATTGCAGCGACTCATCAGCTGCTTCGTGCATGCATGCAGAGAGTTCGGCATGACCATTAATCTAAAGAGACGAACGTCATTGGCCAAGATGTAAGCAGTACCGTAAACATCACCATTGGCAACTACACTCTTGAGGGTGTCTGGGACTTCATATACCTCAGCTCCACCATCTCCTGCAACCCCTCCCTGGAAGCCGAACTCCACAAACACATAGGCAAGGCAGCAACAGCCATGGCTCATTTGCAAAGAGAGTCTGGAACAACAAGATGCTGACCACCAACCTCAAGATAAAGGTGTACTGGGCCTGTGTGCTCAGCACGCTGCTTTATGGCAGTGAATCATGGACCCTCTATTCGTGCCAAGAGAACAGGCTCAACACCCTCCACCTGCACAACCTCAGGAGAATCTTGGGAATCACATGGCAGGACCACGTCTCAAACAAAAGCGTCCTTGATCAGACGGGCATTCTAAGTATGTTCGCTCTGGTCACCCAACGTCGACTCCGGTGGCTTGGCTTGACTATGCTAGGCAAATGGACAATGGGAGGATCCCCAAAGGCATTCTATTGGGTAAGCTCGCAACTGGCTCCAAACCAACAGAAATACCTGTCTTAGGCTACAAGGAATTCTGCAAGCGAGACATGAGGGCAGGTGGCATCAACCTAGTAGGCTGGGAGTCTGTGGCTGAAGACTGGAGAAATTCTGTGAAGGCATGCACCAAGAGAAGTGAGGAGATGAGAGACCAGCAGTAGAGAAAGAAGAGAGAACACAGACGGCAAAGTGTTGTAATAGAGCTCTCAGAACCAGATGTTATCTACATCTGTGGCAACTACGATAGAGTCTGTCAATCCAGGATAGGCCTGCCCAGTCACAACAGATGCTACAATTCGGCAACGGACGACTAATGTAAGGCACAGAACTCAATTGTCTCCTGAAACAACAACAGCATATTTGTCATTGCTTATGAAATATTTGAACGATGCCTTTATAAACATTAAAAATTTAATACATTTCTTATAGTAATAGTTTTCATTCGATGTTCAAAAACTGTTCTTTTCTTGTTTTTTTTTTCAGTTTCATATGAGAAAAATGAAAGCATGTTACATGAGTAAATATTTTAAATATAGTTTTTGTTTATAATTGTTTGTTACATTTGCTTAGCATGTTTAACATGTTAAATGTAACATATTTCTGCCCTTTTCAACCCCCAAATATTGCATTCACAGAAACCCTGAATCAGGCCGGCTAATATATTTATCTTTTTTTCTTACAAATTAGACTGTAGACAGTACAAATTCGTCAACTGAAAAGTTTCTATCCCTAATTTTAAGAAAATCTAAACTATAGACACATCACACAACATTTTACTGAACTCCATAACTTTGAGTAAATTTCACTCACTTTAAGATTTATTAATGGTAGCTTAAAACCAAACATTTTAAAATGGTTTAAACCAATAAATAAGCTCTATTTTCCAACAGTACCAGTATGTTATTTTTGTTTTACTTATTTTGGTGTCTGACTTCCTTGCATTTAGTAAAAGTCCAACAATGATTCAGTATAATGGATCTGTCCTGGGCAGGTACTCTTGTTAGTAGAATACATGAAACTACCAGGTGGACCCAACATTGTCCGGCTGTAAACTATTTTGACAAATTTGGTTTGAATCTATGTAGATCTTATGTTTACTATCATTATACAACAGAAAATTATTAAATTCTTCAATATTTTTGAAATTCATAATAAAATATTAAGGATATGTTTATAAATTTTGGATGTACTTGGACCCTTTAATAAATGAAAATAATTTTGATCCTCAAATAACTCCATGCAATACTGCTAATAATTAAATAATAATGCTAATGATAATAAAATAATTAAAAAAATAAAGTGAAACTAGAGACATACAATTAAATTTAGAGGTTGTGAAGAGTATACATTGTGTGAAGTTAACCCCCATTCGAGAGCCTGAAAATGATCCATAGTTTTTCAGAATCAACATAATTTTGTATAATGTAATTATAATTGAAATGTCATCTGAACTAAACTGTAGAAAAAAAGGCCAGAGAGAACTCGGACAAATCGCAGTATTAATGTTGCTGAGGAGAATAATTTGAATAAAAAATGAATAATCAACAAATGAACAAATAATTTTAGTATTTTATATTAATTTAAAAAAATAATTATATAGTTTGAAAAATATATTGCAAATGTTTTTTGAGCTGTTAGACTAGTAACTTTTTCTATTTCTCTATTCATGAATAAAGTAATTTGTTAGTGAATCTGTAAAAAAATGGTGTCTGAAATGTATGCTGATTTTTTTCGAATCCTGGCAGTCAGTTTCTTCACCTAAGTGCAATCAAAGCAAAACGTATTCATTCATCAGGTTGACATGTGTCAGTTTGATGTTATAATCGAAACATATAAAGACTCTTCAGTGTGGTCACTCTATCCTTTTTCTTTTACATATTACTATATATCTTTTATTTCATGATACTTTAGCTGAATTTATATTTTATTTTTGAAAATAATTTTGGAAATGCTTTCATACAATATTTGTATTTTTTCACATTAAATTTCGGTAAGTCCAAATTTTCAATTAGAAGAATTTGATTGGTACTGATATCGATCCTGACCCAGTTTTCGTGAAGTTCGACTCGGAAGCGTTCGGCTGTCCTATGCAAACGCCCGAGAGTTGACGAGCCGATTTGTACCAGACGACAATTTTGATACGGTGCTGCGTCCTATGATAATAATGTTTTGCTTGTTTTGTTTTTTTGTTGTTAGGGTTAGGGTTAAAAATAATTATTTGATAACAGTAATTTCGCTCTGTTTTGCTTGTTTTATTTGTTTTGTTGTTTAAAAAATTTCTTGCAACTATAACTAAAAATTATAGGACGACGCAACGTATCAAAATAAAAAATATATATTTATTTGATAACAGTAACTTCGCTATGTTTTGCTTGTTTTTTTTTTTTTTGTTGTTTCTTTTAGAAAATTTCTTGAAAATATAACTTACAATCACAGGACGCAGCACCATATCAAAATTGTCGTCTGGTACCATTCGGCTCGTCAACACTCGGGCGTTTGCGTAGGACAGCCGAACGCTTCCGAGTCGAACCTCACGAAAACTGGGTCAGGATCGATATTAGTACCGATATTTTTTATGAACTTCATTATTTGCTTTGGATATCGTTTTTAAATAACTTAGCCTTAACAAAATTTACTGAATTGTTTAAATATCCTTCTTTCCAGGTGTTGCCTTTTAGAAGGTATTTTTAAGTTTTCTTCTATTTTCTTAATTGTATGAATATTATTTCCTTTTAGACTCAGCTTTATTTAATTCTCACTCAGGACAATGAACAATCTATCTTTTATTATAGCTAACATTGTTTTATAGGTACCACTACTTGATATGAAACGAAATCATTTTACTTTTCATTAATTATGTGATTAAAGGTTTTGTTAAGTCATTTATTCAAGCAATACTTTCAGTTTTTAATTGTTTAAAATAATGAAGATTCTAATTGAGCAGCCCACACAAAACATTTTATTTGTTCAAATCATTCAAATAAAACCATGTTAGAAAATATATTTCTATAGCATAATTATTATTTGCTTATTTTGTATCTTTTTTTTGCCAGATTATTCTTATGAGTCTTTCTATAAGCAATATATAATTTAAAAAAATGAACAATTTATCTCTTGGCTTCTTTTATAACATTCCAGAAAACTACCAGAAATTTAGTGAACTTGAAAAGTTTGCGTAATTAGACACTTTTTACTTTTGCCTGTTCATTGTGCAGAAGATTATGGTGAAGACGACAATGAATATTCAGATTTACAATAACTAATTCTTTTCAGTCGTAGTCACCAAATTCAATTGGTGAAATATTTTTCCATCGAAAGTAAAATTTTACAAATCAGAGTAAATCTTTGCAGAAAGGAAATTGTTTTTGATTATTTTTTCTAAAGACAATTATTGAATGAAAACTATTGCAGTATTGATCTTTACCTAAGGTATACTACTTACATGGAATAAATGGTAAATAACAAGCAGTTGACGCAGAATGAATGTTGTCAACTGATCTGAAAATTTCAAGAACAATTGTAACAAATTGAAGTATACATTCTTTTATCCAATTGGCATATAATTAGCAACATGAAAAGCAGAGTTTAATGAGGTTTGTGCTGAGAGAATCTACCTGATACAGCTTATGGATTTGAAATGAAATTCATTCCAGCTTGAAAATTTATTAAAGAGTAGAACTGAGAATACTGTCATTTGAAATTGAAAATAATTAAAACTGGAAGATAACCGTGAGAATGTGAGTATTCCATTCTTACCAATTAAAATTGCAATGATGTCTATTAAAAAGTCTCAAGTTAATAATGCACATAAAACAGACAAAATATAAGAATATTTACTGCAGTTCAATAATTATTTTATTTAAAATTTTAGCCATGTGATTTTTATAAATTAATGTGCTTGTAGTTTGCACACTCAAAAAAATAAGGCTCATTCTAGATATGGTACCAGAGAAAATATCTAAGTTCCTTTTGTTTGATTCAAGAATGTCGCCCTAAGCGATTTTTAGAAATAGAGGAAATATTCACAAGTTGTTTGAAATAATCCTGATATTTTTAAAGAATATCTTAAAGAATTAAGTTATATTTTGAAAGGCGAGCCAAATGTTAGGCTGTTGGCATCCATCTGTCTTGGGAGACAAATGGAGTTCTGTGCGTGAGATAAGTCTGTTGTAGAATTAAAGCATCTGATGTGACCTATCGGCAGGATCTATTACAGTATCCACATATGTAGGTGGCGCCTGGTTCTGAGAATTGGAGGAGAGAGCAAAGACGGCAGAGGGTTTCGTCAGAGCTCTCAGAACCAGACATCAGAGCTCTCAGAGAATATTGTTCGGATACACAAGAAAATGACATCATAATTGCATTTCTCTTTGAAATTGTTGGCCCCTTATTCTTATATGATGAATTCAGTAGAGAATTCCATTTTACTAGATTTGCTAAACTGAGAATGTGACTATGGAAATCGCCAGTTGTTTATATACAGTCACAGAATCTGATTAAAGAATATATTTCCGATTATAACCTGAAGTTGAACAAATTTTATTTCCGTATAAGACCCGCAGTTGAACAGATTGCTTTGCTAGACTTCCTTAAAATAAGTTGATTTTTGCTAACATCTCCTGACACTTTCTTTCGATGTCTATCTCCCATTATTTTACTGTTGTGTCAAATGTTAATATTTATCAGCATATATTGTCATATACATTTAAATATATTAAACATATATTTCCTATGGCAGATCCTAGAATGGATGACTAGAGGTTCTTGTTTATACTAAACAAACCGTTATCAGCCAAACTTTATTGATGCCAATAAACATGTATGTTTCTTGGCAACATTCATATGTGGAAAGGCTTGTTTCAAATTATGTTAAAAAAAATGATCTTTTTAAAATTTCAGTCGTTTAAATTTGAATTCTTTTAAAATAAATTTCTATACATATTTCAAATCATTTTCTTATGTTTCTTATGTTTACTTCTGTTCATTTCTTATTCAAATATTAAAGCGAAGTGCATTTTATTACTTACTACTGAGACACGTGTCCAGGCGTTTCAACGGAAAATTGAACAACCCAAAGTTAGTAATAGTTTCAAATCTTTCTACAAAATGTTGAAATTTAAATTGTATAGATACGTTTGAACCAAACGAACTTTTTGTTACTATTAACTTTATAATCAATAAGAGGTTAAGTTTCAGTGCTGGTTTATTTAGTAAATTTAGTAATTTCTGTAATGGATGTGTGAACTTGTCTCATAAATTTCATCTAGAAATTTGTAGCATGTATTCCCTTCAAAGTTAGGTGGTGTTGTGTTCACAATTGTTAACAAAGAGGTGTCAGTGTTAATTGATTAAATGAAAAAGAAAATAATTGAAATCTTTCTCTTCAAAATACCTTACAACCAGTTCACTGCTATTTACACAAAGAAATGAGTTAATTCACAAATTAAGCAATTTTTTTGGAGGGTGGTCAGAGGTTAAAAACTTTCATTCTTATATTGTAGTATATCCATCTTGTAACCTTCTACTTTCTCTGTCATAGTTAGGAAAGTTTATATTCATCACCCAGAATCTTAAGACAGTCATATCGGGTTTGGAGCATTTAATTACCTTTCATATTCATCCTTTCATAGTGTGTATTAAATAATCCATTTTTATATTTTTCCATTAGTTTAGAAGTTACACATGATTTTTCTTTATAATTTATTTCCCTTAGATTTGTAAAGTAAATTTTTTATATGTTACTTTTATGTCTAAGCCATATCAACTCAATATCATTCTATCTAGTGAAATTAGTTTCTATTCGCATTTATTAAGCAATTGCTATACATTTAATTGGTAACTATTCAAAGAATTTGTATACGTTTTGTTCATCATCCTAGTTGTACTTTATTCGATGCATCTATATGTGTTAGTATCATTGTATGATTTAATATAATTTTGTGTGTTTAGTGAACTTCCCTTAATTACATATTTTTGATTGAGATTTATCTTAGTTTTAGCTTATAGTGTATAGCTGTTTATTTTATTACAGTTTCTATTTCTATTCAGCTTTCAAAATTTATTTGGTATACTAGACATTTCAGATTAAGCTATTTATTGTAAATTTAATGGTTAACTTATATTTTCAAACCCCATAATTGTTTTGTTCACAACATTTTTTTAAAGTATTTATTTTATGTAAGTATGATTCAGTTATCTTTGATCTTTTTATTGATTAGTGTTTCTTAATGTGTTAGTTTCATTAAAAATAGATCTTTTGAATTTACTTGGTGAGTATTTACTTGCTTTAGATAAGTTATGTTCTTTATAAACTCAGTTAAGCACTCTCTAATCGTCTTCTCCTTAGATATGCCATGTGGTTGTTATACATTAGTTTAAAAAGACAACCAGTGGCTCCAACATATACAGATGATCTATTTGGTTCTTTTACCTTACATTAGTATACAGCATCAGAAAGCATACACTTATCTTTTAAAAGACAGTTTGCAGGATTCTGGTTGTTGCATCTATTTACTGACTTTTCATTTATTTGGTTATATTTCTGTTATTTGTTGTCTATTTAATTTTTTTTGTTAGATATTATTGTATTCGCTAGGTTTTGGCGCCTTGAATATGAGACTTTAATAGTGTTCTTGTTTATAATTTTGCCTAATGCCTGATATCGAGGGGAGATTTTATCAATTATTTTGTAAAATTCTCTAGGAACGTTTGTGTTTATGTGTTCACTAAATACGAGTGGGTTAAACCATATTGTTTTTCTACTTCTATTATAATCTTTCTTGTTTACATTATACTTATTGTCAATATTTATATCAAAAGTTCTGCTAGCTCGATCAATCATCATTGAAGAGCTGTGATACAGGGAAACAGTCCGTTTGTAGTAAAAAATAGAGTGCAAGAGGGAAATTGAATGTGACCACTGGTAGAAAAATCAATTTAAAGAGGTGATAAATTTTTTACAAATTTATTTTGAAATGACTTGGAAAATTGGTTAGGGACTAGCCTAATTGGATGATACAAAATAAAGAACATCATTTTTCCTCTCCCCTTCTGGAAAGATGTGTCAAACAGTTGATAAAACTTTACCTTGAAAATAGTTCTTTTTTTGTTTTTCTCCTTTCAGAGTTTACTATTAACATATTTTAAATTGAGGTAAAGAAAGGACTGCAATTACGTACATTTAAAACGTCTGTCTCACCTACTGTTTCTAATTGGAATGAAACTAGTTAAATCACATATACAATAAGTGAAAAACGAATGTTTTTATACAAATTATTACTTTGAACGGATTATATTAGCAATTGTTTTAGTTCAACATATAAAACACTTGGTTCTCTGAATCATTTTTAACATATATATACATATATATATATAATTTATATATATATATATTAACATATATATATATACATATATGCATATATATATTCTTATATTATATATATACTAGCGGAACCCGTCGCCTGGCGTTTCACGGGAGAAAGTACTACCTATTGCATGACGTCGAATGAAAAAAGAAACAACCTATTGTTCTTCCCCCCCTCTACCGTGTTGGCGAATGTTTTAAATTAAAAAAAAACAAAAAAGTGATAGAGTAGAATGGGATCGAATGCTAAAAGTGGCGATTATGAAACCTGCCTTCTTAACGACTGCGCCACGGTTTCGAGTTAAAAATACATGTTAAAATATGCTAATTAAGCTAAGCTTGTTTATTGGTATGTGTGTTAAGATTTAGCTTCTGCCGACCAAATGTAAAGTTCAACAATGACAGGGTTTAGGTCATTTGTAGTTGATGAAATAAATGGATTTCAGCAAGTTTTCTATAATATGCGTGTTAAAGGTGTATGATTTTTAAAATGTAAATGTATCAGGGGCTACGAGTGTCTTGGCGCTTATTGAATTAAATAGGAAGTCGATTCGATCAAGAAATTGTAGCCGCCATGTTGAATGATTAAATGTAGCATGAACTGTGTTCGTTAATTTCATTCGCTTAATTCGGGAATGAATATAAGTATAGAATTCATAGGTAGAAATAGAAATAACGTAATCTGATATTCGCGGAAAATCATCGGAGTGAACGTGAGTGCTCATTAAGTCTTTGTGTATTGCTTTATATTATGTAGTAAATTAATACCAGGAAAATTATAAATAAGTACGGTGTCTTTTGTGGAAATTAAACTGTGTTTATTAGTTCCCGGTGTCGATGAGTGGAGTGACAGTACATAATTATTAGGGAGAAAAGTTTTTGCTACCACCTATATGGAGTTGGTTTGGCGGAGAGTTGTAAATAATAACAAATTTACTAAAACATGCTCGAGTGAATAAGTGTAATATAGTGGTGAGTTTAGTAGCCTGTGATGCATGTGGTTATTTTCCTATTCTCCGAGAAGGTACAGGGAAAAATCGTCTTAACTTTATGTATTATATATATATATATATAGGAAAAAATTAAGTAATGCTCACATCATATGTTATTCTTGACATCTGTACAAAAATCAAAATATCATTGTATTTTCAAATACAATTTAAGGAAGTAGTCAAACATATTCCTTGTTTTGTTCTTTGTAATCAGATATCGAACTTGATGTAGAAAACGGTAAAACAGACAAATCAATTTTCATGATTTTTCTAAAAAAAGATGTAAAAAGTCAGTTTTTAATGCAAATCAATTTTGATAAACATTGAAACATTGTTGTCATTTAATTCAGAATATGATGTCTTTGAAAAAAAGTTTTTGACAACTTAAATATGTTAAAACTTTATTTAACATATTTAAGTTGTCAAAAACTTTTTTTCAAAGACATCATATTCTGAATTAAATGACAACAATTTTTATAAAAGTAATTACCTACATTCTTCATAGAGAAAACTTGAAAAAAAACTTATATTTAAACAGTTTTTATGTTATTCTCTAGTTTTTTATGTTTTCATTTCTTTCCTTGATTGTTATTTAGGATTAAACAGATTAAAATATTATCTTTAAAACTGAAACATGTTTTTCCTTGGTGATATAATAAAAATGTAGCAAGAATAACAATGAGCCAATCAAATAAATGTAACTTAAATAATTCTTTCCATTATTTAACAATGAATGAAAAACAGATGGAAATTAAAATGGCCAAACATTGTAAACAAATTAATAACTATTGATGATTCATTAAATAACTATGAAACTGTTCTCATTAAAATCTTATGCATAGTTTGAAGGAATTATTTCCTATGTTTACTCAGCTATCTATAGGTTTGCACACAGGAACTGAAAACTGCAGCCTACATTAATAGACGATATTGAATAGCGTTTTAGTAGATTCATAGGAAAATTGATTTATTACAAGAAACAATGTATACACTTATGTATAAGTCGGGAAATATGTAAGAAAAAATAATGTTCGATTAGATTTATACCTGAAGCCGATATCTTGCTGATTTTCACCAACTTAAACATCTATGTTAAATAAACACTCAAAATATCTGGAGTGGTTGCTTTACAATGAAACAATCTTTTACCTCCATTTTACAAGTATTTTTTATAGAATATATGTTTTGGGCTTGCAATTTTTATTTATGTCATGATTTCAATTAATTTATTAATTGTTCCAATCAACTTGTATCCATACAAATGCTCTGCTATCATTGATTTGTTAAAGAAGTTGCACATTCTTATAAAACTGTAATTGCACAATTTTATACATGTGTAAATGGAGAAACCAAAATGACAAGGACATATTTTAATTATGTTATTAGTAACAACAAAGATTTATAATAACTGCAAAGTTAAAAGTTAACATAATCCTTGTGCGCCACTTCTTTTCAACAAAATCTAACAGATGCTGTGGGTAAAAGAATTTGTAGAGAATTTGAAATTGGTGAAAGCAAGTGAGAAGATGGAGAAAGCAAAACCTACAAGCCGAGAACATTGCCAAATCTAGGGGCAGAAAGAATTTCTGTGCATAATTGGAAAATGATTTATTTGAGGCACTGAGGAAAGAAGTGACAACTCTCATCGGGAAACTGCAAGATAAATGGCCAAAGATGGAACCTGGAAATGTTCTGGTGGATAGTGCCATGTTTTATTTTGCGAGGCGTTAGTTAGTATTGCACCTAAAAACAAAGATATCTCAGAAACAATTTCCAAAGGTAAAATAACTCAAGTTCACAGCTTCATATTAAAGCAGATGAAAGTAAATCATTTTGAACGAAAACAAATCAGACATGAATGATTGATCCATGTGTTTTGTTCATATGTCTACATATTTCTTTTTTTCATTTTCTTTTCAGTTAGCTCTCAGAGATCAAGGGATCTCTTTCAGAGGCTAACAATTGATTTGTTTATGAGTTAAATGAGCATGTAGATATCTATTTAAGGATTTGCTCTACTTCTTAAACTTTGAATAAGTAAAAGTTGAATAATAATAATAATAATAATAATAATAATAATAATAATAATAATAATAATAATAATAATAATAATAATAATAATAATAATAATAATAATAATAATAATAATAATAAGTTTCTTCTCCCCAATAGACCACATAACTATGTTATAGTTTATTTTTCTTGTGGTCTTTGCTTGGTTTTGCTGGATTTCAGAAGCGAAATTGATCTGGTCTGGTGGAGTATCTAACTGAGTGTTGTCACTATAAGAAGCTGCAATATTACTTTCTTCGTATCAGCCAGTGTGTAGTCATACTGAGAGGATCTTATTTGGACTTCGGATACTATGTTATTTTTATTTGAATATTTGGTCAGGGTTTACTTCTAAGGGAAAGTATCCTTATGTCAAGATCTCCTGACTAACTCCTGTATGAAGAGACCAAAGATACTCATGGATTATGTCTACTAGTCGTGAAAACTCTCTCTCCTAAAAAAATAACTGGTGATGTGGGCAGCAAAACAGCATATATTAGAACTACTAGACCTACATATTAGCATACAGCAACCAAACGTATGTAAGAATCATTAAACATACAGTATTGTTTTATTATCTGACTTATGGCACAAAATATACAGCAATTATTAAATATAAAATATTGCTTAAAATCTGTGAAAGTCTTGTGAAGAGTTGTAGTGCATATGTAGCATCAGCAATATATGGGAAAAAAGACCCGGATAACTGCTGAATAAAATCAGGTATGCTAGTGTGTGAAACTAATTCAGGGTACATCATACCCTGTTTAAAAGAAACTTTACCATATGAAAAAAACAAACTACCAACCGGTGATTCTAGGGGTCTAATCACCACTGGATCTTTTAGAATCACTAGACGTAGTACTGAATAAACCATTCAAGAATAATGTGAGGAAGCAAGGGGAAGAGTGGTTTTCATCAAACCAATTTGAAAAGAATCCATGTAGAAATAATTTCTATATTAAAGTTATTTTTGTGCACAAGCTTTTATTTTTCTATTTTATGTGTATCAAGTTCATTTTATGAAGTTTTAATCATTTTTCAAATGTAAATCTACCTGTAGAATGTTGCAGGAGTAGAATGTTACATGATGATCATGTTTTCAAAGGCGGGCAACTCATTGGATTTTTATATTGAATCAAAAGAAACTGTGACAATCTGATGTATTTGTTTTCTAATAAAGAAATTAGAAAGACATACAGAAATTTGTTGAAACTTATTAAAATGGATGAAATAATAATGAAAAAGCACCATGAAACAAAAACTATATTCTAAAGGAATATTAAAACTTAATGAAAATGTTTTTCATTTATGAGAATTTACTAAATCATGCTATAATATGTTGATTAACTGTCTTGACTAAGACACATGGCTTGGACTTTTTCCCCTTTCACAGACATAAAAGTGGTCAGCTTACATTGTATAAATCTAAGTGAGATGTCAATGTTTCAATCGCAATCAAATCTTATGTCGAAATAGTATTTTGTATTTTTTTGTAAAAAAACACAACACAACACAAGAGAAAAGAATTGCTTAACCTGTGTGTGTGAAAAAGAAATAAATTGTTTTGATTGAATTTTAAGCCTTTAATTAAGATAAAGCATAGATGCAGTAAAGGATCTTTAAACTTGATTTTGAAATTCTATGTATGCTATATTCTTCACACAGACTAGCATTTGTTCATTCCATGCAACACAATTGTTAAGAATAGATTCATAATCACATGTAGATAAATACTACTACTCTTTGTATTCACGTATTTTATTTATTCTCTAATGATTTTCTTAAATTGATCAATACATTCTTGCATATTTGCTTAAATAAGACCGAGAAGTGAGGTTTGATTTTCTTTTTTCTTCCTTTTCATCATGACAAGAAGAAGTGCAATTTCTATCACCTTGCAAATCATGTTCTACATATTCGCTTCCACGCGATGTGTTACTTTCACACTCTCAAATCCTAATTTTCTAGAAAAATAAAACACCGACGTTTTGTTGGTGGCGCCATAGCATCGGGAATAATAATCAAGAGTGGAAACCGTTTTTGGTATCGAATAGATCAAATGCTAAAGTGAATGCAACGCTATACTGCCACTGAAACACGATAGACATCTCATGAAACGTAAAGTATATAAAATCAATTTTTGTATACGAATATATAATCTGTTCCTAAACTCAAAAGCAACTGGGACTCTCATGCTCTGAATATATTTGATAAGTTCAATCTGTCTCTTTGGATAAGGTTTCTGTGGCGAATACGAAGAGGAAAGAGACAGCTAAACACTTATGCAACTATCCTTTCATCATGGCTGAAAAGAAAATAATATTTTTCCCAAAATGTTTGTTTCTTAAAATATCCCCTGACATTAGCTGAGACTAATTTTCGTTTTTTCATCATTGTTGACAGCTTCTCAAACAAATATTAAAAAAAACTAATGCATGATTAAGCAAATTGGCATATTGTATTTCTCCCTCGATCATTGGGTGAAACGTTGTCTAAGTAACTTAAACAAAACTGAGTAAGATAAGAAATAGGGAAGTAGATAGTTTTACCCCCATGAATTGAATAAAATTACTCAATTGTTACTGCTTATGATGAAGGTCCTCGTAACAGTCAGCAAATTACAGCTGACAATATATAGTGAAGATAACGAACATATAAATAAGATAAATAAATTGAGTCATTTTTAGCAAACATTGCGAAAGCATCATAGTGTATACATAAAATTAAATAGACTTTTTCATCCAATAACCAAACCTAACAAGCCGCGCGTGCGTGGTCCCCCTCTGTATGTGACTCGATGTGGTGAGTGTTAAAATGCAATAAATTTGGGCAATTTGGGGCATTTTTGATCCCCCTTTGACCCCCTAGAGGCGCGAACCAGAATTTTTCTGAGGTCAAGGATGCTCATTTTATATCCAGAACAATTGCCTCGACATTTTGGCCAAGTTTCAGAAAAATTGAATGGATGAATCAAACGTTATGGGAGAAAAGGGTCATTTTTTTGCCATTTTGGGGGCTTTTGACCCCCTGGGGGCGCGAACCAGATTTTTTCCAAGGTCAGCGATACGTATTTTCTATTAGGAACAATTGCCTCTACATTTTGGCCAAGTTTCAGAGAAATTGAATCGATGGATGAAAAGTTATGGGGCAAAAAATGTCATTTTTTGTCATTTCGGGGCTTTTTGACCCCCTGGGGGGCTAACCAGATTTTTTCTCAAACATCAGAGAATGTCACTTTCTAACCTGACCAAAGTTACAACTTCATGCAAAATTTCAGAGAAATTCAGTTGATGGTTGCGGAGAAAAATCCGGACGGACGGACGGATAAGCCTCAAAACATAAGTTCCCTGATTTTATAAATTGGGGGGCCAATAATTAGAGTATATTAATTGTTCAACCATTATAGATTATTTTCTGTTTAACTACATATACTAGTCAAAATTCTATTTTCTGCAAATAACTTGCATCAGATCAAATAAAATATTTTTTATTCATTTAGTATTGATACAACTTTAATAATTGCTGTTTGCTTATTATCTACAACAATCGTAATGATTGTCAATACTGAGCGATATCATTTTTTACTATAGAGAATTTTAATGATTATGAAGATACGGAAAAGAAATTAGCCCATCTATATATAAAAATAATCTATGCATTCATTTTTAAATATTATTGGAGGCAAGAAAATAAGCAAATCCTCAAAATGTATTATTTTCCTATGAATTGTTTTCGAAGGTAAATTTGTTTTGGTTTCAATAATGTTCTACTAAATTTAACTAAAAACACCATAAAGTTCAGGTTTTCTTTTTTTCCATGAAAATGAGAAAAATATATAATATTTTCATTAATCTTGAAATATCTAGCTATCTTAAAAGGAGGAAAAAATGAAAATTATAAGTATTCGTTTTCTTTTTTGTATTTATCATAATCATTTTTCATTACTTTTTAATCAAGATGGACTGTGATATGTTAATCTCATTAACAGAAGATGAAGGATCTTAAATAATTTCAGAAATCTTTTCTAGATGCAAAAAGATGAAGCACCAACATTTTTAATGGAGATTAATTAACTGAATGTTTCCATTTCCAGTGTGGCATCATCAAGTCAATAGGAAACGCATCTGCGTTTGTATTTTTTCATCATTTTTTTTTTTATCCCAGTTTAAAAATATTACTGACTCTGAATAAAACAACATCCATGCAAGTTTTAGTTAAAAATGGAAATAAGTAAAATAGATATTATTCGTTGTTCAGTGGTTAAAACATAGAAACATAGAAACATAGATGAATTCTGGTAGAAGGACATGAGTCGTCCTATGGCACCAGCTCCTTGTCTTCATCGTTGTATGCGTCCAGTGATGACAGCAGCCTTATAATTGAATTTGATTTCTTGGTCAATCCAGAACTTATCCAACCGCTTCTCAAATATCTTTACAGTTTCGGCTTCAATTACACTTGATGACAATCTGTTCCACAAATCAACACAGCGATGGCTGAATGAATATTTTTTCAGGTTCAAACGTGCCTGTTTCTTGTAAAGCATCTGACTGTGTCCCCTGTTGCCCACTCTTGTACTTTTTCTAGTCAATAATTTATCAGCATTGAAATCATATTTTCCAGAGAGCAATTTATAGCACTCAATCATGTCCCAACGTATTCTTCTATATGCCAAACTTGGCAATTTCAGAGCTTTCAACCTTTCTTCATAACTCTGATCGTACAGTCCTGGAACAAGTTTAGTAGCTCGCCTTTGTACATTTTCTATCAATTATAAGTAATTAGTTTCACCGACAATTGCTATAGAACGAGCCTGGGTGTAACGCATTTCAGGTCTTGTTCTATACACGAAAAGATCAAAGCGAAATTGTCAAAGACTTCATCATTTTGTTCCGCAAATAAGATTTGTTAATCTAAAAAATGTTCCTAATACCCAAAATAAGAAACAACTGACTTTGTTACATCTTTGAAAATTTGTTTATTACTCAGTTCAATTAAACTTTGTTCTTAACAAAATGGGTGTGACAAGGAAATAACCCCAGACAAAATTCATCACAACTGTTAATTAATATTTTCAAATCTGAAAAGAGATGATTGTAGTTCAACTTCATATTAGCCTCTCATGTAAAAAAAGAAAAAAAGTTGCATATCGATGTGTTGCCAGCCAATGATGTGATTATCCAAGATCTAATAAAGAATATGTCGTTTTGTAGACACATACATTTACTGATTTGTTTCATAACTCAAGTATACCATAAATGCCCCTCTCATCGATGAGTAAAATAGCAACTTGCGTTCAATCAATTCTATACAATAAATGGTTTTAAATAGGAATTATGTTTTGCTATTAAATAACCCCAAAACAGTTGATATGCTTTAACACAGAGAAAGCAGACCTTAAATATGGGTTTCAAAATAGCCAAACTGTATTCTGCACACTTGTGACGATATTGAAGAATACATGATGTAATCGTCATGAAAATGGTTTTGAAATCATCTGAGACCATCTAGTAATCTATAGTTCATGCTTTACAGATGAATAAAGATTCTGTTGGGAAATGTTATAATAGAAATCTGTATTAGGCTTGAATAATTACGTGATTATTATGTTTTGAGGCATGTCCGTCCGTCCGTCCGTCCGTCCGTCCGGATTTTTCTCCGAAACCATCAATTGAATTTCTCTGAAATTTTGCATGAAGTTGTAACTTTTGTCAGGTTAGAAAGTGACATTCTCCGATTTTTGAAAATAAATCTGGTTAGCTCTCCCCAGGGGGTCAAAAAGCCCCAAAATGGCAAAAAATGACATTTTTTGCCCCATAATTTTTCATCCATCCATTCAATTTCTCTGAAACTTGGCCAAAATGTGGAGGCAATTGTTCCTAATAAAAAATAAGTATCGCTGACCTTGGAAAAAATCTGATTCGCGCCCCCAGGGGGTCAAAAGCCCCCAAAATGGAAAAAAATGACCCTTTTCTTTTTTCTCCTATAACGTTTGATCCATCCATTCAATTTTTCTGAAACTTGTCCAAAATGTAGAGGCAATTGTTCTGGATATAAAATGAGCATCCTTGACATCAGAAAAATTCTGGTTCGCGCCCCCAGAGGGTCAAAGGGGGGTCAAAAATGCCCCAAATTGCCCAAATTTATTGCATTTTAACACTCACCACATCGAGTCACATACAGAGGGGGACCAGGCACGCGCGGCTTGTTTATATAAATTAGTGCTATAATACATCACTAGAACAAAACAGTAAGAAGAGAAAACCAGCAACACAGATCTTGTTAACACTGATCTGGCATGTTTTTATAACAAATACACATTTTATATTTTTTAATTTCTGAGATGAGGATTGATAATTTGGATTATTCGGACTACTGTTCTCATATTGGATGTTATTTTCACAACGTTTCAACTGATGTAACCTCAAACCGTTTTCATGTGCGTCTTGTCGAACTACATAATCTATAGGAAACATTGTATATATGCGTTGCGACACCAATTTGAACATTTTACATGAACTTTGGAAATTATATCTATGAAAGCAAACTGTTCAATTCTCAGATATTCTATAGATACTAATAATAGTTATTCAACACTTTTGTCCGGTCATGGCTGATGGAATGAGAACAATCTACCTCTGTGGATTAAATAAAGTGTTCAGTTCGAAATTGCGTACAGATTTCAATGTTTGATAAGACACATCGGAAGATGGTTGAAAGTTACATCGGCTGTGACATTGTGAGGATAACATCCAAGATGAGTGCTGTAGTCTGAATACTAATTCAAATATACATTTGTACCATTTTAGTCATTATCAATTTGTTTACATTGAGGTTCCTAATGCAAATCACATCTGACAAGCTGTTTGTGAATTACCTGAATATTTAAATGACTAATATTTGCACAGCAAAAAAGATGCATTTACAAATTATGAGTGAAAGTAAAATATCACACATTTTTTCACATATTGTTTCATCTGAAAGAGTAAAAGACACTTAAGAAAAACCCGAAAAAGTTTGATAAGTTTGCAATAAAATTATAAAATATGTGGCAAAATTTTCTGATAAAGATTTTTAAAAGTTCGAATTTCATGTTGAAAACCGAATATGTTGAATAAAAGAGAAATTAAAAGTTACTGTCACAAATAAAGCAAATGCTACAACTTTTAAAAAATCGTCAATAACGATGAATAAAAGTCAAAATAGAATCTTCTTTTCATCTTGTTTTTTTTCTTCTATTCTCATAAATGTCTTGTATTTCATTTTACTTTGTGAACAAGAATCATTTTTTCTTTTATTATTTTCCCTCACATGTTTTATTTTTCACTAGTCTAAATTGAATCATGGAGTTTTGGAATTTGGTAAAATGAAAATAAATCTAATTTCTATGAATTAATCTCGGTCAAATCTGATTTCAAATACATAATTATTTTTTCATATTTCAATTTTTTCTTGTCACAGATTTCCATTTTCTTTTATGATAGTATTCTCAGCTTTTTTTTTATAATAATCCTCTTCTGTCATCATTAAATTATGGCAGCTGTTTTAATAATTATAGGTGTTTATATTTTTTAAGTATTTGATTAACATACTTATTTAATTATTAGTACGATATGTTTTATTAATCAATTCAATGAATAAGAGAAGTCACTCTTGAATAGTTTTATTAATTACTCCTGTGAATATAAGACAGTCAGACAGACATATATGGTGGTGGTAGTATTGGTATTATTATTTGTACTCACTAGGAGTTATCACACAAGTCATCATCAGTGATTGCTAACAACAACCGGTGGTGTTCCCTGGAGTCTGAGTGACAACAAGCCTCTCCAGATTTCCAGTACTCTCCACCTTTTTTTTCATAACCACCGCAAATAACCTTGCGGTATCGCAACAGCCACTTACCATTGATTTCTCGCTGGTAACGACTATTGATCTCTCTCTGGGATTTGGTTGGCAATAAGCCTTCTCAAGGTCCCAGTACTCTCCGCACTCTTCCAGTGGAGTTCTGGTTAGTGCTCTCCCTCTTCGGTCTTTCCATTCTCCTTGACCCTTCATGACTATTTTGTGTGGTATCAGCCAGGGCTGGTGCCATCATATTTTTTTTGGGGGGGGGCAGTTTATGCGATTTCTTGTAGTTTCTGTTCCTTGGTTCGTGTGGTGGTGTTGTTATTATTATTATTATTATTATTATTATTATTATTATTATTTATGAAACAAGGTGCATGCAGCCAATTTCTGCAAAAGTGTGACGTTTTCCAAAGAGCAAGAAAAAAGGTGACGCAACTGACATCACACATTCAGAGCTAGTCGCATTGATATCTTTTTTTGTATGTATCTTTGTATCAAGATACGAAACAAAGCCCCTTTGTCAGAAATTAATTTAAGCTTTAGCTTGATACAAAAGAAATCAACCGAAAGTCAAACATGTGCTAAAGAATTGAACATGTTACATACATTTATAAACAAATACTTTTCCCCAAAAAATTGGCCATTTTTTTTATCTTAAGGTTTAAAAAGCTACGGTCTGAGTTTTAAAAAATTAACGATTATTTTTATATGTATGGTCAACTTTTCAAAGACAGTTAAGAAAATGACTTTTGAAACAAAAATATTCAGAGTTTATTTCTTTAATATTTATTTTTTTGATTACAAAAAGAGAAAAATGATTTTTTTTTTAAGAAAAATGACTCGTTATTGTATAATTAGATATTTCGTATAATAAAAATCATTACTTTTAAAATTTGCTTTTCTTGCATGATTTTTAACTATCCCATTTCTCATCGGCAGTCGTTTATAGATATACATATCTGCAAAAACCAAATAAAATGATATTCTACCCATGATACAAGCTCATCTACACCATACTGTCATATATTGAGGCCAAGAAACAAATTTAGTCCTCTATTTCATTTTCAGTTCTAATCAAAACAGCATCAAATGGTGCTATGAATACTGAATGACATCTATCTTTTTTATTCCATGTTTTCTCCCTTATATATTGCCTTTGCTCTCTTAATTTTCTATATTGTTTATCATGTTTCTACAATTTTGATTACTTTGCTCTCTATCTCTCTCTTGATTTTAATTAGCCTTTTCACACCTGTATATACCTTCCTCTAATGAAGAGCCACTTCTATTCTTCTTTTCCTTTTCTTAAATCACATAATATCACTTTTCTTTTCGAAAATTTGTATTTATGTTTTTTTTAGCCATTTTCTCCCATTCTTTTTCGTATCTTCTTTCTCTATTTTTCCATCTTTTCAACGTCACATCTTGCAATGGAAATGTAATGTGCAAAAGAAATCTGCAGAAGTGAAATGGTAATAATCTTTTATCAATTCTTAATTCAAATAACCATTTTTTATCAGTGAGTGCTTAAGAATTCTATGAAAGGAGGTCATAAAAACTTTAATTTAGCAAATGCACATTTGTATTCGAGTGATTTGTTCGAGGATTCATTGATACTGTTTGCAAATGTTTTCCGTTATTATTATTATTATTATTATTATTATTATTATTATTATTATTATTATTATTATTATTATAATTAAATAATTTCTTTACTATTGCTTTTATCTGCTGCTAACTTTTGAATAGAATATGGATGCAACGTTGTGTTATTCTAAACATCACTTAGCATTCTACTTTGTTATTTGATAATGGTATTTGTCTAAGGCTTCCTTTGTTTTTTTGTTTTTTTTAAGTAGTTATTGATTCCATTAGTATCACATCTCTTTTTTTATTTAGACTATTTAATATTTCATTTAAACCATTTTTCAGTATGAGAAGGGGGGGGGGAGAAGGAGAATGTTGAGATCGCTACTACAAGTGCTGTTAAGTAATGATGATGATTAATAAATCTAGATAGTTTGCAGTTTTTCATTTATCTATTTATTCCTTAAGAATTAATTCTTCTTTTCCATTCTGTTTTTGTCAATGATTAGAAATTAAGAACTGTAAAAAGGAGCATTCATATTTTTCTGGTAATGGTAGTTTGCTTGAAGCATTGCTGGGAATAGTAGTAGTATGTGTTTAAAAGGCTGTGGGCAATGCAAATTCCGGGTAAGATGTAAGCTGGAAGGAACAAAAATAATAAATCGAATACGAAATGTGACTTACCATTTATTTTTCCTTAAAATCTTAGATAACAGCAAGTGTGATGTTAGCTATTTGTGTGATGTCCGGATGATTATAAAAATCATTTATTTAATATTTCGGGAAAAGAAACTTCCCTTTGTCAAAAATAATAAACACCAGAGGAAAATTCCGTCCGTGCAGAGAATAAATTTGCATTGCCCACAGCCTTTTAAAAACATACTACTATATATATATTCATATCCGAGCATTATCAGAACATTTTCAGAGACATAAATCTATTATTATACTAAAGCTAAGTCAATAAACTTTTGTTGTCTTAAGACTTTTCTCCTATAAACTTTAATCACACCAAATACATGCTAAGATATACTTTAGTCTAGGATTGAATTATTTTTTAAATCGTAATTGTTTTAATTAGCTGTAATTTTCAATAACTAAACCAGTCATCCCTCTCCCATTTAGCTATCTATGTATTTTCCTCTCCACTCTCATTCCATATTGGTTCAACCAGTCTTTAATGTTTCTTAATATCTTTGAGCATTTAGAGAAAGAGTGACTCTCTTTTTCTTGACATAATCATCTAATTTGCATATGCGTGTCTATACACACCACTAATAGGTTTTGGTATTTAAAGTGCTGCCGGTTTCCCACAGCCGGGGTGGGCAACACCAGGCAATTTCTTATGGTTGCTCTCCATGTGGTTCGATGGAAAGGGTTGATATCAGTCATGCTGCCTGCAGTGAAATCACTTCTTATGCACTCAAGCCAGGTCTTCCTTGATCTAACACTTTTTATTTATTGAGTCCATGTAAGAGATGGCATGCTGTTCCAGCTAAGATGCCGAGTGCAGAAGTTATCCCAAATCCCACCAATACCAAGTCTCTCATGAAGCATGGTTGAAGGGATCTTTTCCTCCAGTTTGCTGTTGCACATCTATCTGACTATGGTACGATTATTAGCTGAAGACTTTTCAGATCAAAAACGTTTAAGACCTATGTCTCACTGCCATGCAAGATGGCACAGCGAACACAGGCTGTAAAGAATTTTCCCCAAATCTTAAAAAAAAAAGTGTGCCTAGATGTAAGGATTGGCAGCAGCTTCTTGAACCTTCCCCAAGCAACACAACAACGAACAGTGATAGCATATTTGCAATCACCAACAGCATTCAACATGTAACCCAGGTAGCAGAAGGTAACTTTGACGTCAAATAGGGTGCCATCTACATCCACATGTGCCACAGTTTGATCATCAATTGGGTGGACAATACCCAGACATCTGCAACCAGCATAAACCGGATCAACTGCCAGTCTTCCAGTAAGACCACAAAATTTCTTGTGGACCCATAGATTGCACTGGAAGTATTAAATGGAGTTTACACTTATGCCTCTGTGACAGATAGCACAGGGAAATATACTAGCATCCTGCAGGAGGTTGCCTCTCAGTCCTTCGCTCTTCATATATATAAGTAAAAAGAATTATTATTTTTAGTTATGCAAGAAAGATGTCACAGTTAATGAATTTTCAAATGAAATCAAAGTAGAATAAGTAGTAGTAGTTGTTCTGACCCAACAGGTCATAGGTACATCTAGTATGCTATATTTGCAGTGTGTGTGTCTCTCTCAAGATATATTATTGGAAACAATGTCCTATACCATGATCAAACACACGATTTCCCAAATAAAATATTACAAAGAAACCAGTGTTTGTGTGAAACCCTCTAATAAGAGGGTTTCACAGTGATATTCTGGGGTCTGCAGTTTGAATTTATGCTGAATATTCATAAACAGCAAAGCCACTGTCTTTCTTTATTTCATTTGATTCATAACTTAATTTATTATGTCACGAGGAGAAGCACCACAGTACAATTTTCATCATGTGCCAAGTCATGGAGAAACATTTAGCAGCAAACAAACCACTGTACATGGCATTTGTAGATTTGGAAAACGCTTTTGACCGTATCCCAAGAAGGGTCATCTGATGGGCTCTGTGGCTGGTTCAAGTGATGATGTCTATGTACGCCAATGTATATAGTCAGGTACGAGTCAGTAACATCTACAGCAACAAAGTTGATGTTAAAGTGGGCGTCCATCAAGGATCTGTCTTAAGTCCCCTTCTATTCATCATTGTACTCGAGGCTCTATCATTAGCATTTTATACCATGGAAGCTTCTATATACCGACGACCTGGCGATCATTGATACTTCACTTCAATCACTCAAGAGACGTCTGGATAAATGGGGGAGTAGCATGGAGGAGAAAGGTCTCAGTCAACATGGGTAAAACCAAGGTTATGATCGCTGGTCCCAACCTCAGCTTACTGAGAAAAACAGGAAACGACCCGTGTACCATATGTCTAAGAGGAACAAGCTGCAACTCAATCATCTGCACCCACTGTTCAGGATGGGTCCACAAAAAGTGCAATGGAATAAAGGGCTCTCTCAGGACAGATCCTCACTTTAAGTGTTTGAATTGTGCTGGTGCAGCATGACCAATAGATGGAAGACCATTGATGGAGGTGGATATTGGTGATGACAAGCTTAAAGTAGTGACGAAATTCTGTTACCTTGGAGACGTGCTGTTATCAGGTGGAGGTTGCGAACTCACGGCAGCTACACATTGCATGTCTGCCTAGAGACAGTTTAGAGAGCTGCTACCAATCCTGACAAACAAACACCTGCCAGCAGCTATGAGAGGTCGTGTATACTCCTCGTGTGTCAGAAGTGTGCTAATATATGGCTCCGAAATTTGGGCTGTCTCTTCCGGCACACTAAAGATACTGCACCGTAATGACAAGGCAATGGTCAGATGGATCTGTTTGGTGAGGCCTGAACAGAGCATAAGTTTTTGGGTCTCTACTCGCGCAAGTCAACTTGAAAAACCTTGTGGACATCATGCAGAATAGCAGATTGCGTTGGTTGGAGGACGTTGAGCGCAGCAATGGCTGGATTGCAAAAGCCCGACAGTTGAATGTGCCAGCAAAGAACACCACCTCTGGCAGACCCAAGTTGTCTTGGGAGGACGTGGTAAAACGTGATAGGAGAGCCTTGGGTGTGGATTCCATCGGCCTCACCAAAGACAAGAATGTAGGGGAAGACTTAGATCAAGACTAGACAATCAGGCCCCACCCTCATCAGAGGATTAATTGTGGCCTGATTCAACAAATAAACCTGTTGTTGATGATGATGACTGATTTTGTTTCAATAATTGTAATACGTTGTTTGAAATGATCTTGTTTAAAATGATGAGTGTAAGACATGTTGGTGGCATTTACCGTTTTAATAATGTCATCACTTGATTTGCAGGTTACATTTTAAACTCAATTTAAAATGCTTTTTTTTTTGCTAGTAATAGTGGTGTCTTAATCAAGTTTTTATTTCTTTTGATTTAATCATTTATTTAAAGTGTTTAAAATGTGTTATTTTTATTATTAACAAGAAATAATAATTTGTTTGATAAATTAGTATTTTTTTCAAAATGGTTTGCTTTTCAATGCAGAAGATGTTCACAAAGATACAATATCGTATATTTTCAGGAATTTTCATGGTTCTCATGAAACAACATTATATTAGTGAATGGTCATGTATGTGCATGTACACACATGCACGCATATATGTGCGTGTGCATGCGTGTATGTCTGTGTAATGTCCTCCAGAATATTGTTTTCCCAATTGAGCATTTCAAGGTTTTTGCAGTTGCAAGCAGTAGTTTAAGCATTGGTTTCACATGAATTATGTGCAAGCTAACAAATGTTTTGATTTATATTTTCATATAAAAAAAAAGCTCTAAAAGAAACGGACGCAATTTTATGCCTGTGTTCAAAACACTCTAATCTAATATTTATGCTAACTCTGTTATGTCATTCTTCTCCAAATCTTCTATTATTCTAAACCTTGTTACAGTCATTTATCGTCTTATCAGCATTCAGTTTTTATTTTCTACTCATTTATTTATCAGTTATGTGACTGAATACATTTTTTCCTTTTTTCTGTTACTTTAATGTTAATAATGACACATAAACACTATGTTATCAGAAATATAAATAATAGACTTGATTTTTATACCATTTACTTTTCCATACATATTTACAACACAAAATATTTTGATATTTATTTACAGTGCTATGTCATAATCTTATTTGTCTATCATTGTTATGATCTTCCATGAAATTAAAATTTAAAAGGAAAATTAAACAAAACAGTAGAGTGAACTGTGTTTGATATATTTCATCTACACAAATCTTTTACTGATCGTTGGTAAGAATGTATGGATCCGTACCTTTCTAAACAGTATTACTTCAAAAGTGAAAGATAATAAATCTGACTAGATTTGATGTCAGTTTGCTGACTTCATCCGGCCTTTAGGCTAGTATTAAAGTGTAGTATCTGTTCAGTCCTCGGTCAGAAGAAGACAGTTCCTTCTAGACTAAGACACTCTTTACTTTTATCCTAATCCAGTTCCCCTTTTTACTGAGATGGATTTTCTTCACATCAAAAATCGACCTTGTATCTAAGTTCGCCTTCATTTGGAGGCAAATAAATGGAGACTTCATATTCTACGTACATAACCAGTAACGTTCCCAATAAAATGAGAAAAATAGGAGATGCATCTCGTGCGGTACACAGATATGAACACGTTCTGCCTACTTATAAACCCTTAACCTTTTACTAGTCTAAAAATCATCGAATCTCATTTAGATTTTTATGAGATTTAACACTTAACTTCTAACGAGAATTATCGCGATAATATGCCTTATATATATTTTTAAATGTATTTCTCACCTCCACGACATTGTTCAACTATTCTTTTGGTAACATATGGTGATATTTTGCAATAGTTTAGCGAAAGTTTATTTGTAATTTTTTTCGGATATCAAAGCCGATTTAATGCATATGTATAATAGTATGTTTTTTTAAATCGTTAATACAAATTCCATTTATAATAAATAACATTTTTCGTTAAACCATTTTCATAGAATTATTGAAATAATCTGTTTTGCAATCCAAAATTTCACTAACATTTTATGCAATTATGAAATCTATAAAGATGTCATCTTATATATAAAGTACATCCAGTCGGTCGACCGTTTCGTTTACTTAAATAGCTGTTTAATATAAGACACATACTTAAATCTATTTCGATATAATTATATGGTTTTCATTTGAGTGTGTTCTTAAACATTCTTATTCCAATTGATTTAATCGATTTTTATATTTAATCTGATTTAATAATAATATAGAAAAATTGGGAGGAGCTAATCCTCCTACGGTATAAGTACTCCCCCCTGCCACTTATGAACACTGGGAACAAATTTAGTAGGACATATTTGTAGCACCGTAATTATTTAACACTTCAATCTTACAATTGTAAGTTAAATACTCTTTATTTCCTTATGAAACATGGTATGCGCTCCTTCTCCCTAGAGACATGGTTTTGTGATGAAACACCTTTTGACAAGATAATTCACATAATTTGTGATACATGTAACCAATCACTGCGTTTGTTAATCTCGATTACCAGAATATAAGATTTACAAAATGACAATTAGCAAACACAATTTTAGCTTATTCATCTAAATGTAAGTAAACAAACGGACGTCAACCTTTTCTCAGCCCATTGAAAGGTAAGAATTTAAAAAGCTATTTGCTTTTAAATTAATGGATTTCTTAAAATAAGTTATTTTCTAAAATGAATGAATTTCTTCATCTTAAACTAAAACTACATAAACTAAATAACTCCAAAACTAGATGTTTTTCATTTTTTTTGGACCACCACAATTAACAGAATAAAAAGCAATAGGATTTTAAGAGTTAAATATAAATAATTAAAAAGTAATTTTTTCAAAAACTCCCAGGCAATGTCGGGTAGGTGCAGCAAGTTCTTAATATTTTTTTTATTCTTTATATCTTGAAAATATATATTACTGAAATCATATATTATTCTTCAAACAGTTTTTACTTTTGACAATGTCTCAGCTAACAAAATAATGTTGCTACAACGTAACATATATAATGGTGAAATGTTGCCTTAACGTTTTTGTAGACTTTTCACAATGTGCCAGGAACATTACCTTATGACATTGCAAAGACATTGCCATGTAAACTTATATACATATTCCATTGTGATAAACCTTATAATACAAGCAATTGAATCAAAATGAACGAAATTAAAAAAAAAACTCATTTGAATATTTCTTATAATTTGGCTGACGTTTACATTGCAAATAAGTAGGCTATAATCTTAAGTAAAATTGGCAGAATTTCCACTATGTTTGTAGTGTTAGTTAATTTCTTTTTTTTTTTCAAACTGTCTTACTTCATCTTTCTAACTTTTATTTCATTATTTCCTTTTAAAGTTTTTTCTGTTTTATTTATTCTGAGCCTCTTATTTTATGGCACTTTATTTCCGGACCCTTTTGTTATTTTATTGCCTTTTTTTCACCAATTCTCCTCTTATTTTGGTCAGCACATTCTTTTTGCTTCCAAGTTCATTTTCTTCTTGTTTTTCCTTTATCACTGCATTCAACTTCCTTTTTTCAAAATTGTATTTTATTACAGTCAGCCATTTATCAGTACTCATTGAGTCTTTATTGTGAATGATGCTATTCTCACGAGATCTAATGACGACAACTCTCTTCAGTAGAATTGCCTGATATTCTTTCTGTTTTTAGCCTTGCTTCAGTCTGATTCGTAATCGTTCTTCTATAGATTTAAAGTGTTTACTATTTCGGCAGGCTCTTTGGGACCCTTCAAAGTGTTTCCAAAATTGAAATTTGTACCACATATTTTGGTTTCCAATATGTTTCTTATCGTTTCTGGAAATAATTTTCTTGTTTTTCTTATTTTCTTTTAGCTTTATCAAATTGAATTGATGTATTTCAAGTTGTTTTTGCAGTCCTTTGTGGCCAGATAGTTTCACTGCACAGTTCAATTCCATGCATTGCAATTTATTTTATCTTGTTCTTCATTAGTGTTCGTCATTTCTCTCCATTTCTATATCACTTTATTTCTTTGATTCTTTTCTTTAAATGCCATTTTTCTGCTTCTTTCGGAAATCTTTTTTCTCTATTCTATCTTGGCATTTTTTCAATTTAGTTTATCTTCCTCATTTTCAAAATGCCTTTTGTTCTATAAATCTTTTGATAAAAGATTTTCTTTCTTTTGTTTTTACACTAGCAGGGATTATCTGGCATTGCCAAGATGTCAAATATATTGAACAGAAATATGTACTTTTTTTTGCATTCGACAAAACTGTTTCCACTATCCTCTATTGTATTTAGTATTTGACATATTATTTGTTTGTTTTGTTTTTATTGACATGAAAGAGAAAAACAATTTACTTTTTGACTATTTTCTTTGATCGTATTTCATGCTATATTTACTGGTCTCATTTTTATTTACAAGTTATTTATCTTCCTCCCACAAGGTAAGATGTGACACAAGGTCGGGAAAGTGGGATTTGAAAAACAACGCCCGAGAAGGTGAGCACTCTGGCCTACAAAAAAATGCCTGGGCAGCACCGTCGGCATTCCCCGCTAGGGGCGCCTCAGGCAGTAAGCAATAAACTTACTCATCCCTAAAGAGGGGAGGCAAAGCCTAGGAGGGTGGACCCCCTAGAACTGCACAAGACAGACCCATAGACCGGCGTTAATCAAGCCCCGAAGGCCAAGACAATACCAGTCTATGGGGTGCAGTATCCATTGGAACAGATACTACACTTTGATCTTGGTCAGAATCTTCTTACCATTTCTGACACTAAACGCCTAGTCTTCCTTTTGCAGCTACAACAAATACACTTTTATTTAGCCCAAACTGTTTGATCAATCAAATCATTTAACATTCTTCTTATACCCTCATCACACTTGCTTTCCGCATGCTATATTATAATTTTTAACACCTGAAAATATTTGGAATTTTCCACATCTTGAAGCAGCTGGCAGTACATTCTTTATTACACCTCATTAAATAGTGGCAGCTTTTTCTCATCATGTTCCTTCCTGTTTCTCTTGGTATAATAGATTTACCTGAAGGCTCCAATCTTTTGATCCTTTCTGGTCATTCTTTGTTATTTATTTTTCCAATGCTTTATGCATGTCTTCTAGGTAATTTCTGTCTTCTTTCTAAAGAAAAGAGGTAAAACACTTGTTTTTTTTTTTGCTGTCTTTTTCCATTTCGCCATTTTCTGCTTGCACGTATCTTAAGGCTGTAGGAAATGAACAACTTGAGTATGGAAACATTTAATTTCATGTGAAAAAAGTGGACATGTTGTAGAAAATATTTCTTATATATTCTCCAAACCATAATTGCCATAAATGTAAAAGCAATACAATGGCGAGTTCTCTTTCCATTCTGTAAATAATTACCAGCTGTGCTATTATAGTTAACACACACTACATTTTGTAGTAATATTTTGCTTATAGATCACTGATTAATGATTATTATAGAAAGTAAAACTTAATTTTGGGGTTTATTACTCAACCACCAACGTGTAGACTACAATTTTCCTTAGATTTATGTTGATGCTTTTTTTTCGTATTAAACTGATAAAGAATGTTAGTGTATTTCTTATTCGACACATTTTACACATACGTAAAGTGTGAATGTAAAAGTGAACCAATCAGATTTGCTAAGTGGATTTTTGTTTACACTTGAAATTAAATATTTACTTCTGCCAAGGAGGTTATGTCTTCGGTCGAGTTTGTAACTATGTTTGTTTGTGTACAGCCTAGCGTCGACATCGCTTGACCAATTGTCACCAAACTTGATCAAAATATCGGTCATGCTCTAATTTAGAACTGATTCAATTTTGGAATGTCTAGATATCTGATAACTTGAAAAGTTGGGTCTTGGTCGAAATTTTGATTATTTTTCCAAATTTGGTGTATGGATCTGAAACTCTTTGATAATAGTAATCACCATGCAAAATTTCAGCCTAATTGAGTTAACAACGTTTCCATGGCATAACTTCGAGAATACTTTATACAATATGGAGAAGTAAGGCCCAGATAAGACTTTGGTTCATCCTTACATTGTCAGGCAGAGGTATGCAATCTCACGCCTGATTGTTTTCGGTCGAGTGTGTCACTATGTTTTGTACAACCTAGTTTACACATCACTTGACAAATCGTCACCAAACTTGGTCAAAATATCAGCAATGGTTTCACTTAGAACTGATTTAATTTCGGGCCGTCTAAATCAATGGTCAAAGTCAACGTCATGAAAGTCACATTTGGTGATAATTACGGTTTTGTTAATCATGGAGACGCACTATTTGGCCCATATTGTAGCCAAGGAAGTCCCACATGTTATATGACATTGAAAAGTTCGCTCATGTTCTAAATTTTGACAGAATTTCAACTTTCGATTGTTTCAAATTTTATGTATGGATCTGATGCTCTTTGATAACAGTGACTAGCATGCGCAAAATTTCAGCCTGATCATGGCATAATTTCGGGAATGATTCATACAATATGGAGAAGTAAGATCCAAATAAGACTTTGCCCCATGTTTATGTTGTCAGATGAAAGAGTGCAGCTTTTGTTCTTGTTGATAAATACTTTTAGAAATATGTTTACGAAATCAGTGAAAAATGAATTAACAAGACTTTTCAATTAAATCACTTTTGTGCTATCATAAATTTATTTTTGTATTGAATTGATACGCAATATATAAGTCCATCATATTTTATCCACAGTACAGCGAATGATGACTTTTTTATATAAAAGTCCAGGCGTTATCATATTTTTAACAATATTTCTTATTGGGAAATATTTTGTAATCACTTGCTTACATCATCATCATTATCCTTGGATCTTTCGAATTAAAATAAAATGATATATCTTTTTAGAAAACTAATTGACTCTTAATATATATTAAGAGTCAATTATTTTTCTTTTGCTTCAACAAAAAAATAAGAAAAACAAATAGTTTTCAAGTAGGGTTAGGTCAAATCTAAATATCCCTCTGCTTGTTCACCTTCTAAATCAATTACGTTTCTGTAAATACAAACCAAATTCAGATTCACATTGAATTCTCTTTCCTGTGTTACAGTTTTATATCTTTAACATAATATTCTTCAATATACATGTTTTCAAGTAAATATTCGCTATCTCTACAAATCTACCATCAGACCATGTATGGAGTACTGTTGTCATATTTGGGTTGGTGAATCTCTGTCCTATTTGAGGGTTCTTGATAAGGTGCAGAAACGTGTCTGTAATTTGATTGGCCCTACCCTTTTCTTCTTCTTCACACTCTCTCTCTCACATGATTTTGATAGTCTCAGCCTTTCTATAAATACTATTATAGCATGTGTTCTTTGGAATTATGTGATCTATTCCCCGATTCTTTTGTTCCAGCTCATTTGACTCATTGGTCTAGTGGTCTCCATCAATTCGCTGTTTTGATACCTCATTGTAATACAGTTTACTATTCCAATAGCTTCTTTCCAAGAAGTGCAGGCTTGTGGAACTCTCTTCCTGCTGACTGTTTTCCTCTTACCTATAATCTTGGTCTTTTTAAGAATAAGGCCAATAGGCATCTCCTGTCTTTGCGATAATCATATTTGTTCTTGTTAGCTCCCTACATCAAGTAGCTTTAAGCCTTGTCTGGAGCGATTTCCATTAACAGAATACTGCTTTGTACTATTGTATCCCTTCATAAATTCTTAACTTTTACTTATTTCTTTCTATTCTTATCTTTATTTCTTATCATCTTAAGTTCCATAGTCTATTCGATTTTCCGAAGCATTTCTGAAATGTACAAATTTGTAATACTTAGCAATAATGAATAGTAAGTGAATTGTAATCATAGATTAACCATGTAAATGTTTAAATCAACACAATGACAGAAGAAAGTCTAGGCATGTTTACACTGAGTGACCACTTACACTTATTACATACATAAGGTTTCCTATTTCTCTATTGTGCTTCACATGGTAGACTTTTTTCTTTGTTTATTCATTGTTTCATTCTTCAATGCAACACCCCCCCCCTCTATTGATTAGTCTTTAACTGCACAACTTCTGAAATAGCGAATAACATTTAACCAAGTTTATCGATTATCATAATCGATTATTTAGTTTGGCTTATTTATAGATCAGTAATGAAACATATATTTCAACTATGACAGATACGTAATTCGTAACTGATTGTAGATTCATCACTAGATATTAATTGATAAAAGTATAGTTCGTTTTTTTTTTACGTATTTACATTGTTTACATGTTTCAAACTGTTTACATAATTCCTAGTTGTTGCAATGCTCTTGATGTTTGTATTCTCTGGACTTTAATTTTTCTATGAATTTTGAACCAAACCAGTTATTTAAGCATATTGGACGCATGGTCAAGTAGATAAAGGCGTTGTTTAAGGGATATTCTAGAGTGAATCCCACCGAGAATTTGTGAATTGCTAAAGGAACTGAAGTAAAAAAAATAACTGATATTAGATATTTCAAAGGCCACTAATCAAATTTTTTTAATATATAATTGTTTATTTGAAATTGGACACAGATACATCTTTGTAGAAATTACTGTTTATTCATTTTATTAATTTCATATGGTGTTGTTTTAGTCATAATCAGAAAAATCTGCCATTTTAGCAATCCTTCGTAGCTGGAATAATATTTTTTGAAAGAAACAGTGAAAAGAAGAAGTGAAATACATTATTTTCTTTCAAAGAATATTATTGATTCTCTCTCTCTCTCTCTCTCTCTCTCTCTCTCTCTCTCTCTCTCTCGAGAGAGAGAGAGAGAGAGAGAGAGAGAGAGAGAGAGATAGGAGAAAAAAGTACCAACCTGTTATACAGGATAGCCAAGAAGTCAGTTAAGGATTTTTAACTTACAGAGAAGAGGTGGGATTTTGCTGATTGTTGGTGGTATTTACGTTGAAGAACTAAATATGTCAAATGCTAATGACTCATCTGAATGTACAAGATCAAGTTTCCTTGCATGCTATGTCTGCTATGTTAAATCTAGAAAAGACATGCACAGTCTGCTTCACCACATTTACATGAACGAATATTGGTAGTGTACAAAAGGCCAAGAATTCGGCAGTGGTGCTTGGACTGGGCTCAAACAAATGGTTGAAAAGGAGAAGAAAAGGAGTAAGAGTCAGATGGAGAAACAAAAAAGTGTATTCACGTTTATATCTACCTTGTTTTAATTTGACATCTACACTAAATATAAGGTTGAGTTCACAATTTCTACTTGAAGAAGTACAACAACCATAATTTGGTCAAAATGACAACTAAAAACTGCAAAACTGCTTGAAACGTGTAAATAATGTAAACATCATTTCAGAAATAGTGTAATAATAATCAATTATGTTGGTTGAGTCTTTATATAAATTGTTAATTCTTTGTAGCTTTTCCATAATTAAGTTCGACACATTTCTCTAGAAAATGCCAAATATTATTCTTTGAATGAAAGTTTTATTATTATCCAATAAGATATTAAAAGTAAAACTACGGGACTAGAGAAAGCAAGAAAAAAGAAAGAAGCTATTTGAAAATAGTTTTGAAAATAGTATCAAAAACAATCATAACAAATTCGTATTATTCTTTATTTCTTTTCTATTGTATCGTTGCTGTATATAAAACGAACAAGCAAGTGTATCATGAGTATAATTTCGGTACTCAGAAATCCAAGCAGACATAAATGTATTTTACTCTTCTAAACTGTTGATAAGATGATAGTGTACAATGGATATACTGATACAAAACACATGACAAAGATGGCGATTGCGATGATGATAGCTCATTAACATATTGCTTGGTGATCATCAGAAAACATTGCAATCATAACAAAGCAATCAAAACAACAAAAGAAAGCAAATTAGTATGATTTAACTATTGAATGTCAAAACAGCATGTAATTTGTAAAAATCTTTGAAGCTATTCTCCCGCCAATCAGACTCATTTTGGTGACAAGACAAACAGATGATTGCTTTCAAAATGAGTTCTTCATTGCACAGAATGTCTTACCTCTTTCCATCTTGTACGTTTTCTCAACACAAAGAAACAACAAAATCAATAACAGAAAATTACAAAGTTTGTTGGGGGGTTTTTTTAGAAAAAAGTCAGTTTGTTGCCAAGTAATGGCTAAATTATTTTAAAAAAGAAAGTGAAAAACTGTTTTTTCACTCATTATTGCAAGAAAATGTCATATTCTTTGATAGAACTGAATATATGACTTTCATTGCTCAGCATGAGTTTAACTTTACCTCTAAATTGGATATTATAATTAGCAAGAATGAGAAGGTAAAAAGATTATCAAAAAACAAAGAAAATCATTTCCTCAATATAAGAGTATATTTTAAAAACTGAAAATACAGCCCGATTTTACTTTCATTGATAAACAGACATTAAAGAAAAGAAGAAAAAAAATCTGATTTAAACTTTATATCAGCCGGTTTGAAGGAAACTAAAGTATTCAAACACAGTGAATGACCAAAACATACTACTACTCATACAAGGAGAGTGAGAGTGAGTTTGAAAAGAGAGAAAGAAGAGGAGAAATTTTTGTTTAGTCCTGAATTGACTTGCAGTTGGCCGTTTACACTTACTGACCAGAGATTCCTGGGTCTGTGGCACTGGGATCATTTATCCTAACTAGACTTGATGGAGCCGTTACATGCTCCATCATCAAGAAAATATTTACAAAAAAAAATTTTCTTTTTGGAAAACATAGAGTAAGGGAGATAATTTCATTTCTTTTTTTGTTCACATCGTCTACAATGGTGAAAGTGATGTAACTTGGTGTTTTCTTTCTTTTCGAATATACAAGGGAAGTTTTTTTTTTTGGAGAGATAAATATTTTCTGTTTTTATTGTCGATTGTTTGCAGTTTTATCTTCACTATTGACCAGAATCTTTCAAGATGATTGGGTGAAGTTTCTTCTCTTTGTTCCATTTATTTAATTTATTGGTTGAATACACTGTCGATGTAATGTGTCGATAGGCGAATTTTGGCGATCAGCACACTGTCTTTTGAGTGAAGTCAGTTGGAACCATTCTGGCAATTTTTTGTTTGATTTCCGCAACTCACTTCATTCGGTGCAGATTCAGACAGGAGCTTTTTAGCATGATGGCTGTTTTGTTTTCTCGCTGTCTTATCACCATCAAGCACATCAGGATATTTTTCTCGGCAAACATTGACCAAATTAAAACTATTACGCCTTCTATCACTAGATATATATTTTATTTAAAAAATTGTTTTTAATTTTGGGTTCTTTGGCTATAGTTAATGAGATAGCATCAGCATGGTAAATTTTATATCTTTTAATTTTTAAGACACTATTTGTATTTGATGCATTTGTGACGATAGAATTTATCGCTATTCTTTCCCTGACTAAATCATTACCAAGCAGCATTGAAACTCCTTTGATACAGAGAGTTGTGAAGACGCCTACTATAATAGTACCTGTTACCAGGTCTAATTTTACATAAACTCGATGGAGAAATACACTAACAACACTTTTAATCACCCTTATAAAAATGAAATTACCAGTAAAGGTTTTCCGTGAAAACAGTAATATACCCTCTAATAATAATGTTTGAGAGGCATCGGTATCCCTTAAGATTTGAATCGGCCTGTAAGATTTGGTATATACAGAAACCGCCCCATTAGGCAAGAAGAACTTTTAGGACTCTAACAGAACAGAGTTTTGTCTACAGTCCTGATTTATAGGCTATTATTAGTGATGAACGCATTTGATTTTGTATATCTACTAACGAAGGCATGAAAATAAGAAAAACTGTCAGTTTGATTCTTTCTTTTTAATTTCAAGCACTCAGTCATAGTGTGATTTATCTTTTTACAGAATGCACATATGACTGGGGAATTTAATTCTAAAAGAACCCGCCAAGTTCTTGGACTGGGCATAGGGTGTAAGTAAGGTTTTGTTTGTGGAGGATAAACATGTTGAGCCATCCACTTTGGAATATAATTTCCACTTGGCCGGGTACTATCAATCCCGTGAAAATGTGTCTTGTGGGAGTCAGAGGTTACTGCTACATCATTCAACTCCCAAATATTTTTGTTGTGAAGGTGCAAGGCGAAATTAACTGTCGCAATTTCTCAAAATGAGAATGTATGTCTTTAATCATGAGTCAAAATTTGACTCCTTTTCTCTGTCAAATTCTACAAAAGTTTTCTCTGGGCTTTTTTGAAAATCCCTAATCTTTGTCTATACACCTCTGAGACAAACTCATATGCATTTAGTTTTTATCTTTTTATTTTTAAATAATCTGATTCCTCGATACTTACTGATGAGTATACCCCAGCTGCCTTATCAATCAAGAGATTTTGTATCAAACTAGGTCAATATTCATTAGGCTGTTTTAAATTTTCTATCTTTTCGAATTGCAGGAAAAAATTGTCAACAGATTTTATGGAGAAACTGGGAACTAGTCGAATCGAATATTTCTTACTGTGTCAAAGACAGGAACAAAAGAAATAGAATTATTTGGTGCTGCTCTGCTTTCAATACTCAACTTCTCCAATTCAGTCTTCTTCAATCTTCAATCTTTAATTTTTAAAAGTTTGATTTGTATTCAAATATCAGTTTGAGAAGAATTTATGTTAAAATCATTCTAATCCAGGATTTCTTCCGCAACTAATTTTTTCACTATAATCTCCCTTATATATTATGTTTTCATAAGCCTAATCGCACTTAAATGAAAATGCGTTCCAAGTTCTAATAATTTATATTTTGTCAAAATTTCGAATTCATTTTAGAAATCAGAATAAGAATTATTCGCCAAAAATAGACACAGCTAACGAAAAATGATTTTATTTATATATATAATATATATATATATATATATAATATATATATATATAATTTGTCAACGCCCCTATTTATGTCATAGAGAAAATATAAAAAATATATATAGTAATGAATTTCCTCAATAGATAAATTTTAAATATTTTTGCTTTGGCACATTATCTTTAGTCAAAAGAGGATATTGACTATTAAGAGCCCTCAGCGACATTAAGAAAATACTACAAAAAACAGTTTGTCTTTCGGACGAGCCATTATTTTATGCTACTGATCCGTAAACACAAGGAAAGGAGTGCAGAATATTTTATATATGAATAAGATTGAACTTATTCAAGTTTATTTTTGGAAGATATAAAAAACATATCCACATAAGACATTAACAAAAAAGAAATGAAGTCAGAATGAAGAGAGCATATGATGTGTTTGTGTGTTTGTGAAACGATGGTCCACGAATATAAGGTGAATGTGGTACATGGGTATCAGGAATATGAACTGTCCTTGGAAAGTCAGTTATCACACAAAGTATATATAATCAAGGTATTTATTGAATGTTTAATTTTACTTCAGTCGAAGTTCTCAGAAATCAAGGGACCCTTTCCTGGGGCTAACACTTGATCTCTATATGAGATACATAGATACCCGAATTTTCTATTAAAATTCTCCTTTATTTCTCAAACATTGAGTTAGTAAAAAAGTTAAGAATAATAAATTTATTCTCTCCCCAACTGACCAGTCAAGTATGTCATAGTATATCTTTCTTGTGGTCTGTTGGTCTTACCGGATTCCAGGACAAGAATTCATCTAGTCTGGTGGAGCATCCAGCTATGTGGTGTTACTTGAGGTAACATCACTAGGAGAAGATGCTGAGGGGATCTTATTTGTGCTGCGGATACTATGTAATTTTGAATATTTGGTCAGAGTTTACTTGTAGGGGTAAGTATCCTCATGTCAGGTTGTCCTGACAAACCCTTGTACAGAGAGACCGAAGACACTCGAGGAAAGAATATTCTCATGTGTGTATGAATAAGTATAGAACAGGAGTGGTGGAATTCAACAAGGTTTAGAAATTCCCTAAATACATAATATATGTGGATACATAATGTGTGTATAAAAGAATGCATGTATAATGTATACTATTTTGAATGAGAGTAAATGTCTTGTGTACAAAATGGTACATATAATATATTCATTGTTTTATGGGTGAAAAGAGAGTATTTTGAATTCGGTTAATGAAAAACAGAAATATGTGATCTTCAAGTGGAAAGATAAAAGTGAAACAATCTACCTTTAGCGATGACTAGATTTGCGTGGTGGTGAACCTCTTCCATGATTTCGTTCAAACTAATTTAAAATCTATTTTTCTTTTTCTTACTAAGAGGAGGAGGAGACTTGTCATTTTACCAAAACTTACTATCATGCTTTACTCAGAGAGTTCGGATCTGAAATCCTTTGTTTTAACCAGACTTGATGGAGCCATTACAAACTGAACATTTTCAACATTGTACAACGTTCATTTCAAATGTTCTTAGAAATGATTCTTAACATATATGCCGGTTTTGAACGGCAAAGAGAACTTCTGTTTTTCTTAATATAAACATACATGCGCCTATCTTGTTCTTATTACATTAAGGTACACATGATTATTTCACTTAATAAATATTCTTCTGTCTGTAAAAAAACGTATACATATTAAAAACACCCACATTGGAGTTTAAAACTGATTTGTATGTGTTTATTTTTAAAATCCATTTGGTTTCTTTTTGGTTGCATGCATATATGGACAGATATTGTCATCTACTGTATGTTTGGTGTAAATGTTTGGCTATTTGAAAGTATATACAATCTCAAAGAATAGGAATATACGAATCAAATTCTCTTAAATATTTCATCAAAAGACTCCAAAAATGTTTATATAAGTTCATTCTTTTACCATTATTTTTGAATTCATCCAGTTTACTCGTAACATTTTCTACACAAAATTGGGTAATTTGTTCAAAAGTATTCTACTCGATCAGAAGAAAAAATTTAATCGTGTGATAGATTTTATTTTTGAAAGTGCGAAGGAACATATTAAAAGACTTTGGTGAATATTTTGAAATCCCATTAATTATGTCGAAGGTCTCAATAAAATTCTTCATCATCATTATAACATATTTTTTAAATGTAGATTTTTCATTCCTTTTATTAGTTTAGTCAATTTTCTTCAGTCAACCTTCTATTTTTAAATATCATATTCGAATTTTCATGTCTACCTTCTGGCTGAACAGAACTATTAATAATCGATTGTATAAGTTGTCTACACACAAAGAATCCCTTAAAGAAGGATACAATAAAGTTGAATTTTTAGCTGTTAGATCTTATGACACTTTCTTGTAAGCTTTTTGTACTCACTTTAAAATTGATATATAGTATTGGATTCTAAGAGATAGTTGATCTTGAAATAATTTTAAAAAATCGATATTTTATATCTGCTCAATACAATTGTGGCACTGCTGTCTTGCCGACGTTGGTTAATCTTGGTCGCGGAACCAATGTGGCAATGTTGCTTGCCAGTGGGGGTAATGTTGGGACCGCACCCATGTGGCACGTTTGACGGGGCGGCTGGACCTTTTCGAAAGGTTTATCCTTGTCGCGGCATCCATGTAGCAGAATCTTTTATCCTAGGGACGAATTGTGGCGAAATGTCGAACGGTAGACGTCTGGCTGCATGTGCACATAATTTACTCGCCGTTCTTACCAGTGAGCAATCATTGTCTGACGATAGTCACTATCGTCTACCTCTGAGATTGGCTGGCTGACTGGCTGGGGGACCATTGTGCTGCAAAAGAACCTTATGTAAATAATGGAACAAACCACTTTTACTTTTTGATATAAAAATAGATATTTATTTTCTTCCGAAGCACATTTTTATAACTTGGAGGGAACGCGACAAAACGCGTGCGTCCATGTCCGAATTCAAAACCCTGTCTCTTTTTGTTAAAATCTCTTTACCAGCTAAAGAGAGAGAAAGAGAGAGAGAGGGGGAGTGAGACAGAGCGAGGGAGAGAGAGATAGAAAGGAAGGGGGAGACAGAACCAGTCAAGGTACACCTGCTTCTTTGCATCTCGGGTAATATGTTTGGAGTTATTTAACTCAAATACTCTGATCTGTGACCTCATCAAACCTGTTACTGAATTGGTTTGACATTTACATTTCACTTGTCAGCTCTGGTGTCACGATCACACCGAGTACAGAATCTCTCTGTTGAACTTTCCTGCTTTCCTGAAATTTCAGCGCAAGTTTGGCACAAGGCCCACGAATGCAGTGGGGAGCCCTCAACTCCCCAAAATCTCATGCATTGTGTCACACAATAATAAACTTGTATTTTGTCTTATGTTATATTGTATCATCTATATAATACGCAAACTCTCTGAATTTTCTTGGATTTCTCTGAATTTCGCAGTACGCATTATTTTTATGTCAGCATTTCTTTCATTGTTATATGAGTTAAAAAATAAGAACATGTACGTAATTTAGATAGCAAAATAATAAGTTTCTTTAGATCTATATGGGTCTTATGAAGATATTTACTTCTATACTTTTCCTGTATAAATATTAAGTTTAATTCTATTGCTACTTACAGTAAATCTTCCAATGTTATGCATACTTTTTGATTAGTCCAATGGTGTGGAGTTTTGTTCTTATTTAATGCAAAAGTTATTAAATATGTTTTTTTCTTATTTGAAAGTAGGATAAAGATATGACTCAAAAATGAATATTCACAAAGAAAACAAGCTGTGTGTGCGTGGTGCCCCTCTGTATGTGACTCGATGTGGCGAGTGTAAAATGCAATAAATTTGGGCAATTTGGGGCATTTTTGACCCCTAGGGGCGCGAACCAGATTTTTTTGAGGTCAAGGATGCTCATTTTACATTCAGAACAATTGCCTTTACATTTTGGCCAAGTTTCAGAAAAATTGAATTGACGGATCAAACGTTATGGGAGAAAAGGGTCATTTTTTGCCATTTTGGGGGCTTTTGACCCCCTGGGGGCGCGAACCAGACTTTTTCCAAGGTCAGCGATACTTATTTTCTATTAGGAACAATTGCCTCCACATTTTGGCCAAGTTTCAGAGAAATTTAATGGATGGATCAAAAGTTATGGGGTAAAAAATGTCATTTTTTGCCATTTCGGGGCCTTTTGGCCCCCTGGGGGGCTAACCAGATTTTCTTTCAAAAATCGGAGAATGTCACTTTCTAACCTGACCAAAGGTACAACTTCATGCAAAATTTCAGAGAAATTCAATTGATGGTTGCGGAGAAATATCCGGACGGACGGACGGACGGACGAACATGCCTCAAAACATAAGTCGGGGGACCAATTAACAGGAATAGTCTTTGATAAAAATTATCTGTTACACTATATCTTGCCATTTAAAGAATTTGGTTATTTTGTTTAATGGCATGTCATCGTTTACTGTTATTTTATACTAGGGACCATTTAAAAAATGTTTTTCTTTTCTAAACGAATTGTAGGAAGAACAATAGTTATACTATTTAACCCAGAAGTGCTCCTGTGATCCTCAGACGTCAAGCAAAAAAGCAGTACGCCTTAATATTTATTACGATCAAGACTCTTCTAGAAAAGGGAACTGGCCTCTAAGGATTGGATATTCTGACTGCAACGAATGAGCACGCATCCTGTGAATGTTTCACTGTCAGTTGATGGATAACTCAAGTTAAGTCACTCCAAGTATTATTAGTTATGTTAAACATATTTGATACGTAGGCAATACTGAGTAAATGTGTTAGTGATGTTATAAACACTCTAAAACATCTGGACACTTGGATATTTATGTAATAAAAATAGTGTCAATAACAATGAAATAATTTGCTTTTCTCGATGTTTTTTCTTTGAAGTTTTCATTCTCTAATCGTTCATTTCTTTTTTAGTCATGTAATCAATCTTTCACAATAGGATTTTCGCCTTTGAATTTAATTTTCAAAAACAGAATAAACTGATGCATGAATCAACATATTTCGTCAAACAAATCGTTTTGATTAATGAAAACAAGAATTAAATGGAATTTTTTGTTGAATTAAATTGTCTACTGTTGGTGCATTTTTCTCATCAGTTTCACAGCTTGCTGGATGACAACTCCAGACATTAGTAATTGAGCGTCTCCCTATTTACTCACATTTCCTATGAATTAATTTCCTGTCTCGTGATACAAATCCTTCTGTTTTACAAATATTGGTTAACATTGTGTCATTTAGTTGGCCTCCAAGATTTGTAAAAAGTAATAAAATTGGAAAGTTTTATCGGAAAACTGACTCGCACACATTCTCGAATACAATCAACAATAAATATACAGAAAATTTGATGAAATAATTTATTTCTATTTAAGCAGTCATCAGGTGACTACTAAGATTGATTATTTTATAAATAAACCAACAGTGTACACGAATATGAAAGCAGGCCTATATATAATATCTATACGATTGTTATTTTAAATCATTAAAAGAGGAAATGTTGACATTTTTTACTTCTGCAGTCTTAATGCTGAAACACTGATTATATCGTAAATTCTTGAAAATGAAGTGCTCAGATAAAATAATAAATAGCATCAGTGAATTTTCCATAGATTCCTATGAGAAAAGTTATTTTTTAAAGTTGTCATGCAATAGATTAAATAAAGTAAACGGTTGTTTTTGCTGCTTATCAATGTTTTCTGCAAATATTGACCCTAGTATATTTTTGTAAAAAAGCAAATAAAAAATTAATTGCACCATTTGATTCCTCGTGAAATATTAATCTTTGTATAGGGCTTACCTTTCGAATACATAACCGAATAGGAAGAGAGAAACACCACAAATAATGTAGTATAGATTCTTAGAAACTGTAGACAAGAAATAAATCGGAAAATGTACATTCTTTTCTAGAGTCAACATTCCACAGTCTGTAGGAATGGCAATCTCTTGTTTTTGCACCTCATTGTTACAAGTCGCATAAAATTTGAACTTTCTGTCAGCAAAAACACCAAAAGAAAGTGATTATCTGCAAATGAGAAATATGTGGCAACACTAAAATTGTGTTATAATTCGTGTGGAACGTGAAACGTGTTATCCATTATGGGTTAAAGGAACAAGAAAATGCTATTATTGGAGACATTTATTTCCAGTATATAAATGACGTATTCCATCAAAAGTAGACAACTTTGTGAATGAGAAGGGCATTATTTTCTTGTATGCCAAACATTCACTCGCAGAAGAAACCCCAGTAAAAGATAATGTGAAGTCAGGATGACAAGAAATGCACATTTCCCCATTTGCAAACAGTTTAGGTACCAGCAGACCATTCATTCTTTTAATCACTATGTTATTTGAGAATTGTCAGCGAATTTCAAATTGAAATAGAAATGCACAAATCTTTTAGCAGATGTTTTAGAAATACTTTCCAATGTGAAATAAAAAAGATGTCTTTAATTTTCGCTACTATAATAATTTGAACATTATTTTATTGATAACTAGTAGGACTTGCGCATGGATGTTTCCCGAGAAAATCGATTTTTTAACGATGTAAATTATTAATTATAGTGTTCGTTAATTACAAAAAAAATGTATAAATAAAAATGAGCGTTCTTATTATTTCATAATTATGAAAGAGCACCCGCGCAGCAATATACGAACATAGAGGCGATAAATGTTTTAGACCTTCTAATGCTTCGAACTGAACGACAAGTATAGCATGTATAATAAAACGAAATAATACTAGAAGTGTATGAATATTTTTGTAAATAAAAAATCCAGTAATGTAAAAATTTTTGTGATGTTAGCCACAAAAAAGGAAATGTCTGCTTGCAAGAACGAAAGTAGTCATCTTAATGGAATGCGTTTGCAAAGAAATTAAGATGGCATAGACGAGCAGATTCGCAAATAAAATAAATGATGAATTTCTTATCGAATTCTATATTATATTTATTATATTGATATTTATTATATTATATTTATTAAAAGCAAATAAGGATGAACATATGTTTTTGTAACCCTTTTTTGAAGTTCAGACCGTTTTATGTAAACTGAAAATGGTGTATACAAAATCTGCCTCTTACCAAATAAAATTGGTAAAAGCGATCAAAAGTAAAAAAGATTAGTAAACAACACAGTCGAAAAGAGGCGATACATTCATATGAAAAGAGATTGAATTATATACTTTACAGAAGGAATGATATTGCTATTTGACTTTGAAAATCTGACTTGTTTAATTTTATATATATATTAGATTATATATATATATATATATATATAAGTGTTTAAAGTTCATTTTATTTTTTTTAAAGCATCTATTGTTAAATTTAAGAAGGAAAAAAAAATTGATATCGCATCTTAATGCTTAAAAAGGTATTTATTTTACCTATTCCTTCTTAAATTTAACAATAGATGCTTAAAAAAAAAAATGAACTTTAAACACTTATACAAATCACGTGTTGCATTCACGTTCTTCATATTTGATGATGGGAAACTACACCTTGCCCATTCGGCTGTATAACAACAAGCCGTTAAAGAGATAAAAAAAATACAAATCCGATGACATCAGGATATATTAACACACCGAGGATGCCAGATTTTGGCGAAATATCTGTATCACTTTAAACTAACAAAAAAAATGCTAGTTTTAATAAAAAAAAGAAAACGAAAAAAAAAAATCGGTTTCGATTTAATGTTTTTCTTTTTTTATGGAAAAAAAAAAATTGATATCGCATCTTAATGCTTAAAAAGGTATTTATTTTACCTATTCCTTCCTATATATATATATATATATATATATATATATATATATATATATATATATATATATATATATATTATGTACTTAAATTTGTATACACATGGTGTTGCAGCAAAATCCAAAGCCGGAGCTACACCAAGATCGTCGTTGACATAGGCTGTCACAAGACAACGATCTGCTGAACGATCAAGGATATTGGTTATTCCTCCTACCGCATGTCTCACCGCATGCTCATCACAAATGCTTCCAAGGAGTCGAAGAAGGTTTGCTGAACGATCAAGCATGGGTGCACCAGGATGCTGAGGTTCTTCTCTGATGAAAAAAATTTTAAACAGGCAGAATGGCACGTGTATCTGAAAAGACATTGAACAGGTTCCCGTCGTGAAGCATACAAATTTTCCCTCCAGCGAGGGGGACTTCATGTCTCCGCTCTTCTTTCAAAAAGGTCTTAGAGTAACGGCCCAGATATACCAGGAATTGCTAAGGAGTGTGGTGAAGCCCTAGATGGAAAACATCGTCGCCAGACATCCCTACGTCCTCCAGCAAGACTCTGCTCCTGTGCATAAGACCAAAACGACACAGGCGTGGTTGCTCAATAATATTCCTCATCACTGGTCGCCAGACTTGTGGCTGCCCTTCTCACTCGACTGCAACCCCTTGACTATTCAGTCTGGTGCGTGATCGAGGTTACGACCAACAAACACATCCACAACATGGTTGACTCTCTGAAGGCTGCCATCGTGAGGTCGTTCACAACTATAGACAAGTATATTGTCGCCAAAGCATGTGACTCATTTCGCACCTTCCTTGAGATACTTGTCTCCGCCGCCGTCAGTTACATTGAAACATAATTTAGTATGGAACTCTAACTGTCGTTGACTAAACTGTTGGTCTCTGCATATACAACTTTTGTTTTTATTGCCTTTTTTGTTTTCTTTTTGTCAAGTGTCAGATTTTGTTGCAAAACCCTGTATATGCATATACAAGTTTATATATATATATATATATATAATATATATATATATATATATGATAGCTTTTGATAAATAATAGAGGTAATAAAATATTGTAAATAATGGCGTAGTGATCATCATATTTTTTTAATATTTCTTATTTAAAAGATTATAACATAATTCACTTTAATTTGAATTAAAAATAGAATTCAAGAAAATCGCATTTTCTACAGTTAATGAACATGGCATCCCGTTTTTAGTAAATTAAATGAGAAGCTGAATACCATCTTCAAATCCAGTGAAGAGAAGACTTTTTCCTGGTTCTGTTCATTTTATAGGAAAATCAATGAAGGCTCAAGATGCAGTTTTAGACTAAGCTGATCCTATTAATCAAGCATCGGTTCAAGTAACCGGCTCAAAAATGAACAACTTGTGTTTCACTAATTCCTAATTCCTTAATATTGCATTAAAAATAAACCATATCTTTAGTCTGTTTCTCTTTTCCTGTCTTGTTATCTGGATTTTTTTATCTTTACTTTTTATTTTTATTTAATTGCTTTTTCAAATCTCCGTTTCAGAGTCACTGTGACATAAAAAATCAATTTAAAAAAATAATTTCCCCAAGGAATTTTTGATAATTGCTGTTTAAACTAGGGAAAATATATCAGTTTTATTTCTATTTTTTGATTGATAAATCACATTTGTACATAAGACAACCATGTTTATTACCAGCTAGTCAGGAATCTTTCTACTTTGATTTTTGTTTCCCTTTATTATTATTATTATTATTATTATTAAAAACAAAATAGCTTTTTTGAAAGTTAAACTTAATTATCATAGTATCGTTTGGGCATTAACTTATTAATTGAACAAAACTGTTATAAGACTATAAGTAATTTTGTTATCGTAATGTTGTTTTAATCTCTATAAAATTATTGGATGCAAATAGCTTACAGAATTTCAATACATGAGGATTTGCTAAGAATTTTTTAATTCAGAAATGATTTCCTATTCGAGAGATAATTAAAATTAAGCAGTAAGTTAATTGGACATAAATAATAACATGCATAGAATGCAGAAGGGTTCAGTGTTCTATATGGATGAAATTATATATATATATATATATATATATATACAGGGTGATTCATAAGTCACTTCACTTAGCTATTTGAAATGATTACCATATGAAGCACAAACATACTATGAACTTTTGATAATTATCTTACTCTCTAATTACTGCTATTTGTTATTTTAAATTTGTTGGTTTATATATTTGTTCCTATATATATTTATTTCATAATCAATCAAATATGCTACAAAGAGTCGTAAATTCCTTGCAAAAAAGAATGGAGCTATGTATGCAGAACGAAGGTGGAAATTTTGAAAATTTGCTGTAATTTTAAACTCCCATCAATGAATTTGTTGAATAAACTTTCTGTTTTGTATTACCGTATTTTTTAACTTTAGAATTTCAAAAATAAATAGCTAAGTGACTTATGAATCACCCTGCATATTGCCAAAAGAGAGAAAATACTATCATACAGTAATATATTTGGATTTGGTCAATATAAAATAGAAATAAATTTAGTCCTTAAATGTGCCCCCTTAAAAATGGAAAGAGAAAAATAGAAAAATGTTGGTATTTTCGTAGACTGGGAATCTGGACACACTTGCCTCTACTTCTAGCTGAAAACTGATTCTCAAATAATTCAGTCTTCTTTTCAAAGAGGGGGCGGGAGATCATCACGTGACCAGAAATACAAAATGTTTATTTTAATGGAGAGAGGGAGTGAACAAAAGATGAAGATAGATAAAACTAGTAAGGGGATAATTTTGTTATAACAGCTGCTGGGTGAAAAATGTATTCTCTTGACTCCAGAATATTCCAACACTTTGTAACTGCAGACGTGGTGGCACCAGACTTCTTTTAGTCAAACCTTTAGGGGAAATCTTTAACAGTTGATAAAAGTAAAAATTGAATCTCTGAACTAAATACTTTTGAAGATGATCTAATATGATTCAGATATGTTAGTGTTTGTAGTTTGTTTTTGATCTTCTTCTTTGCATGTCTTTCAAGCATGTCATCATACGACAGTTTCTCACTTTTTAGCACATTCCTTTGTATTATTGTTGTACTCTACAAGATCTTTCAAGATGTACCTGTTTGGCAGTAAAGTGCAGACAAGGTAGTGTTGCATCGTATGGTCCTCCTTTTTACATTCACAGATGGTTGAGTCGGTTTTGTAGCCCCATCTACACTTAACAACTTTTGTTTGCCCCATTCCTGTTATCAGGTGGTTTAATGTTTTCCACTGGGGCCAGGGGGCCTCTGAACCGGGAAGGAGTTTCTCAGAACCAGGGATTTCAATGTCAGTAAGAGGGGGGCATCTTCTAGCCGTCTGGTCCACAGCTGTAGTGTGGTCTCTTCCTGAGATGTTATTAGGGGTTTGACATGGCTGAGGAAGTTTCTCCTTGACTTCAGTCGTTGGACCACGTCCATAAAGGAGATGGCGTTCATTATTGATAGCCTTCGTGATCTCTACTCGGCTGACAACTTCCAATCTCACATCTGATGGGGCAATGCCAGTGAGGAGATGCAGGTTGTTCAAGTTGGTGGGCTTAAGGTAGCCAGTGATCAAGCATGTGGAGTTGATCAGTTTCTGTAGGATGTTGTTCCAGGAGCTGATTTTCATTTTTGTCTTTATATGTTCAATGAATGAGAGGGTGCAGTCCAGGGTTACACCAAGGTAGACAGGGTTAGTGTGATTCTCAAGTTGTATTCCAAACCACGTGATGTTTAGGGATCGGTTGGCCTCTTGGTTCCTGAGATGAAACGAGCACACTTGAGTTTTTGGTGGGTTTGCATGCAGATGGTTATTCTCATAGTAGTAAGACTAAGCTACGGTTTGTTTCTACGGATTCAAACGTACTCTTTTGGGGTATTACGCAAAAGTCGTCAGCATAGATGAACCGCTCAGTGTTCTGATTCATTGGTTGGTTATTAGTGTAGATGTTGTATGGGAATGGAGCCAGCACACTACCTTGAGGTAAGCCATTCTTTTGTCAGCGCCAACAACTTTTTTTGTTGTTTAGGGTAAGATAAAAGTGCCTGTCTTTTAAGATGGCTCCGATTAGGTCTCTGAGTGCCAGGTCTTTTGTCAGCTAAAAGATCTTTTTCAGGAGGGGGCGGTGGTTTACAGTGTCATATGCGGCAGACAGATCAATAAAGATGGCTCCAATTACCAGTCCTTTCTGAAACCCATCTTCACTGTGCTGAGTGTGATTCAGGATCTGGTTAGTTGTGGATTATTCAGGCCGAAATCCTGCTTAGTGAGAGATGATGGCTGCTTCAGGATTAGGTGCTCAAAAAGCTTAAACAAGTGTCATAGCAGGGAGATCGGGCAGAAACTCTTTGCATGTGCTGGATCTTTGCCTGGTTTGAGAAGAGTGATGATTTTGGGTTTTCTTCAGGTCTTTGGAATATTTCTAATTAGCATATAGTTGTTCATCAACTCAAGGATCCATTTTCGTGTCAACGGTCCAAATAACCGATCACGTTTATTCAGAAATTGTAAGATTCAAAATAAGAAAATAGGTTTTTCATGTATTGTTATAGTAAGGCATTTTATAAATATTTCACTACATATATTTTAATTACTTATAGATATTGAGGATCATCTTTGGTGATAAAAGGTGGAAACTAAAAGATCAGCGGTTGATCTAGAAAAAGAAATCACTTCTTTTCTACTCTATTAGATTTGTCTAAATGCTAGAATTTTCAGCATTAAATGTATAAACTTTAGCATTGAAATGTTGTAATTGAAGCATACAACCGCCATTTACAGGTTGGTGAAAACAGGAAACCAATGTAATTTTCTGTTTGTGCATAAGTTGCTTTGTTAATTCATTTTTTAAATATTGGTGTAAGAAAATCAAGTATATATATATATATATATATATATATATATAACTGAGAATCAGCTAGCGCTGTGTCAGATATTTTATTTACGTTTTACATTTTTCTTCCTGCTTTGTGTTGGAATAATGTTTGTTTTTTCATTGTGAATTGATTGTCTCTGACGAGTAGATGGTAGATCAAAAACTACATGTTTTTTACCGGATTGCGAAATGCATGTAAGACAGAAAAAATAAAAGCATTAATAATAACAAATTATGATTCTTGAATTATTTTTTTGGTCATCAGAATGCAACAAACCAGTATATATGCTCTGAAGTCGGAAACTACATTGAGCTTTCTTTTTGAAACAATTTTAATGGTATTATAAAGGATATATTCCTTTTTTATACAAACATAAATACATATAAATATATATAAAATCAATGTGAAAGTTATATATATTTTAATATATCTTTTATTTATTTTCTATATTTTCACGTCTAAGAATATCAATTGTCCCTTATGTACAAATAAATTAAAAAGTTTTTTCTCAAAAGGAGAACAAAATTTTCGGCCACAATCTTGTGGCCTTATATATATATATATATATATATATTTATATATATTTATAAATATTTGTTTTTATCTACATCAGTATACGTTTCATCCTTTCGGGAATCGTCAGTGTAGAGATAATTATTTATAGCGGTCGCAGGATTCGGAACACGAGTAATGTTGTAACCGAAATTCATACACCTTAACCCATTCGGCCACTATGAACAAACTGATCAATCAGCCAGAGTTTAAACCTGTTATAGGCAGCTGTCGTCAAGAGTGTTTAACTACTGAAGGAACGAGCATTAAAGCTAGAATGGCGACTGTGTTAATACTACTCACTACAGTGCCCAGCCTAAATTATGGCGACCAACAATAAAATAATATATATATATTATTTTATTGAATACTATACATTATAGTGTCTTCTGGGGATTCCTAGGTTTCATCAATCTGGTCATCTGAGATTTAGGATAAAATACAGCTGGTCATTGCAAAAAGATTTGCCATTCCATTTTGTTATTGAATCTTCAGAAATCGGAGTTAAGAAAGGGCAAATCAAAACTTCTGAAAAAATCTCACAGCTATCATATATATATATATATATATATATATATATATATATATATATATATATATATATATATATATCATAGATTAACGAACTTCATTTGTTATTGTTGAAAACTGTCATATAATAAATATTTTCTGCTTTTATTGCACGCTTGATCAAAGTTGCTTATATCTTAATGTAATCTTTATTTGTTAATATATATATATAACACATTCTTTTCCTGATATTAGCCCACATCGGATATAGAAGGTGCATTATTTACATAAATATTCAATGCATTTTTATCTAATGCCGTTACGAGAGCCTTGCACACATGTTCGTGTGAGAACTACTATGATAAATTAATGAATGTCCAGAATGCATAATTAAACAATGCTATCTATGGAAAATGACGTGTATCAAACTATTGATCTTGAAATGATTTTTAAATAATTTTTCAGCAAAGAAGCCAAAAATGTTTGTTTTTAGAAAGTCCAATGCACAAACAGTATGCCAGTAATTGACTTATAATAAAATATTCAAGCTTTTATATCCGTTTTAATTTTAAGTCTATCATGGTAGTGCTTCATACACATTTTGATACTGCATGAAATATAAAGCATAAGTCTAGCTATAAATAAAATAGCAACTTATTTACAATTATTTTTTTTATAATAGGCATTGTGTTCTTGCAGTGTTGATATGCTATAAACCAACTCAAATATCATGTGCCAATGTATTCAAAAGAAAAATATCTTCACTGGACTATTTGTAAAAAGTTGAATATCCAGTGTAGCAGCAAGTCCTGGGAGCATATACAAGAAAGAACAGTTGGAAATAATTTATACACCATCCACTATGACTATGCAATCCCTACAGCTACATATCTAGAAAACGGAGCTGTTAAACCTGACATCGTAATATGGGACAAAAGGGATGAAGTAGCAACCCTAGTTGAAGTCAGTGTCCCTAATGATGCAGGATTAAACAGAGCTGAAAGGGAAAAGATTACGAAATACCAAGGTCTTATGTACGACATGAAAAGAAACTGGAATCTTAGGAAAATCTCCATCATACCAGTAATTATAGGAGCTACAGGACTAATGAAAAAGAATTTCAAAAGCTATCTGGCGAGTATACCCGGTTAACCTAGTGCAAGAGAAATACAAACAATTGCACTTAAAGGGACGGTTAGAATCTTAAAAAGATCTCTAGGCTGGAGTGTCTGAAATAGCCGGTGAATGTCTGGCATCCGGTAGGATGCCCCATCTCCAGCAAAAACGGAAAGATAAGAAAAAAAATGTAAAAAAAACAAACCCTGCAATGTAAAACACATATTTTGAGCTTCCATACCAATAATTTATTTCACTGGCAACATTGATATTTTCCTGGATAAGATGCATTTCAAGGGAATATTTCATTATTATAATTTTTCATATTTTCACTCAAATTTGATCATTCATGAAACACTCGCGATATTAATTTTAAATTGACATCTGACAGCTGATCACCAATCATATGTATTCTTATTTTTCTCTTTATTGTTCACCTTTTTACCAATACGTTTTTTAACACAGCAATGTAGGCCAATCTTTAAATGATATGTATTTTACAATCATTTTTTTCCTTTGTTCAATAAAAATAATTCTTTTACTTTCTTATTTCGCTGTTTTCTTACATATTCTCTTGTTGATTGGCTTATTATCAGCCTTTGTGAGTCAGCCAAATAGAAATGTTATGTAATTATGAAATTTACCAACAAGCAAGATATTTATAATTGTCTTTTAAGATAACGGACATTCTTTACTTTCTCTGAACAAAAATAAAATTGCAGAAAACACGTTTTTATTTTAATTTAGATTTTCATGCTTTCTTAGAGTGAAAGATACAAAGTTGTGATTGGTCAAAAAGCTTACGTGTTTTATTAGAGAGGGAGATTTTGAAATAGTTACATTAACGAGGTTGGTAAGAGACATGCATAGATATGTGGTTGTGTGAGGAAGGCACTTTTCCATGAAGATCTGGATGAGGAAATAGGAACATATACTACTATGTCTTTTAGAAGAGTTGAGAGGTAAAAGAAAGATAAATAGCTTTGACAAAAGTAAGCATATGAACTTAAGGGAATCATCAGAAATGAAAACAAAATTAAAATATTTTAGTCAGTTAAAACGGTGGAGAGGGATGAAAAGAATGGATCATATTTCAGATTAGAAAGAAAATTTGACATTAGTTTTTGGTATTTTGGATGCTGCATGTGTCCCAGACTACAAGGTGAACAACACTAGGAAACCGTTCACACCTGCACTTCATGGGTTGACATCAACCAGGTTGAATGCAATACTCGAACCACAACTTTCTCGGTCTACCACACTGTCTAGTGTATTGGATATCCAAACTCAGTATTGAGTTAATGCAAGAGGTGGCACGCTGTACATGGCCTAACCACTTGAGATGCTGAATGCATAAGACATCTGTAATCCCACCAATGATGAAACACAGTTGATAGAATCTTTTCTTTCAGTTTGCAACTGCACACCAACCTGATCATAGCATAATCATAGATACATTTATGGACTAAAAATTCGTTTGAAAAGGAAATAAAATTAGGAATGTTTTAATATATATTAACTAAACTTTCGATAAATCAAGGGCAAAAAGATTATGATGTGTAGCTTAGAAAGTATTTATATAAAAGAGAAAGTTTTATAGATTTAAGAGACAGACAAACAGCCATGCATATTCGGGGAAAACTAAAGCGAATTTTTAAGGGGGACCAATTGCGAGTGACAAATAATACAGAGGATCTGTCCATTCATTTTCAAAATATCGTAAATGAATTAGTGGGGTTTGGTCGTGTGAGTAGAGTGTTTTTACCACACACCAGATCTCAATCTATTACACGTATGAAGCATTACATGATTGGAGAGGTTGCTTTGTAGAATAAATCATGATTTTAAATAATCTATTGCATTAGTAGTCACCAATTCATTCACAGATTCCATGAGTTGAGAATTTAATCCAAAATGGTTATACTCACATAACAGTCTCCGCATACACACTCACACACACACACTGCCCCCCCCCCCACACACACACACACTTTCATTCACCACGAATCAAAACCTAACTTACTCATTCCACACATTCTTGACATAGCCAGCCGGTCAAAACCTACTACTCTCCAAAGATTTCACACCTACCTACAACAAAATCTCCTTGCTTCCCCCTCACCCATTTCACCGTTCCGACTACTTCTCTCACACTCTTACCCACCTACCCCTCCCACTTTCATACCACCTTCATTTTTTCAAACCCACACACCAAAATTACAGAGCCTCCCCCCTCTTTCCCCCACCCCTCCACTTCTTCACTAACAGCCATCTACATTATTTCCGTTCACCCCCATCCCTCCACTTTTTCACTCAGAACCATACTCATTTATTTCATTCCATGCTACTGACTTCACTAAGCCCAGACATCGGGTCTGTGCACCCAGTAATGGCTACTACCTTTTCTCATCAACCCATCATGTCAACCCAATATTTTCACGTACTTGCATGACATTTTTCTTAAAATTATCATCCTGAGGAAGTCTTACAAATAAAAGCGAAACGTTGATGAATATATAAAAAAAACATCCTTTTTGGTTTTTCCTTTTTCATTTCCCATTACGTCGGATTACCTTCATCCTTCCTTTCTCATATATATATATATATATATAATTATTTTCATAATAAATATTTTAATGTCTACATACATATATGTTTTGTCTTTAGTGTGGCTAAATATAACTGTTCCGTTGAACACTGGACTGAAGTCAAATTTGACCTTTATCCAACACTCTTATCACTATGACCGTCGTAACAGCTATATGAAATAGAAGAGAAATACATCTTATTTGTTTTTGTGAATATATAGTAAGCTGCCAAGAGGGTTCGTTCTCCAAAGGGAGTAAATCTTTGTCTAGTAGGAAGCTTTTAATGTTTCTCTTTACCAGCATTCGTCTAAATTTATAATAAATATGTTAATATCCACATACATAGATGTTTCGTCTTAACCAAGATTCATCAGTGTGGCTATATATAACTGTTCTGCAAGTCGCACGATTCGATGTTTCAGTTTTATTACAAATGTGTGTGGTCTGAAGGAAATTTGTATTTCTGTCTGTGTGTCCAACTAAAACGCAGAAGCTACCAAAGATACACTCACAAACCTTACATGGCCTGTGTTAAAAAAAGTATCGAAACTAAGGATGTATTAATCAAGAACAATGAATTAGACAGTTGATACTATTGCAATTCATTGGCGTTTTTTTTTTTTTTTGCTAGGACATTTTTTTCCCTTTCCACTGATTAAGTTTAATTAATGTTTTATTTTAATCTTATATGTTATGCACTCTATGTTAAACTCTTCGGGTAGTCGTGCTAGTCTATTTATGAGAATGTAAATTATTCAACTTTCCATCTGGTATTATTAAAGCAGTCAGTCAGAAACCTCGTAAATGAATGGCATTAAAACTCACAAATGAACAGTAATTAATTAGTGGTTAAAGATTAAAAAAGGGACTTAAGTGAAATCAACAATCGGGAAAGCCTAAGCAAATTCGAAATATGAGCTATTGCATGTTCGTTATAATTAACGATGTATTGATTATTTGGTGTTCTCATTTTGTTATAAAATTCATAGGTTCAAAAAAATGTACTATTTTGGAACTAAATATTTAACATTTGCAGCAATGCTATTCAGCCATGATGATGTATTATTGGATTCTTGGAGCATATACCAGCTTTCTGATTAATTATATTTTATATTGAAAACTTTGTGTTAAGTTTGAAGTATAAATTAAAAGCTGCCAATATTCCTTATTTTATTCCTGTAAAAAGAAATGTCAATTTTAATTAGAAATTCATTTTGATGATGACCGCACGGATAATCGATTCATATGTTCTGATAACAAGTAAAGTATGTAATGACATTAATGTCAGAATTTATATTTGTTAAATTTATAGATTTTTTTTATCTATTTTAAATTTGCATAAGTTGTAAAGAGTCCCGATATTACTGATGGTAATGAAAAGTGAGACTAATTTGTGTTTGAATCTAACAATCTAAATATAATTATCTAATGTAAAACTAGACTGATAACAAGCACAGATTCAGGTGTCTGTCTCCCACTGAGTACAAATTAGAATATTCTTGTAGAATGATGGTCCCCCAAAAAACTTTGTCTCCTAATATACAGGTAAACTTCTATATCTCGAACTTGATGGGACTGAAAATAAACTTCGAGATATCCGAGGGTCTGAGAAATCAGAAGTTTGAAATTTACACCAATAAACGGTCGGAACTGCCAACTGACTTCGAGATTTGCATTGTATTCGAGACATCGGTGTTTGAGATACCGAAGTTTACCTGTAAATTGTCTTTTATTACCAAATGCAAAGACATTTCAGGCCATCTGTTTTGTCTGTGTAGATAGAAATTATATTAACTCAAAATTTGTCTAAAAATTACGAATACATTTATGAAAGGAAACATCTGTTGGATTCAATTGAGATTTTGCTGATAGAAATTAACAAAAAGATGAATCATATTTGTCAAATTAGAATTATTTGACTAATAAAAGTAAAGAAATGTTTTTTGGAGTAATGTTTTTTAATATTTACAATAATATTATTATGCAATTTATATGGATTCATCTAGGAAATATAAGGGCCTCATTTCATTTGAAAGCTGATTTCCAGTTTTCACTTTTTTCGTCACACAATTCTGAATAGATAGTGGCCGTTTTATGTTGTCTGATCAAAGACCAAATAAGAAATCAACGATTTACTAGACGCCCTACATTCTAGTAAGAGGTTGCTTAGTCAAATCTGAAGACGTTTAGAGGTCACATATTTTGGAATTCATCTCAACCTTGCTTTAAATGTGTTGTTAAATTCTCATTAGCTCAATCCAATCCTGGATTTCAAAAATTTCAGAAATCATTTTTATCAAAATTTTGTATCTGTAAAATGAATTGATCGACTTCTTTAAAAATCTTCAAATTTGGAAACTGGTTATATTTCCAGGATTCTTCAAAACTCTTCACTGTGTTATTCTTTGGATTCTTTTCATATTACCTACGTCTTTGCTGAGTTTATTCCCTGAGGAATGGTCTGAACTGAATGATCTAAATCAAATCAGTTGAAAGATCAGCAGACATGTTCAAAGAGATTATGCATCATTTTTTTCTCTCTATTTCTTATCAGATTTCTACTGAAGAAAGAGATTAAAAGGTGACTTTCTTTGATCTTTTTGCTTCATATAACTCTTTTGGAATTTGATCAAAATAATAGTTTAAAAACTTTTTTATCCACTTAATATTTATTTCTCCTTCATATATTTATACATTTATATAGAAACAGTTTCTCCTGTAGTTAGTGATTTTATACTTACATGAGTTGCTAACATTATCAGAAATTCATTTAGAATGGAATATTGTATGACATACTTTGACAACAAAATGTACAAATTCTCATATTTTGATTGTTGCCATGGTATGTCATAAAATATTTGGAATGTTGTCTGATCAAAGAACAAATAAGAAACTAACGATTTACTAGACGCCCTACATTCTAGTAAGACCTCTCTAAACGTCTTCAGATTTGACTAAGCAACAGTCAAATCTGAAGACGTTTAGAGGTCACATATTTTGAAATTCATCTCAACCTTGCTGCTTATAATCCCAAACTTCAAATGTGTTGTTAAATTCTCATTAGCTCAATCCAATCCTGGATGATACCCATTCCAAATTTCAGAAATCATTTTTATCAATGTACAAATTCTCATATTTTGATTGTTGCCATGGTATGTCATTAAATATTTATAATGTTGTCTTGTGAGCTGAGATCACATAGACAAACGTGTGTGAAGATCTTATGATACAGTCAGTTCAATAACTAAAATGTTTTTGGTAAAATAACAACTGTACTACTTTACTAAAGAAGACATTGCGGAACTATGAATACAGTTTGACATTGTATAGAATTATCATGAACAGAAAAAGGGTAGAGGCTCTAAAATTAGGCATCAATTGCATTAATTTGGCACTTTTTATTTTAGCATATTGATTTTTTGCTCTCAAAACAAAGTCTTACATTCAGATAATTACGCTATGTTTGTGGTGTCTGTTTCTTTGAGGATGCAATTCAAAGCAAAGCCCTCTATTAAGATCAAACACTTTTAGCAAGTCAAATTTTATGACGAATCCAATATTGGTATTAACTTTGTATTAGGGTGTTTACACTGATGTTGCACGGTCTCTGTCCGTATCGGACATCCATAAACATGAAAGACAGTGTTTTACTTTATTTCATTCTATTTAAAACTTTAAAAAATTGGTATAAATTAAAAAATAAGAACGAAAATTAGATTGAATCCAGATATATATATATTTAGAATATATATATATATATTTAGAATATATATATATATATATATATATTTAGAATATATATATATATATATATATATTTAGAATATATATATATATATATATATATTTAGAATATATATATATATATATATATATATATTTAGAATATATATATATATATATATATATATATATATATATTTAGAATATATATATATATATATATATATATATATATATTTAGAATATATATATATATATATATTTAGAATATATATATATATATATTTAGAATATATATATATATATATTTAGAATATATATATATATATATTTAGAATATATATATATATATATATATATATATATATATATATATATATATATATTTAGAATATATATATATATATATATATATATATATTTAGAATATATATATATATATATATATATATATATATTTAGAATATATATATATATATATATATATATATATTTAGAATATATATATATTTAGAATATATATATATATATATATATATATATATATTTAGAATATATATATATTTAGAATATATATATATATATATATATATTTAGAATATATATATATTTAGAATATATATATATATATATATATATTTAGAATATATATATATATATTTAGAATATATATATATATATATATATATATATATATATTTAGAATATATATATATATATATTTAGAATATATATATATATATATATATATATATATATTTAGAATATATATATATATATATTTAGAATATATATATATATATATATATATTTAGAATATATATATATATATATATATATATATATATATATTTAGAATATATATATATATATATATATATTTAGAATATATATATATATATATATATATATATATATATTTAGAATATATATATATATATATATATATATCTATATATTTAGAATATATATATATATATATATTTAGAATATATATTTAGAATATATATATATATATATTTAGAATATATATATATATATATTTAGAATATATATATATATATATATATATTTAGAATATATATATATATATATATTTAGAATATATATATATATATATATATATTTAGAATATATATATATATATATATATTTAGAATATATATATATATATATATATATTTAGAATATATATATATATATATATATATATTTAGAATATATATATATATATATATATATTTAGAATATATATATATATATATATATATATATATATATATTTAGAATATATATATATATATATATATATACTAGAAAAATGTGATCAGTTGGGTCACACATTCAGCTTAATTCAGAAAAAAGTGAGTTTGCAAATTTACTTAAATTTAAAAGAATAAAATAACAAAATACAACGTAACCTTGTTTCTGTTTACTATACATCCCCTCTCTGTCTCTCTCAATCTATTGGTTAAATATTATTACTACTTGTGGTGATATTTCATTCGAACCATTCCAATATTCAGTTTTGTAGTGAGTTTTATTAGCCTTGACTCGTAATAAACAGAGAGAGAGAGAGGCGGAATGAAGAGTGATAGACACCATATAAAATAAGAATAGGAATAAGACAACATACAATGAAAGTAAGTGATGGTGATAGATACAAACTTATTGCAGATTACGGCTCAAAAGAATAATTAAAATGAATTTAAAAAAAAAACAGAACTAAATCCCCAAACTAAGGAATATTTTAGCATGTATTTTGTGTAATAAAAATATGTAGGAAAAATGACTGAGGGAAACAAACCTTGTTTAATTCAGATTTAGTATAATATATACATGGTGATTCATAAGTCACTTCACTTAGCTATTTAAAATGATTACCATATGAAGCACAAACATACTATGAACTTTTGATAATTGTTATCTTACTCTCTAATTACTGCTATTTGTTATTTTAAATTTGTTCGTTTATATATTTGTTTCTATATATATTTATTTCATAATCAATCAAATATGCTACAAAAAGTCGTAAATTCCTTGCAAAAAAGAATGGAGCTATGCATGCAGAACGAAGGTGGGAACTTTGAAAATTTGCTGTAATTTTAAACTCCCATCAATGAATTTGTTGAATAAACTTTCTGTTTTGTATTACCGTATTTTTTTAACTTTAGAATTTAAAAAATAAATAGCTAAGCGATTTATGAATCACCCTATATATATATATATATATATATATATAGGCAAAAGTTTCATTTATACAAACATAGCATTGCTACACATTTCCGAACATGTTTCAGTCGTAGTTATGAAATGTGTAGCCATGCTATATTTGAATGAATAAAACCTTTTACTATAGATAAATAACTTTATTTATTATTAAGTATTATGAAAGATTCTCTGTATGTTTACCTTGTGAATACAAACCTTACATAGATTACTATATATATGTACATGGACGGCGGCACCCGGGGGCAGGGGGGGGGGGCTCAAGGCCCCCTCACTTTTTGACTTGGGCTCCCCCACTTTACGTCATCAATAATTTAGTTGATATGCGTGTGTTTAATTTTATCTAATTAGCTTATCTATTAATTGATTGTTGTCATCATTACAATATAAGACCAACAATCAATTTTATCTCAAATTTGGCAAAAACCAAGCGAAATGGGTGAGTTTTTGTTAAAGGTCCCTATTCAATAGGTATATTTACGGACTTTACCCCTATGTGGAAGTACTTGTTACCCCTATGTGAAAGTCCATACTTGTATAATACACAATGTATGGATATTTGGTTTGTAAGATTTATGTACTTAAATAAATTAAATTACATATGTATGTAAAACACGAATATGTTCATCATATAGGCCGCACAGTGTGCCCAGACTGAGAATTTATTCATTTTGGAGTGTTCAATAAAATACAGTCCAGGGAGTACAATGCAAAAAAACAGAAGTTAAAATATTAAACGGTTGAAATTTGAGAACAACTTAAAGTCGGCCTTTTTTGTAAACCGGTCAGTTAATCGTTTTTTCCGGTATTTAAGTAAAATTTCGCCGAAAATGATCAATTTTCAAATTTCACCATTTTTTTCAGAAACAAGATGGAAAAATTCTGTTTCCATCTATCTGAAAGCATTTTTTTTATCCCTTTTCTTAATATGTAGAAAGAAAAAGCCTTTGATTGCATTCAATTTTGAAAAATTTAACTTGAAGTCGGGTAGGGGTGAATTATTCAGAACACATAATTCCCGTCAATTTTCCTCAAATTTTTCAGAAAAATCATAATTTTTGAAAACGTTCTCATAATTTCTCACTGTGGAGACCTGGTGTACTACAAAATAGATTTTATACACATTATCATTAAAAAGAGACCAATCAAAAGGTATTAAGGAGTCAAACACAGTATTTTCTCGAATTCTTTATTTTTCAAGGAAAATTAAAATTTTCCGGTATTTAAGTAAAATGTTGCTGAAAATGTTCAATGAACGACCAAACAAAAGTTAACTTGTCAATAATACAATGAATCTATTTGAGCTTGTTTCATAGTTGAAGCAGTCGAATTGGTATGTCTGATTGACCTTGCTGTGTGTCCAGTTTCATCACAAATATTACAGTGAGGTTGGGGGTGTCGTGAAGCGATTTCAGGGTGAGACATTAACATTCGTCGAAGTATATCATGAATAGTGTCCTTGATGGACAGTTGCCGAGACAATGCAGCTGGACCACTTAGGAAAGACCGAACGTGCTTGTTCCAAGACTCTACTCCATTTTGCTATCGAGTTACCGTTATTCCACTTGAACTATGGGCACACATTTGATGCTAGCTCGGGATTATCATAATCCATGGTTTAGCCGTCTCATTGACGAAGGCAATTCTGAGATGAAGCATTATCTCGATGCCCAAAGTTTCCAATGCTTCCAGATGCATACATTTGTTTGTGACAGACTGGGTGATATCAAGATGATGTTGGTGTTACTCATGAACGTTTCAAAATTTTCGCGATCAACGCTGTTACGGATGAGAGAATATCTGTAAAAGCGATTTTGAGGGCTGAAAAATCTGTTGCAAAGCGAACCATTATTTGTATTTCCTCCAATCGCACATGTTGCATCCATTAACATACCGGTGATTTTTCGGATTGCATCAATACATTCTTTTTTCGCATTGTTGAGGATCCGCATAATATCCAAAGTTATTCATTCCATCCTCCCTCCAGTCCTTCTGTCCACAGAACAACCAATACAGTATCTTTTGAGCAAAGTCCAATGAACGCAATTTGAAGTGAAGAACAGCGAAACAATGCAAGTCTGCCTTGTTAATACACTTCCAACGAGCTATTCCAATTCCAATACATACATTTTACTTTTGTACTTTTATATGCACCTTGTCAGTTAATACTTTTAACTTTATGTATTCTCTATATTTGACAAACCAATTGATTCTTGAATTTTGTCATTTTTACTAAAAGCGACTTGCTGCTATGTCTCAAATGAGCCATCAAGCAGTGTCAAAAAATCATTTTATGTCTAGATTAAGTCCAAAAAGGTGTATTTGGTCCAAAATGACCAAATATGGTTATTTGGGTCCAGGCCTCCTAAAATTGAAATTTCTGTTTGTTCTTTTTTCACCAGAAGCGACTTGCTAATATGCTTCCAACAAGACCTCAACCACTATCAGAAGATCATTTCATGTCTAAATTATGTCAAAAAGGGTATTTTTGGTCCAAAATACCCTAATATAGTAGTTTGGGCCCAGACGCCAAAAAATTGAATTTTTAAAAATGTTTCTTCATCTATAACCAAGAGTATTCTATTCCGCTTCTAACGAGCCATCAACCACTACCAGACGATCATTTAAAACCCAAATATGCCCCAAACAGTGATTTTTTTTCCCCAATATGCCCAAATAAGGTAACTTGAGCCAAGACGCCAAAAAATTGAAATATTTTTAATTTTTCTTTTTCTATCACCAAGAGAATTCCATTCCACTTCTAACGAGCTCTCGACCACTATCGGACGATCATTTTTAGTCAATATATTGAATTTATTCCCATATTTGGCATTCTGGGCGCAATGTGGGCCGCACATATGAGAAGCATTAAAATAAGGAGAAGTCTTAAAGAAACAAACGTTGATAAATGCAAATATTTTTTGCATATGCATGTATACCACACTTTCCATGGAAACAATCTCTGTATACTGCGGTCACTCGACGGAGGATCTCACACAAGCACACAACTGAAATGCCAGTTATTATGATGCCAGTTTAATCACTGGCAGGTAGCAGCCCAAATACAAATACACTGAAGAAAGTGGACGAATATTTAATACGAATATCAACAAATGTTGTAGTTTTGGTAACAGTAAAATAAGAAAATAAAGAATAGAAAGAAACTTACCATATAATTTAGTAATTTCTATTTGTATAGTATATATAAATAAATGAAATTGTGTTCATAACCACACCACTGTCACCAGAAGAATATTGTTTTTTTTGGTATCATTTACAATCGGAAACCTAAATTCTGGTTTTGTGTATTAATTAGTTGTATTTATAAGCATAATGTTTGATGTGAAGTGTGAGAACGTGAGGTGTAAACCGAAAAAGTAACTCTAATAAGATCTTTTCCATGTTTCCTTGTGGTACAATAGGTTGCAGTAAGAGTAGATGTGACAGAGCGAGAGAGAAGCAGGAACTGTTGACCGGACTCAATATAAAACGTGAAAGAATCGAATGAAAACTAAGTTTAATTTTTCCTGACATGGATTATACTTAGGGTGAAAATGATTAACGAAACAGTTTTATGTATGCAGATTTTGTTTATGAATTTATACCAGGCAAGCAAATATTTTGGTATTATTAACATTTGGAAAACGTAATTCTTTTGTTTCGTGTATTTATTAGCTGTATTTGTTAGGGATAGTGATTAATATGAAATTTGTGAACGCATGGTGTAAACCGAAATAGTGAATCTAATAAGATGTCTTCCCTATTATGTTACAATGGGTTGCAGTAAGACTAGTTGTGACTGAGAGTGAGTTATATCCTCCGACTCCATCTGTGACATCAGTAATCAAACGGTTGAGTGAACTAAATATAAAAACGACAAACGTCGGATTAATTTTTTTTCCTGACATGGACCTACTTAGGGCAGAAATGATTAACGAAAGTTTTCGGTACACAGTTTTACACAGTTAAGCAAATAGAGGAAACTTTATATATAATATTAAGGAGTATTTTACTAAAGTATTTTACTAAAGAAGTTTACTTTTATTACTTCTTTAAATGCTTACTTTTAAATTGAAATCGATGTATAAAAAACGAAAAAAAATTGACAATATAAAAAGTAAATGACGAAAGTGTAGCTTGCAGAAAAAAAGCAAAAATCGAAAAAATTAAATAATTGCTCTCAACATATAGATCGAGCACTTAACACACAGACGAATTGATAGCTTTATGTTTAAAATAAGCTTTAATATTGATTTTTCAATTTTTACTTTCTTTACTTTTTTAATTATTTTTTAAAATTATAATTTTTCTTTCTTTTATTTCTCTAACAAATATTTGACACACACACAACAAACAGGTACCCTGACATGCATGCATTATAAAAGATCATCATTTAAATTTTATGGTAAAAAACTGCTCGGGAAAATAACTTTTACTTTATAAATCTTTACTTAAAAAAAATATTTTAATCACACAAATGATGAAGACGATTTTCTTTCATTTCTTAAAAAAGAAATAAACAAATTATTAAGTTTAATTACGTGAAAAATACCGAATTACTGTCGGTACTCTAAATAATCAAATGAAACATTAAAAAAAAAGAAATGCTATGAATAAGGATCGAACTGCTAACTTTTTTGTCAATAAATAGTTGAATGATTACTAAATATTATAAGTAATCTTTACAATGGGCAGGTTGAAAAAAATACAACACATCATAAATAACTTTTTATCTCAATTTAATTTTCAATAGAATGGGGTTCTCCAACAGAGAACCGGTTGACTGTATATTAAAACGTTGTTTTGACACATCAACAACCTTTTGGGTTAGTATCAACTGCTTGGCCTCGGGAGGCTAGTTTTTCAGGCATTATCTCTCCATTTCCAAGGGGAGATGTGTTTATTGTCTGAGCCACCGTCAGTCGTTATGGAATATCAACGAAAATATAGAGGTGTTTTCAATACAGTGCACATCTTTGGGGAGCTGGATTTTTCACATTAAAACCTTCCTTTGTATTGGGGCAAGTTAATAAGGACAACATTTTTGGGTAGGAATAACATGTAGTATCTGTTCTGCCTTCGGACTAAAGGGGAGAAATATTCCTAGATTACAACAATTTAAAAATTTTCTTTCCAATCTAGAATGCCGCTTTTTGGAAACTAGATTTTCCCCACATTAAAAAACAACCATGTGTCTCACTTTACCTGACTGGGGAGTCGAGTAAATTGGAAACACATCTATATGATAAAGTACAGTCGACCCCCCCCCCCATTAAGACATAATACGATATTAACCAAAACCTTCATATGCTAATCTGTTCCACCTTCCAATTGGACTAAAGCCTCATGCGTGTTTCCAGAAATTATGCTTTAATTTTGTCTTCTTTCAATATTTATTTCATGACCTCTACTGCCTGTCTCTAACTTAAATATTTGCCGATTTTACAATATTGTTTACTTTTCGGTTTTATTTTATCTTTTTTTACTTTTTAAAATAGAATTATGTTAAAGTTTAGTATACTATACTTTATCATTTCTTTCCTCTGTTAGTGAATGAAATATCCTTCTAGACTAAGTAAACATGTTTAAATAATACATTTCAGTATTTTAAATTAGTATTGTATATTTTCCCCGGGCAACGCCTAAATTACCTATAGTAAAATGATTTCTTTTCTGATTTTTGTTTTTTCAGGATTAATACTCTACTATTTATTTATTTTTTTAATAAAATCAGTATTTTATATTTTCCCCAGGCAACACAGGGACACAGATCCTGCTAGCATGTTAAATAAATTTGAATATTTCATATATATGCCTATAAAGTAATGAGCCATGGGTTTGAATGTTAATGTTGACAATCAGAAAATGAGAGAGATTATTTGTATATTGTACCTGGCTATTTTGAATCAAAAATAACTTCAAATGTTTTCTTAAACTTTTGAAGGTGCAGATAATTCATTTCAAACGCTGCCGTTGAATGGTGCATTCATCCATGACAGATCACACAGATACAACACTATCATCGTTGCAAAAGTTTCTGAAAATTGAAGACAGCAGCAACAAGAAAAGTCTCACAATATTAATAAATGATGGCTGGATTGATTTTAGTTCTCAGAAACAAAAAATAATCGATTATGCTAAAAATATATTTCACCATCTCAGAATTGTAATATTTAATTGCTCAGCCTCATATCTTATTTGCTCTTGATTTAATAATTACTAATCCAATGAAATATAAAATAAAAACTCGTTTGCATGAGGTAAAATATACTTTGCTCATGAATAGAGTGAACCCCCCTCCACGCTTTACTTGGCAATAGAACTCGACAAAAAATATGCTTTTTTGGCACAAGTGTCGACAGATTTAGCATTAACTCAGATATCTTGTATTCAATGCCAGCCAACAGAACCTCTCTATTGAAACCTATTGTAACTTTACCCCCCCCCCTTTCTCTAAAGAAAAATGAACCGACGTCAAGAAAAGTGATTGGCTAAAATGGTCACCTGATTACCCAGCGCTCTGGTTTCTTCAGTTTGGGTCATTTCATTTTTGGCAAAACTGACAGCTGCTTGAATTACGTACGTATGTCTGCAGCTGAACTAGAAGTCACATTTTCTCTATGCATATCGGAAGAATCTTATTTATTTAACTGAACCAGAGACAATTTCTCAGCTGTAATCCATTTCTCATGTGTGTGATGAAAAGCTGTGTGACGTATTGTCAAGTCATCTTATCTATTTGTGATCAGACAGCACAAAAATAAGAAGGAAAATGTTGTGAAAATGAGTTCTATTAGATGTCATACTGTACATGTTCCATAGAAACCTGGAAGAATAAATATAATTTATCTGATTTGTAAAATATTAACATCATATTTTTACTACTTTTTCAAATTCTAGATTTCTCAACCCACGCTAATTTGGAATCATACTTCATTCATTATTAGTTTTTGTTTTAAATTTAATTGATTTTCTTTTACATTCAAAAACTTTATTGCAAAATTGTTCTGTTGTACGCTCTCATTTTACATTATTGGTCCCCCGATTTTATAAATCAGGGGACTTATGTTTTGAGGCATGTCCGTCCGTCCGGATTTTTCTCCGCAACCATCAATTGAATTTCTCTGAAATTTTGCATGAAGTTGTAACTTTGGTCAGGGTAGAAAGTGGCATTCTCTGATTTTTGAAAAAAAATCTGGTTAGCCCCCCAGGGGGGCAAAAGGCCCCGTAATGGCAAAACATGACCCTTTTCTCCCATAACGTTTAATCCATCCATTCAATTTTTCTGAAACTTGGCCAAAATGTAGAGGCAATTATTCTGGATATAAAATGAGCATCCTTAACCTCAGAAAAATTCTGGTTCGCGCCCCCAGGGGGTCAAAGGGGGGTCAAAAATGCCCCAAATTGCCCAAATTTATTGTATTTTACACTCGCCACATCGAGTCACGTACAGAGGGGGACCACGCACGCGCGGCTTGTTTTAAGTATACTCAACAAAAGTCTTAAGGACATGCGAGACAGCATTCTGCTGTATATTATTAACATGATCATCTTAGTAAGTCTCTGCTTGTTGATCGTGTCTGCTATATTGTGTGTTACAGCTGGAATCTGGATTGCAATGAATTGATGACTAAGAATAGAACCTTAAATTATCGTCTTTATATTCAAGTGACAATGGTTACTTTTATGCTAGCTGCATCTCTTTCAGCAACTGCCTTAACTGTCTATTTCAAGATCCTATTCTCTAATTTAATATATAGTCTGCTCGACCAATCACAGCTGATTATTTCTAAGCCTTCACCATACTCTCTAATAATTGCTAATCGGACCTTATTGAACAATTTATTGTAATGAACACGTACATCTATCTGTCTGTGTTTTAGCTTCAGATTGAACAATATATGAATGATTTAATAGATTTATATGACTATAGGATGATGGATATACATGTACGTAAATAAGCATAATCTGAACCTTATCCTAAAATAAAATAAAAAGAACATGTATCAAAGTATCAAAATATACCTACACATAGATAATTAAGTTATTTGACACAGGAGGCACATATCATAATAATGCTTTGACATTGAACTTTAGGCGAACATTCCCAGGTCAATCTTGAAATGAACAGTAATCTGCATGTCTTCCAATATCTTCCCTTTCTCTTCCAATATCTTCCCTTTCTCTTCCTTGTGTTTTCCCGGTCAAGGCTTTCCTAGTGAGATTGCTGGCCGCGTTCCAGAGAATATGGACAATATGGCTCCATTTTCTCTTCAGGAATTGCATGCAATTGGCTCTGGGTTTGTGATTTTCTATAATTCTTTATTGAAAATCTTTCCAGCCAGCCAGTGGGTATGGAGAATTTTCTGTAGGCAACTATTGAAGAATTTCTGAAACTTTTGACATTTTCCATATGTCAAATGATAAAAGAGGCACCATTTTGAGGATGCTGTTAAATCGTCCTAGTTTTGCAGATGTTTCCATCTTTCTTGAACTTCAAATATAAAAGTGATTGATGTTTAAGCTTTACCTATGTATATATCAACTTATTCTTTCCCTTTTGTGTGAGTTACACATTCTAATTTTGTCAAATAGTCCTCTTACTGTCATTACTCTTGTGCTTCATATCATAATCTTGTTAATGTTAATGCCAGAAGTGTCCATTATCTGTTGTTCGGCATAGAAGACGAGAAGTGTAATTTCATCTACTTTCTCAAAATTGTTAATTTTTCGACATTGTTATTTTGCCTTTCTTTGAAACTTTCATGATCTGCTTGCTCATCAGAATGAAGAAAAGCAACAAAGCAGCAGCAGCCATTCCTAATGGATTCCAGTCTTGATATTAATCTCATCTGATAGTTTCTCCCTCTACAGGAACTTACAATAAATTTTATATGTTTACACGTGAACGGAGCTATAGCATCCAAACAGTTTGCAAGCAACTTATCTATCTAAATAACTCAAAGAATCTTTGCAAACCGTTTAAATATTATGCTATTCTTAACAATATCTTTACATTATCAATTTAATTGTTTTAAAGTGAAAACTTTTACAAAAAAAACGAGTGCTTACATACTGTATCGGAAATGTAAAAGATAAATGGTAATTGTTTCAAAAATCAGTGAAATGTTTAAGATTTCATAAAGAATTTTAAGCAATTATTAATTTTGAAGATAAAACGCAGTCTGAGCTATTGGTTAAATTATTTTTTTCACTTTCCAGTAAAAAGTATCATTTTTAGGAATTAGACAAATTAGGTATGCAATACATGCATTTTCATGAAAATCTTAGGGAGAATACAATGAAACTATGCAAAAAGGGGTCATTAAAGTGATAAAAATTGAGTTTTAGTGACTGCTATAAATTATATCATCAGAATTAGTGGACTGACAGACTTTGATAAGACTTAATGTTTCACTTATCTAACCTTTTGAAATGCATTAAAAATACCCAAAATGGATTTGATTTGACTTGATGAGAAACATAAAACAGCATGAAAAACTAATTGACCACATTTATGGCACTTTTTCCCATAAATCCTCTTTAAAATATGGTTGAATTGCATGAAGTAAAACAACGAGACATAACTTATATACGAGCTCAATATAATCCTAAATAACAACAAATATCAAGCAACTTGAAAGAACTTTGTTTCTCTTTTTGAGCAATACTATCATAACTGTCATCATCATCATCATCATCATCATCATCATCATCATCATCGTCATCATCATCATCATCATCATCATCATCAACAACAACAGCGTCATCTGCATCATTTTCTTCTGAATTAGGAGTCTTTCGCCAACAAGCCATAGAGCTTTAGCTTCTGATCCGAGAAAATGTCTCCTTTTTTTCTCCATGCAGAATTAACAATATGTTAGGAGTCACTGCTTTTCTCATTAAGACATGGTTGAACTCGTTTGGACTTGTCTGATGGTGGTGTAAATCGTGTTGTAGGTGTTATATCACTGGTTGATGAAGCATCACTTTTTGTGTCGGGGTTAATACCCCTATGGATTCTGACAGCTGCAGTGTGATATGACCGTTGCACGTCCTCATCGAGATTGCTGTATTCAGTGGTGAATGATCTTTTCAAGAGACCGGTACGTTTTTCTTCTTAGGAGGCATTTCTTTTATGGCTGTGAAAAAGATGATATTAAGTGTAGTTATTGACAGTTATTCAATGAATTGGTTTATGTCACTGCAATGCTTAGACGCATTGGTGTCTCATGACGTCAAATTGAAGAGTTTGAATTATAGGATTTTTAAATGTCAAAATGGATGAAAGTATGTCAAAATTAGCCTTTACTGTTAATTTATGACAACTCTGTAGGTTTCTGCTGCTCTTCCACTGTAGAAAGATGGAAATCTAACAAAGTATGCATAAAAGCTTACACTGCGTAGACAAGAGAGAAGGTATAATTTAACGGAAATGTATCAATAACGTCAAAATGACTACAAAAGGGCAAACGCTGTCTCAAATTAGGTTGTATTATCAAATAAATGTGCCCCAATGTACTAAATTGGCACTGATTAACATCATTTGTGACATTGTGATTGAATCGAACTGTTAATTCCTTCTAATGGTAGTTATTTCAGTTGTAACTTGTATACAGCTTCAACTAGATTTCGGTCGTTCCTTGATTTAAAGTCATATTCACCGTAAAAAAAATAAAATGGCCTGTAATCTTTTCGAATGGCCTTCAAATGAATAGTATTCCTACACCTAAAACAAAACTAAAAACTATTGATTTGGTAGTTAAACAAGCTTTTCTTCATAACTTTTCTTTTCTTTTATGAAACACAGGAAAATCGGAGGATCAGATAACAGATTTTGGGTCAGAAATATTATTAAAACTTATTGAGACTTGTTTGAAAAGCTATAAACGTTATTTTAGTGGGTCTGATGAGTGAAATAGTTACATTACCTTTTCCGACTCAAAATTGGCTTTTTTTGCCAAAAGTTAAAAAATCCGACAAAGAATTGTCATTTCCTGTACTGGTGAACTGCGTTTACTGTGAAGCCCAGCAGTATCTGTGGTAGGTCTTATGGACTTTTTGGGGCATATTTGGCCTGTACTGTCTTATGTGCGTCGTTTCTGGTGGTATTATACATCTTACCTAGAAGAAAACAGGCCTAGAGGTTGTACTTCAAAGACAGATTGTCATGAAAAATGAGCATTTTCAGGCTGAAAGTCCTATTTTTTCAGAAACGGTAGAAAATCAACTAATAAAATAATACATATTCTTAAAATAGAATTTTTGGGACGAAAATTAAAGTGAGGGGGCAAAATCCCTTTTGAAATAAGATTTTTTTTTTTACAAAAGAGGAAAAAAAAAACATAACCAAGAGCTCAGATCATGTCATAATCATTCAGGAAAATATGCATCATACATACATTGCAACTTTATCTACTCTTCTAAATAATACAGTTACTAGCATAAACACTATACAATGTGTTTTTTTATTAAATTAACTTACAGTGTAAATGATCATTTACTTTTGATAGCAAAACATATTTGGAAATAAGTAAATAGAAAGTTCATGGCCACCTATTAAAATTATTACTTCGTTGTGATGTTTGATTAATATTTACATATAAATAAGACTCTGCATAAAAATTGTAGATATAGCAGAATATAAATCTATAAATATTAAGAAGATGGCTTTACGTATGACTATTATCATATACTAGATGGCTTTATGTATGACTATTATCATATACTAGATGGCTTTACGTATGAATATTATCATATACTAGATGGCTTTATGCATGAATATTATCATATACTAGATGGCTTTATGTATGACTATTATCATATACTAGATGGCTTTATGTATGAATATTATCATATACTAGATGGCTTTATGTATGACTTATCGTATACTAGATGGCTTTATGTATGAATATTATCATATACTAGATGGCTTTATGTATGAATATTATCATATACTAGATGGCTTTATGTATGAATATTATCATATACAAGATGACGTTATGTATGACTATTATCATATACTAGATGGCTTTATGTATGAATATTATCATATACTAGATGGCTTTATGTATGAATATTATCATATACTAGATGGCTTTATGTATGAATATTATCATATACTAGATGGCTTTATGTATGACTATTATCATATACTAGATGGCTTTATGTATGACTATTATCATATACTAGATTGCTTTACGTATGACTATTATCATATACTAACTGGCTTTGCCAGTAATCATACTTTTGTTGTAACCACGTATGTTAACGTTTTAGTAATCTTGATCTTTTTAATAAAACCGCCAAAACATGAACAGAAAGAGGAAATCAATTCGCTTAATGTGTGTGCGTGCGTTTTCTTTATTTTTGTTTATTAAATACAATTTTTCAAAATGTGACGTTGGTCGCTAACTGGAGGAAGCAGTCAAACACGCTTTCCTATTCCTCTATATGGTGTCGCTAACGGGTGAGAAAGAGGGGGGGCGGTAAATCTTTTCTACTTTCAGAACTATTTCTTACTTATGTCCGTGTATCTTTTCATGTCCGTCATAAAACCACGACCTTTCTCTCTAGTTTAAATTACTTCCCCTGCAAATATTTTTAAAAAGATTTAATAATTTATCCTTTTTGTGTTAAATTATTTTAATTAATTACTTTTAATATCGACAAAACTATTGCATATATATGGAATAAATAGAACGATAAAATTACAAATGAATGACACCAAACATTAATTAAGTATAACGTTATGCAAATTAGGCATGGAAATAGTTCTTAGTGCCTTTTGTTTCTACGGTATATATACAGTATTTTAAAATAATGTTGTATTATTGATTTAAATATCACTAACCTATTTTGATGGTAATATACGAGTGATAAATGAAAAAAGCTTTCGCATTAATTCATTTCAGTTATTGAGATATAGTAACTCTTAGAATTATTATGATAGTAATATTTGTAATTAAACACATGGAAACATATAAATTATATAATGTGCGCGTGTCTGTGTATTTGTCAAAGTTAATTCAAATGTAAGTTGCTTTATTCAAAATTGAGACAATGATTAAACACTTTCTTATAAAGCATTCATCGTATTCATTATATTCAGATATGCTACATATTTATATTTGTACACATTAATGTTAAAATAAATATACCGACTATTATACAAACATTTTGAAATAGTTTGGGGGACTTCTTGCCTTAAAAAACAAAAACAAAATACCAGTTTTATGAAATGCATATGAATAAGTCTAAGTGATCTAATAATTGAAGGTCATTATATTGACCTTTTATTCATAAGAATGCATTCAATCTTCATAGAAGATTCACACCTATATTTATTCCGAAATGTATGTAATAGTTTATCGAATAAAAGGCCAAATGAAATGTTCAGTCGAGTGTCTGTTGGCAATGGAGCAGATGAAAATGCTTTGAAAGAAATATCATTTACCACAAATTAATATATCCAGAAGGAATTCCTTCAGCATCAATTTCATAAACACAGACTTATCGTTTTGGTTTGCAATAGTTTAGTAGTTTCTTTGAGAATGAGAACATTTTTGCCTTTTATATAAGAGATATATTATCATAATAATAGCAATTTTACATAAAACATAGGAAAAATGTATCATGGAAATTGCATTAGAAATTTTGAATAATCAATACTAGATGTGTAATGTCTATCTCTCTATCTGTATCTCTGTCTCCATCTCTCTCGCTCTTTTTGTCTGTTTAGTTATGAAATTGAAAACAAAGCCCTATAGTAAGATCAAACTTTTACAAGAAATGCAATAGTCGTATTAATTTTCTATTAGTTTATTTACAATAATATCATGGGGTCTGCATTATGCTAGGTATCCATGAACAGCAAAGTCAATGTTTTACTTATTTTTATTTATAACTTGAAAATTGAAGATTATAGAAGAAAAAAAATGAAAATGATAGATTTGGTTCAAAGCTGGAAGTAGGTGTACACAGGGATGTTCATTTATTCTCAGGCAACACAAACAACGGGCTTTCTGCAAGTCAGTAATATTAAGCTTAGCTTAAAACTCATATTTATTGAAACACTATCTTTGGAAAATTGGCCAATTGAAACCGTATGTTTATCTCATTATTCGGGTGAAATAGTGCAAGATTATATTCCTTAGAAAATGCTATATTCGATAATCAAAAACTTTGACACTAATGTCAATGAATAGTTGATTAGGAGAGAAAAATATCATTAGAAAATAAATAAATGTCTGCGTAAATACCCGTTTAAAGTTTATACTAAATAAATATATTGCTCTACTTGTTACGATGAGTGTTTATCCAATCTCCATGAACAATACTACACCTAGAATACTGTATATATATATATATATATATATATATATATATATATATATATATATTATATATTATTTCATGTATCCACATAACATTTTATAAGGAGATATCATTTTTTATGTATCGATTTTCAGTATTTATTTAAACAGTGCTCAATACGTGAGCAAAGCTAGGTAGCAAGTTATGAAAATATATTTATGGCAATTAAGCTACACAGAGGCTTCCGCGTTTCGTCCCCGTAGGGAATCGTCAGGCACAAACATAGTCTGGCTACACTAAGCTCGACATCCTCAGGTCAACAAGGCTGTTCTATATGCTTTCATATTGTTAAATTAAGAAAGATTACTATCTGTAAATGTCACATAACTAAATTCAAAATATTTTTTGAACAAATATCATACATTTTAATTTAACTTAACTCAAATAATACTATATTTTCCGACTCGTGAATTGTGTATCCTTGTGTAAATGCTATTTATTTATTCGCCTATCAAAAGGTGTATATGATTTGTGTGTGTGACTTCATCAGATATTAATTTGATTCCTTGCCCCACACCAAGTTATTGTGTCATCTCATTAAAAGTCTGGCAACACAGACAGTAGACATTTCATTTTAACTGACTTAATCCCGATTTGACGACGTTTGAAATTGATAAATGTAAATAGGAAATTAATCGAATATCTAGTCAGACATTCAGGTTGATACTTCTGACATTCACTAAACATAAGTTTGTCTAAACAGTTGTTATTTTTTCTTTCAAAGAGTAAATATTATACGAAATAATTTTTCAAACATGATTCAAATTTTGATTTTTTAAGTAAGATTCTTATGTTTATGATTAAACCCACTTTTAAACAATTATGAAACCTATATAAATTGAATAGATTCATCTGTACAATGTCTAAGCAAAATGAAAGAAAATAGCATTAAAATACTTGTATGTTATAAGAGTAAATGTATAATGATGATTATTTCTTGGGTTACTTATGTGAGTTATTTCGGATGCTGTTGTATTTTACAAACGAAAGCAGCCATGGTGGCTTCTTATATTCATTTGCTCTTTACACGAGTTTCAACAATATCAAGTTCCTTTTAAGTGTTATTCTTGGATGTATACTGCATGATTCAAATATTTACTAATTCAAATGACTTCAGATGCGATTCCGTACTTTTGGAGAGTAATTATATCAATTGTCCTTGAGAAAAAGGATGGACCCAATTAAGCATTTCTTATCGATTATCTTCGATATTCATGACAGTTTGCTTAAAATAAAGAAATATTGATAAAAACAAATTAGCTTCTCTCAGATATTAATGCCATGTTTCTTTTTGTAAAGTTTTTTTTTTTTCTGAACATTAACTGATAGTTCAATATCAATCAATTGCCAGGATCGATTACTGTCTTCTTGTTACTCGTTTATTTTCTTGTGAGAAAGTAAAGTTGAAATTGATGGAAACAATATCTGAAATGAAAAGAGAAAGTGATCAGCTTTCAGCAATTCTTTTCTTTATCATTCGAACTTTTATCAATATTTTATTCAATCTACTTCTTAAGATCCATTACATCTTGTAAGCTTTACAGAGTTTAGATTAAATAATGGATTTCACATACATTTCTTTGGCTGTTTTCATTTGATGTGTGATTGAATTGTAACATAGAATTAAAACATTCCAATGGTCAATTAAAAAAAAAATGAATTGAAGCAATAAATGTCAATCCAATGTTAAATTGTTCTCTGAAGGCTTAAAAATGTCCAATAACATCTGCTTTGAAGTACCAAAAAAGATCAAGCTTTTAGCTGATCTTAGACGAATCTCAATTATCTTAAAATCAAACTGAGAGTTAATTTTAATCCAGCAGCATTAGCTCCCTTAATAGGGGAGGCAGGCTCGGCTAGGAAGTCTTCTTAGTTATATGTTTCTCTCCTTACTTAAAATGATATCAGCAATATTTATATTGAGTCGCCTGTAAAAACAACATTAAACAAAACCTGAGTGGCACAAACTTAAACATCCACACTTTTTACAATCACTAAAAAAAATATAAAATTTGAAATAAAATATTTTATTTATCGAATAGATAGAGAAAATTTCATAATAATCAGATATTTGTTCGATGTTTTGTGAATAAAAAAAATTACACATAGGCTGATTTGTAAAGAGTAGTCTCCAAGTGGGAGTTGCGGCGGTCAATAGTATTAATGGCACAGAAACAAATGGCACAATTGAAAAATACAAAATATTAGGAGAGAAATGGCACAAGTGAAAAACAAACTTTTTAAATGCAATTTTTAAGAATTTATTTTTGAATAAAGATTATTTTGTAGCCATTAGGTATGTTTAGTACTTCGACTGCCGCCTCTTTCTATGAGGTGAAGCTGAATTTTGGGTCTAGACACTCAATCCCGGCATTCTTGATCGCCACTTTCTGAATTATATTGGATAATTCTCTAAAAAGATTAACATGTTTCTAAACAGCAGTCTTCCCGTGGAGATTAAATTTCATAGATTTAGAGATGATGTGAAGCCTTAGCACTAAGCACTGATCTGTAGTCAAACATCTCAATATACATACGTGACTATTTACATATATCAGTATTGGTCTATTTAGACAAACAGCCACAATCAATAGCTCAGATCAATTTCAATCAACTCAAACCTTGGAAGATCAGCTTAGATAAGTTTTTCTTAATTCAAATTCTCTTGTGAAAAGACACAGAAAAAAAAATCTCATCTGATAATTACTTTTGGCTTAAAATAAATACCCTTATTTTTTGCAATTGTCACATTTTATAAATAGTTGATTCAGTTGAATAAAACTATTTTAACAAATGCTAATTGTTCAATAAGAAAAGATTTTATTATAAAATGATGTGTCCATAAAGTTGTTTGATTTTATTTTCCTTAGAAGAATCACACTGGTAAAATCATTTCAAAATAAAATGAAAGCATATATTTAATATGCTATATCAATAAAAAAACTTTAATGATTAATAAAAACAATATTAAAATGATATATTTTCCCCTAATTTCTAATTCTTGATTATAAGTTATTTAAAAGAAAAGTGATTTTTTATTAATAAAAGCAGCTTTTCGTTCTTTCTTTTAACTTTCTACTCGTTTTTTTTCGTTTATTCTTTATTTGCTATTTGTTATAAACAACGTGAAGTACCATAATTTTTCGAATTTTTTTATTTACTATATTTTTTAGAAAAATAGTTTCTGAAAGAAAATTTTTTTTGTAGGTGGAGCGGTTATGCCAGCCGACATTGAAAGCATTATCTCGACATAAATTAATTAGTTGAGCATATCATTGGACATCAATTTGTTTTATAAATGTTTCTCGACTTTATTAATAAATAATAGACATACAAAATATATCAATTCAGCAAATTACATTCATGCAATGTTTCAAGAAATAACCATGGAAACAGGTTTCTCTTCTAATTCAGCATTTCCTTCAATTTAATTAAATTCTCAATCCAGTAGACAATTTTGGCTCTATTAATGACATTCTGACAGTATTCACCTGCATTGCGGGATCATAGTTTAAAGACGATAATTTTTCATTTCTATAATCATGAATAATTCTATTTTCAAAAATGATGATTAGTACTTTTGGTATAATGATGCTTATAGATTACAGGATTAATCTTTTAGAATCTATCAATTTCAAACTGAAATAATTTTGTAATTTATTGGCACTAAAGTCATTTTTAACTTTCTTTCACTTTGATAACTTTATTTCCTTTTTGAAAGAGTCTTAATTTATTTGTCAACATTCTATTAGCCTGAAGTTGATTATATATAAAGTCATCATTAAAATAGACTAACACAAGTTGCATTGATGCATTTAATTAATTTATTTTAGTTGATGGAAATTAAATATAAATATTTTTTTATTGGGAATATATTGCCCTTAATACCTAATAAAATAATGTTAATTTGCCTTGCTGGTGATACCAGATCAGGCTGCCCTGTGGCTCCCTGAGACGAAATTCACCTACATTGACGTTTTTTGTTTTTCTTCTTTTTTTTTTTTTTGTAAAACTTAATTATGTTCTACAAAACCAAAAACAAAAACAACAGCCCCTCTCCCTTTCTCCCTCCCCTTTTTTATTTTATTTTTAGAACTTGAAGCATAAATCTTTTACTATAATGACCAGATTCGGCATTAAATAACCCAAAAAGGGTTGATATGCCGTAAAACAAAACTACCAAACCAAAAACAGTGATTAAACATTTGAAGATATAAAGAACTTGAAGCATAAAAACTTTTACTATAATGACCAGATTCGGCATTAAATAACCCAAAAAGGGTTGATATGCCGTAAAACAAAACTACCAAACCATACCTAATGTGCCTTGGCCAATAAAATAACAACAAAGAAATGAGCCACTGCATGGACTGAATCGTTGTTAAATTTAACTAAGCTTGGTTCTGTTCTAACAAATGAGCTAAACAACCTGATTAATATATTCAGAAGCAATTTAGACGTTTGCATATATTTATGATATTTTGGTAAACCACCATTTAAGTAACTTTCATTGTTAAACACAAGTTCAATCGATGCAACACCCTATTGCTTAGTTGCTATTACGTCAGCCGAGACATTTCACCATTGTAATAAATAGGGTGTTGCTTCTAAAAGCAATTCTAAAAAACTAACATTAAGTATTGTCAGTTATTGAAACTGAAATAGATATTACATCTTTCAACAGGAGTTCCTTTTTGGAAACTGATATCACTAGATACAATTATTGGGGTTCAACTATTTTAGCTGTTATAAATTATAGCACGTCTTCACTTTTCAAATCTAATTTAAGTAATTTACTTATTGTAACTTAATTGTCTACATGAACCCATGGCACAATGGATAAACGTATGGGCGTTAATAGGGATATAATAAGATTTATGTAAGACTTCTACTCTATCATGGCTGACAGAATGAGAGCAATCTACCCCTGTGGATAAAATCAAGAGTTTCGTTCGAACTTCTTCACAGATTCCCGAGTTTAGCATAAAGATTTCTGAGTTCGACAATAAAGTTGGAGGTTACAAAGTGTGAAAGATTGTGAGAATAGCATCAAAATGAGAACAGTAGTACAAATAATACAAATGTAACTTAATTATCTTTGTTGAAGGATTATAATGAATTTCCTTCCCAAAAGTAGGAAGAAGTGGGAAGAAGTGGCTTTAGTTATTAGTGCTGACAACTACTTGTGAACTCCCTGACCTTATACTGAGGGCCATGAGCAAAGAAAAAAAGAAAAGCAAATGAAAGACTTGTCTTGAGATGTCCTCACATCTAATTCGATCGTTGTTTACAGCAAATTCCTATGTTTCTACCGTTTCTTCTGATTAGGGATCCCCAAGTCACACCGAAATTAAGGTGTCATGAATGATGATAAATTGTCATCTCCGTAACATGTGAACAGTGAAATACTCTCGCTAACAAAATGGGGTGGATGACAGAAATTGAGCAAGACTATTACAGAAGACAACTCTTTATCAAAATGGTAAATATTTTTCTTCTAGTGGTTTTGGAATCACATGGAAAATTGGCACTAAAGTCAGAATGTATAAATCACACTGATTTAATTTTTCAAATTTCGGATCCAGAAAATGGTTAATTATACATTTCTTTTACAGCATTTCTTGATTAAGTTCCAGGCTTGACTAGGCTTAGAATTCTTTCCTGATTTATCTGTGAATCAATTCTACGAATCAACGAATATTATAAAAAGAAATGGGGTTTAAAAGAACTTTTAAAATGAAATATTCTTAAAATCTTTATTTAAAGACTTTAAGAATATTCCATGATAAATGCCAGTATACTGAAATCATGTGCCCTTAATAGGGTTTAGATGAAAATCCATATACACTAAATGTACAAAAGCAAGGAAATTCCCAAATTTTTACACTTTTATTGTCATTAATTAAGGGTATGACTACATATCAACCAAACCATTACATTACCACATCACTACAGTATAAATCTCTATGCATGAGTGGATGAAGTGTGTGAGGTGCGCTGAATTATAATTCCTACCAGTAAAATACATAGTCCTGCTGTGCTTGCATACCCTTAATGACAATCAAAAGTGTAAACATTTGTGAATTTCCTTGCTTTTGTACATTTAGTGTATATGAATTTTCATCTTAACCCTATTAAGGGCATATGATTTCAGTATACTGGCATTTATCATGGAATGTGACTACTTTTGTAAAGGCTATGCCACAATACAATGGTCATTTTTAAGTTTTTTTTGAATTTTCTGGAAAACTAAGGTATATGGTGAACTGAAATTAAAATGCCATCAACTAGACCATAGAACCTCTATCTCTGCCAAAAATCAGCTAAATCCATCAAATAGTTGATGAGATACAGGGTGGCACATACGTACGTATATACACACGGATAACACAAAATCATGCCTGACCTTTCTGGATCCCTGGGTTGCCTTGACTAATGATGCTAAAATTCTACACACTTATAGAACCTATCAAAAAAAAATTTTGTGCAAAGTTTTAACTAATTTGGTTTATTGGTTTTTGAGTTATGATTGATCAAAGAAATGAGATTTCTAGCATAGGCCGTTTTTAAAGTCTATTAAGGGATAGAGCGCTCTCGCGCCTCCCTTGATTTCATTTTAAATGTTCCTTTAAAGAACATTTCTTTTTTTTTCTAGTTAGAAAATATGTCTCCATTTACTTGCCTCCGCATGAGGGAAGAGTTAGTCACAAGGTCTGTTATCGATGTGGGGAAAATCCAGCTCCTCAAAAAGGGGCACTCTTGATTTGGACAGAAAATTAAATTGCCTCAGTCTAGAAGGATTTCTCATTCACTGACCGAAGACAAGAAAAGATGAAGTGTAGTTTCAGAATAGATACTACACTTCGCTCCTAGCCAAAAGGGCAAGTGGTAGTGTCAGTTAAAGGCAAAACGAACTAAAAACTATTTTTTGACTTGTAATATTTATAAGAAAATCGATTATCGGTGAAGAAATATCAATGAAACAATTTAAAAAAATACTCTCTTGACTTATGAACAACAAATATTTTTTAATTTTTAGATTGTTAGAAATAATAAGTTTGCAACTTTCTCTATGTCCTGGTTCCCATGAGGCAGGTGTCTGAATGTAAGAATGACAAAAAGAACTTCCTGGGGTCAAATTGGTGTTACATGAAAAGTCGTTTATTTGTAAAAGAAGAATAAAGCAATTAAAATTTATAATAAATTAAATTTTTGACTTTTGAACTCTTTTGCTTTTACTGTCTTTTTACAGGATAAAATAAACTGATTGCACAGTTCTTTTTATTGCATGGAATTATGTGTCGTCTGAGAGTTTTATTTTTATTTTGTTATAACATGTAGTTCAAATTTGAGCAGGGATTGATCCAAGGAATGCAGATACAGATTTGAAAAACTATGCGAAGTTCAAATCCAATAAGATCTAATATGGTCATTTACACACTAATACTCTTAAGAACGATACGCATCAGCAATTTCTCACATTTTTTGTCTAAAATAGTAACTTGTGTTCAATTCATCACATACAATGTAGATGAGGTCAAAGAATAATCGACCCCCCAAAAGTTGATTTGCCATTAAATAGATAAACCAAAGTATTTGAGATATTATTTTTTTCAAAATGAGAATAGAAATAATTTTAACCGTTAGTCATATTATTTTCTTTTGGGCTTATTATCTGGATTAGGAAATATCACAGCTTTTTCTTTTCAAAAAAGAAAGCCTATAAAGAAGAAACTACTTAATATGTTCATCTTTTTCAGTCTGCGTTTGCCACTTATTTCTTTTAATTTCTATTTTGTAAAATTGTTTCTTGGAAGATCTGCCGTAGTTTCCATTTCAACATCTAATCTAATGAAAAGTTGTTCATTTGTAAAAGAAGTGTTTCCTGGTTTCGCTGCGATGCAAACATTGATTAATTCTCTGAAGAAATGAAGAATATTAAATGCTTATCGAATTTGAAAAGCGTCTGCCCACACACATACAAAATGGTTAGCGTGAATATTTAAAAAGAACATTTGAATATAGAAAAATTGACTAAATAAAAAGGAAACATTTGAAGAATCAAAAAATACATGAAATGGAAAATAAGATGATAAACAGGAAGAAAAACAGCAAAGCTAAATATGAAAAGGAAAAAGTCTTTATATTTTTAATTTTAATATAAAACTGGAAACATTAATAAAATATAAGATTTAATCAATTCAAAAGAGAGGCTAAATAAAAAGAAAATGGTTAGACGATCAAAAGCATAGAGAACATTTAAAACCCAAAGAAGTTACTTCAGAATAATTTTATATATATATATATATATATATATATATACGCACACTGTTTGGCTTGCTTTTCTGAAATCGATTTCATTGAATTGTGTTTTATACAATATACCTTCTCATGCAGATAATTTCTCCTACCATGCATGTCTGGAATTTTCATTACATAAATTTAAATAACTATAATCTGCTAATTTTTTACTCAATAATTTCAGTTGTATATTCTTCTCTAACAACATTTTACTTCCTTTTTTTTATTTTGTTTCTGTTTTCAATTAAAAATACATTTTTATGGTTAACGATATGATTCATAATAATATTCTTTCAACTGAGCTAAATATATATGTACACGCAATTTCTGCTAGATTCTTATTCATTTTTTTACATAAAAAACATCTTAAAATATATTGACCATCCGTGACCTATCGAGCCAGTATTTGTTATATCGATACCTATATACTACTTAAACTATAGAACATATATATATATATATATATATATATATATATATATATATAATGTATACCCTTCCACTTGACCTCTCTCTCTCTCTCTCTCTCTCTCTCTCTCTCTATATATATATATATATATATATATATATATATATATATACGGCACAATCACGTTGACACACCGGTTCCCATTAGATCACCGAAGTTAAGCGGCGTTGAGCCTGGCCAGTACTAAATGGGTGTCCATTTGGGAATACCAGGTGCTGTATGTGCTCTCTGCTTATCTCGGCATTGTTTTCAGTCGTCTTGTATTACTACTTGCCATTGGAATCAAGCAATGCCGACTCAGGAGAGCGGTTGTTGGGGATTGCACAACCCTTGCAATTACAAATTCACGCGCGGGCAGCCCTGGTGGGGCACTCATACGTCGAAATCGACGGGAGAGTCCATCCATCATATATATATATATATATATATATATATATATATATATGAGAGAGAGGTGTAAAGAGGGAGGGGAGAGCTAGGGAAGAGAGACAGATTGTCTAAAATGACGTCACAATGTATTCTGAAATGTCTTAACTTTGTGAAAATTGAAGTTACAAGATTTCAAAATGCATTGTAGTGTCATAATAGACTCTCTCTCTCTTTCTCTCTCTCTCTCTTTCCGTCTCTCTTTCTCTCTCGTCCTCCTCTCTTTTTCTTCCCATCTTTCTCTCTCTCACCCTCCTCTCTTTTTCTATCCCTATCTTTCCCTCTCTCTTCCACCTCTCTTTTTCTTCCCATCTTTCTCTCTCTCTCTCTCTTCCTCCTCTCTTTTTCTTCCCATCTTTCTCTCTCTCTTCCTCTATCCCCATCTTTCTCTCTCTCTTCCTCCTCTCTTTTTCTTCCCATCTTTCTCTCTCTCTTCCTCCTCTCTTTTTCTTCCTATCTTTCTCTCTTCTCTTCCTCCTCTCTTTTTCTTCCTATCTTTCTCTCTTCTCTTCCTCCTCTCTTTTTCTTCCTATCTTTCTCTCTCTCTTCCTCCTCTCTTTTTCTTCCCATCTTTCTCTCTCTTCCTCCTCTCTTTTTCTTCCCATCTTTCTCTCTATCTTCCTCCTCTCTTTTTCTTCCCATCTTTCTCTCTATCTTCCTCCTCTCTTTTTCTATCCCTCTTTCTCTCTCTCTCTTCCTCCTCTCTATTTCTTCCTATCTTTCTCTCTCTCTTCCTCCTCTCTTTTTCTTCCCATCTTTCTCTCTATCTTCCTCCTCTCTTTTTCTTCCCATCTTTCTCTCTATCTTCCTCCTCTCTTTTTCTATCCCTATCTTTCTCTCTCTCTTCCTCCTCTCTTTTTCTTCCCATCTTTCTCTCTCTCTTCCTCTATCCCCATCTTTCTCTCTCTCTTCCTCCTCTCTTTTTCTTCCCATCTTTCTCTCTCTCTCTTCCTCCTCTCTTTTTCTTCCCATCTTTCTCTCTATCTTCCTCCTCTCTTTTTCTATCCCTATCGTTCTCTCTCTTCCTCCTCTCTTTTTCTTCCCATCTTTCTCTCTCTCTTCCTCTATCCCCATCTTTCTCTCTCTCTCTTCCTCCTCTCTTTTTCTTCCCATCTTTCTCTCCTCTAACTTTTTAATTATTTACATCAACTTATTCCTCTCATCACTTTTCTTATCATTCACCGTTTATATACATTTTCGTTCTTCCTCCCACCATCATCTAAATCATTCATGTACAGATGAAGTGTGCACGGTGACAAACAAGCAAGATAACAACAGTATTAAAACTTTACCAATACATATAGATACATATGTGCTGCCATTATTTGAAAGGGTTTAGAAATAGAAAATTATTCTATCTTTTCATTGACATAAATTTAATTAAGTATAATACATTTAGATTTAAATTAACAAAATTTCTGAAAATTTAAAAGTTTCTCAAGATTCTTCAAAATTTCCCATTATTTTCTACTCTATCTCTTCATCTGTATAAACGTCATCATTCTAAAAACAAATAGATTTAATAATAATACACAGATGATAATTCTATTTATTGTAATCATTTGATCAATTTTGATTTTGCCTTATTCTTTCTTTCCCACCTACCTTTCTGTATTAAACCTGAAAATTATTTAATCTTGGAAAATCCATGTGAAACAACATTAGCAAATAATCTGAGTGGATATTTTATCAACGTCTTTCGTGATATTTGTTTCAAACTTTTATTTGTATATCTATGTAATATTTATAAGAATAATAAAAAATAGAAAAATACATAAATCTAGTCACATAGTCACTGGCTGCTTGTGCTTCCTAAGAGGCTTGCGCCCAAATCATTCATTTGTTTGTCTTCATCCTAACAACTCGACCAAAACATGTCTGCACATATGTAGCGAAAATGTTTGCATAAATAATATTTTATACAAAATATATCATATGTATGTTGTTACAAGTACGTTATGAAAAGAAGCTATTAAATAATTCATTTGTGTGAATTTAAATAAATGTAAATATATTTACCAAATAACATTTCTATTCTTATATATAAATACAAATTTTCTACACAATTTTCTCACTCTGAACTATTTATGTTAAATTCATGTGCACACTCAGATTTCTTTTTTCTTTCAAAGATGAAAGGAACATGTAATTACTCTTTTCATGTTTGTACACCCACAGATTGGACTCGGAGCTGAAATATTATCAATTACCTTTTTGCCACTGATGAATGAACATGAAAACAGAAGAAACATGCAAAATTGCCCTTTTGTTTTTTTTGCGAGTGGGAGGGGGTTATGTGAGCACATGTACTCTCAGGATATAAATACAGAAGAATTTAAAATATTTATCATTTGCTTTGTCATCTTATCTTCCAGGCATCTCCAGAGCAATTTTGAAAATCCAAAAATATATATCTTCAGGAGATTAATTTTTAATCATATTTGCCATATTCAAGGTTTATCAGTGTTGAACTTAAAGATTAAAATTGGTTTTGTTGATAGAAAAAAGTATACATTTCAATAAGCAACTAGTTCTCTTTCTCCCAAGGAAAGATATCTTCAAAAATGTACTGATTTGAGTCATTTTGCGTAAGGTAAGATTTTTTAGCATTCAACTAAGAAAGATTTTGCAGCCTGGTTCCATATACAAGTGATAGATAATGACACAATAAAAACCTTATATCACACATCAAGAAATGTTTGTCTAGTTGCATCGTACTCTATGCCTGAATTAATTTGCTTAATCAGAATATATTAAAAGTTCTAAACCTAGATTCATTGAAGTCTTTTGTAATGTATTGTATCTAGCAAAGATTTTGATATATATATATATATATATATATATATATATATATATATATATATATCAATCATCAATCGAGTATACGGGTTTCCAGGGGATTCATTTGTAGGTTCTCATATGAGAAAACAGTCCAATTCGAGATCCACACATCCTATCACAAATCGCGCATGCATTATCGTTTGGCGGCACACTATTGTTGCTGCTTTCAGTTCTTTTACGTGATGACGCCGTTCACTTTCAAATCTTTCCACACCACTCCTTATTCCATTCCTCCACTCCATTATCCCGAGTGAACTCCTTCCTATGTTGTGTCATTAATTCCACACCTCTTCATATCCTCCTTCAAACAGTCTTTGTACCATTTCTTCTGTCTTCGAACCCTCCGAGATACCACATTCAGTTTGGAATAAAATATTTTCTTAGGATTAGACTGATCGCTTATTCTTACAACGTGACCAGCCCATCTCAAACGATTTGTAACAATTAAAGCCTCAATACTAGAGCAACCAGACTCTTTCAGGACACTGATGTTGGTTCTACGATCTTGCAAGTTGATTTTTAAAAAATTTATAAAGTCTTTTTCGAGTGCTATAAGATGTTGATGGTATGTCGTCCAGGTCTCCGATGCATACAAGAGTGTTAGAAGGACAATGGCTCGATACACAAAGATTTAAAGCTTGATGGCAAAATATTAATCATCAAAGACTCTGGAATGAAGTTTACCGAAAGCAGCACTTGCGCACCTAATATGATATTGGATTTTGTCGTCAATGGTGGCATTGGAAGCGAGGTGGCTATCCGCATTTTCTAGCAAGCATCCACTTAGTTGAGTATTAGGAGGGTTTCTGTTATCTTGAAGTGAAGGCTGGAATAACACCTTAGTTTTTCGAACGTTGATTTTTAGTCCTAGTTTGGAGTATGCATCTGCAAAGGCATTAGTCGAGGCTTGCAAGTCCTCTTGAGTCAGAGCACAAACCACGTTATCATCTGCATATTGAAATTCAATAAGAGAATCAACATTTGTTCTAGTTTTGGCCTTCAGACGTCTCATGTTGTAAACTCTACCATCCATTTCCTAGTTTATGGATATACCAAGTAGAAGTTGACCATACATAGGGTGCAGTAGAGCTGCAATAAGATTTTCCAGAGAAGTTAACGGCTTACACTATCAAAGGCTTTTGTAAGATCAATGAAAACCATATATATAGGTTGCTGTTGCTCTTGAGATTTTTCCTGAGGTTGCCTTAGACTAAATATCATGTCGTTGGTGCCACAAGCCGGTCAAAAGACACATTGTGATTCAGATAAAACAGACTGATCTTCAGCACTGATAGGATGTTTGCTAGGTGCTGAAGAAGTGATTGTCGTAGCTGAAGCTGTTTAGTCAGATCCTGCAGCAATTCGATGTTCTTTTTGAGCCTCTTAGGTGTATTCCAGTTTTTCTTTCTACGCTGCAGCTCCATTCTCATTATTGAGAGAACTAAACGATCGTCTGTTCAGCAGTCCTCAGTGAGTGGAGCAGCTTTTGTAATTAGAACATCTCTCCTATCACGTGCGCAAACAATAATATAGTCTATAAGATGCCAATGCTTTGATTGCGGATGTTGTCCCTTTGTCTAAAAAGCGTGTTAGTGACACTGAGATTGTATTTGACACATTTTGAAAATAAAAGTGTTCCATTCGAGTTTATTTTACCCATGCCCTCTTTGCCAATGGTTCCTCTCCAAATTTGAGCATCCCTATCAACCCTCGCATTAATATCATCAAAAAGAATTTTCTCTTCAATCAGAACAGCAGAAAGCAGTATGTCAAGGGCATCGTAGAACGCCTCCTTGCTTTGTTCATCGGCATCGAGTGTGGGTGCATGTATGCTGATTACTGTTGCACAAGGATTTTCCTCAGTTTGAACTCTAAGGATGATAAAGCGTTCGTTTATGTCGACTGGTAATTAACTCTCAACATCAATGTGTTCTTTATAGCGAAGCCGACCCCATGTAGTCGCGGGTTGTCAGGCTCGTAGCACTTCCAGAAAATTGTGTAGCCACCACCTTCTTCATACAGATGTCTTTTGCCTGAAAGGCGGGTTTCTAAAAGTGCTGCAATATCGATGTCGAGTTTGTGGAGTTCCTGTACGACAAGAGCGGTTCTTCTTTCAGTTCTTGAAGGGTTTGAGTCCAGTAGGGTACGGTCATTCCATGATGTCATTATTAATTTTACTTCATTGTTTCGACCGCAATTAAGGTGAAACCCCTGAAAGCGGTTTTCCAGGCAGGTTAAGGTGAAACAAATTTTTAGGGCACTTTTTCTAGCCAGTTCTCCATTCAGGGTGAGCAGAGTGGGTCCTAAAAAGAGCTGCACAGTCACAGTTCAATCTCTTGCTTCACGTCCAAGAGCTGCATAACTGAACTAAACATCTGCCGCTGGACGTGCCGGTTGAACACTAAAGACTTCCAGATATCACAATTCTGTCCTCACTGTGTTTTTCAGGTCGCCACCAGACTTCCTTCTATTCTTCTCTTCGATCTTTTGTTTCATTACTGGTGTCCCTGGAGACGCCTGTGCATGGATTTGTTAAACATGGATAGGTTGATGCACAAGCAACAGACCTATCATCTTGGCTAGGCAGGTTTATGTTCAGTGGCACGAAAATTGAGACAACGAAACCCCCTGACTGGTTGAACCCCTTCACAACCTTCCATACAGACTGATCTGGCTTTGAAGGATTTTTCACAGTGTCCGCTCACTGGACTATTTGTTATGTGTATAATAACATGAAAATCAACATCTAAAATTCGGAACAGAGGTGAATCAAGACAGCAAACCTTGCCCATTTAATAAATAAAACACAGAATAATAATAACATAGTTTTTTTTTTTAAATTAATCTTTACGGCATAAAATGTAAAACAAAAAATCCTAAACTTACTTAAGGTCGTAAAAGATAATAATATTTTAAGGTTTTCACATCGAAAAAAAGGTGTACGTAAAATAAAATCAACAATTGAAAAAATAAAATACAGTGAACATGATTCTAAATTTAGTTATTTCATTGCTCAGTAAAATGCGTTTGTTTTTTACAAAAGAATAGTAATTTTTAAATCAATTACTTTTTAAATTAAACAATTTGATTCAATAAATTTGTGTTTTAAAACATAATTTCTAATAAGATTTATAAAAAAAACAAAAACATTTTAATTAAAAAATCAAAGTAAAAATATCATTTTCTTTTCAATTTACTCATTGCATTGGCACTGATAAGTGATCAGGACGGCTATTTCTCTGTAGTCTGAGAAGTTGTTTATTGCTGCTAAGTAATTCCATTTATTCAATGTGAAAATATACATTTTTATCTTCTGCCAAGGTCAATCAGGTAACAATGTTGATTTTAATGTTTCCTAAGGTTTTAATGAACGATGCTGATTGCAAAATGTATATTTTCTTATGTTGACATAAATTTTGTGTGAAATTCTTTGTCACCACACTGATGCCTTGACCTACATCTAAAAAGATCAATGTGACCACTACGGATTGCTTTTATTATTTCCATTCTGAGTAATTCTGTAATCACTATACGGTTCTGAAGTGAGTGAGCTTAACATCTCCCTCTATATTGTAATATTGTATTACCTAAACGTTGATTATTTTTCTTGCTGCAACATATATTGAAGTGGTTAAAGCGGTTGCATTTTTTACAACTTTGTCCTTGCCAGACACTGTGACCAGTCATCTAGTCGCTTGCATCTGTCACATTTTGTCTATATATTTTTTCATTTGGGTGTGTTTCAGAAATTTTTCCATTCATTTCAGACCTCGTCAATATCATTTGCCTGCTTTTCCTACTTTTGTGTTCGGATTTGTTCAAAACTTCTCGCCATTTATAAGGCCTTGTCTAGAGTAAACTGAAGGTGTTCTAATAATACTTTTTCTTGAAATCCAATAATGAATCTATCCAAAATTTCGTTGTTTCTTTTATTGGTGAAATTACACCAATCTGCAAATTCGTATAACACCCTTGCATATGTTTTAACACATTATCTAGCTCGTTGTGTTCTCATGCGAAACGTGGCGTTTTCGTTTGTTCTATTTTTCATGAGCACGAAATGAGCTTAGAATTTTTGTCATTAGAATTTCAAAATCATTTTCGTCTTTGTTAGAAAATGTAATCATTGTTAACACATTTTCTGCCAGTATAATTTCCAAATACAACTTAGACACAATTTATGCGGTGAGATTAAAATATCTAATACTTTTTTCCTTTATTTTCTGTTTGCATTTCTTTTTGTTCCTGAAAACACTCTATTTGTTCTAGCCCTTTCTGACACCATGTTTTATCCATATTTGGGCTTGTTCATTTATGGGCACACATATACACGTCCATTATGTTTAACCAATCCTTGACAAAATAAGATAATTAAGAGTACACAATTTTTGATTTCGGATCAGTAATTATCATTACTGGTCATGACAAAAAGTCCTATTGAAATAAAGATTATAAAATATCTCCAACATATGTTTTAATAATATTTTTAATTATATATATATATATAATGTGTGTGTATATCTAGGCAGTATCTTCTCTTGCAGGCAAGTATTGTTGAATATAAGAGACAACTCATGTCTAGATATCCTTTGGTAGATCCTTTCAATAGTCCTAACTAGGATCTTAGTTTCGGAGGGGAATTGGCTGATGAATTTGCCATAGTTATGAGTTAAAATTCCTTTGAAAGACTGTGTCTCCGACAACCAAGGAAAAACATATACATAGGTTTGACTACCACAACTTTGTCGAGAAGAATGACGATGCATTTGTCTGATAGTAGCGCCATAGCCCAACACTTAACTAACGACCACTACTGCCCCCGATCAGAATTCAGAAAACTCTTAGTAGAAAATACCAAAATCTTAGGATTTAGTACTAAAAAACAAAAAACTCCATATATTAGAAGCCCTATATATAAACACCAAAAAAACCCTAATTAATAGAATTAACTTTAATATCAGTAATAATATTCTAAAATGTTTATAGCTCCAAATATAGTTTCGTACTTAGTACATAATTCCCACCAAAAACCTTCTATAAATACTAACACATGGTCTATACCTGATTAACCTCATTCCCCTGAAGATGGACCTAGATGGGGCCGAAAGTACTTGGGAGACAAATCCAAACTATGGCAAATTCATCAGCCAATTCCTCTCCGAAACTAAAATCCTAATTCGGACTATTGAAAGGATCGACGAAAGGATATCTAGACATGAGTTGTCTCTTATATTCAATAATATATATATATATAAGTTATTATGTCGGATTTTCAAAGTCAATATATCAATATTTGATTTTCTTTTTCGTTTTCTTTTCTTTTACTATTTTATTCGGATGAAAAGAAAAAAGATCACTCCGATGAATGTTTAGGGTTATGAAAGTACGGAATTATTATTTGTTTAGTGTATTCAGTGTTTTAAGCAAGCATTTTTTTTAATTGTTACTCAGTAAATTGCAGTAGAATGTATGATGGAAGGTGATTATATGAGAAAAAATAACGAAGTGATTATGTGTAAATAATGTATGGATGCATGTAGATGCAAGAATAGGCATAATGTTGATTCTATGTAACATGTATTTGAGGTGTGCCTGTAATTGTTATACAGCAAGCGCTTATGTGTTTCATGTTTTTATTTTTTAAGTAAGCGGATATTTTGTCTAATTATTAATCAGTAAACTGCTGTAGAATGTATGGAGGGAAGGATATGATGTGAGAAATAACAAAATAAGCCGATTATTGGGTTTGTGTACTCATTTTAAGATAATTTTACTCAATAAACCGCATGTATCACTATTTTTATTTTTGAAGTGTTTGAACAATGTATGGATGCAGGTAGGCGTAAGAATAAATGTAATGTTTTTATCTGCTGATTTTATTTAATGTGTATTTAAGGTGTGTCTTTAATTGTTATAAAGCTACTAAATTTAAAAGTTAATAATATTAAATATTTCGAGTTTGTGTTAAGCTAACTAATTATAGAGGAAAGCATAAGTAAATCATATCTGTTAATGTAAAAAAATATGCACTCGTATGATATTCAATTGGTGATCATGAAAAGACTTAACTGTTATGAAATGAGTACATGGTGATTCGGGTTGTAATCAAAACAAAAACTGTTGATCAGATGAAATATAGAATTCGATAGATCTGAATGAAAATATGTTTCTTTATCTTTTGTTATTAAAACTATTCCGTCAAAGGTAGTGGGGAATTCTAGTCTTTACTTGATATATAAGATGAATCACTTATAAATCCGAAAAAGGTAACAAGTGATGTTTTAGTTTGTCTTCTTTTAATATGAACGTGAACAAATTAAAGTGTGTATAAAACCTGAATGAAGCCTTGTTATCTATATATATAAAACTCAATGCCTGTGTGTATTTATGTGTGCTCTATAGAAAAAAAGATTAGGGAATCTAGATAAAATCTACAAGTGTATTCTTATGTAAAATTAACGGGGGAAGATAATGGAAGTATTCTTGAATCTCTAAGGTAGCTATAGAGCAGATTTGTTCGGGTGGTCGAGTTTTTCCGCCATAATTTGGAAATAAAATACTGTAATTTCAATGTATTCCTTTTAGAAATGACTCGGCATTTTCTTTCAAAATTATTTAACGTTTCTTAAGCTCCTCTTCGAACTAAGGAGGGAGTGGTTGTGTCAATAAAACTTAGAAAGAGTGGTTTTAGTAGTGCTCTGGAGGTATCCTTAATTTTATTTGGGTGATTTCAGTAGCGCTATAAAGGGGAGCAATAAATGTAAGATTACAGTATTTGCATTTGGTAAGTGGTATATAGTAATCCAAAAATGCTCAACATCCTAGATAGAGCAGGTGTGTTTAAATGCAGCGTTGCCCGGGAGAAAGAACTTTTCTGTCTTTAGTTAACTCGGTGTTACCCGAGAGCCATAATAGTAATAATACTGTATTATATTTGGTAAGTGGTATCAGATAAATCTAAAGTGCTGCTCAATATTCTAGATAGAGCAGCTGTATTTACTCCGTGTTTCCTGGGAGTCATCAATATAGCAATTCTACATAGAGCAGGTATTTTTAAATGCTGCGTTACTAGGTAAATAGATTTTCACTGTATTTTGTTATACTATTATATACCAGAAAAGGTACACAGCGTTGCTCGGGAGTACAGGTGTGTGCAATAATACAGTAGTGCATTTCCTATGTGGTAGACGCTTGATAGAGAAGGGGGAGACAAGAAACTCAGCGTTGCCCTGGAATACACTAAAATAAATATATGTTTCATTATATTAGTGAAGGGGAGTGGGAAGATAAGAAACTCAGCGTTGCCAGAGAATAAATTAAAACAAATATAGATTTCATTAATTTTTTTGAGGAAGGAAGTGGGTAAGAAATTCGCTGTTGCCCGGGTGCAATAACTTTAATCTTTAAAGTTCAGGTGAATGACTTACATTATTATTATTATTATTATTATTATTATTATTATTATTTTCAATTCATTAAAATAAGAGAGAGGAATGGGCTGGGCGGAAGTGAAAGAGGGTTTGGGAGAGGGGTGTGGAAAACCGGGGAAGGGGGAAAGATAGAAAGGTAGAGAGATAGGAGTTTTAATATAAAGATGTTACACACACTTTTTAACCTCTTCTATTTTGCTTCTTTTATGACTCCGGGCAATGCCGGGTTGCCCTGCTAGTATATTAATACAACTCTTCTTTCACGTATAAGTATTTCTTCTTATAAGAATGTCAGCTATAAATGCTTCTAAGGGTAAAATATTAACAATCTTTGTATACATGTCATGACTAGAGTTCAAATAATGTAGAAATCATGTTCTGTGTGAGATTAATTTGTTGGTAAAAGAAAATGTATTTAAATTATGACCTTTTTCATTTTCTCTTTATTAAATAAGAGGCATTTATATTCTTTTTGTTAAATATTCCAAATGTGATAGCCATAATAGTCTTTGATCAAATGGATTAACATTTTGTTGTCTTGTGAGATCATGCACACAATTAGATTAAAGCTCGGAATGTCAAAAAGCTATGCTTCTTTTATGAAATGGAATTTAAAACTTCTTGGAATAATTATTGATTTTCTTGTTTGAAGGCCTTATGAACGTTTCTCTCTCATCTACAATAAAAATGTGTGCGATCTTATAAATCTATGAATAAATAGCTTTTCAATTGCAAGAAACGTTTCATACTCACTTACCAATATTTGAGTAATATACACATATATGAACAGCTGTACGAATAGACTTTAGTGTGTTGAATTATTTTATATTATGACGAGCAGGAAGATCCGGCATTGCCCTGGATTGAATGAGAAACTCTATGACTTTTTGCACTTAGCTAGGACCTATGTTAAGAAAGACTGCTTGATCGAAAATTAAAGTAAACTAAAAAAAATACATGAAAAAAAAAGTAAAAAAGGAAAACGATCCAATTTATACCGAAATTTAACTTAGCCCTAACTACTGTGACGTCGGCAGAAAAAACGAAACTCAATGGAAAGGCCTTCTGTTTACAAAGGCCACGACTTGGCCCATAACACCGTATTATTTTTAAAATTCTATTGCTAACATTTTATGCATTCAATTTTTAAGGTGGGGCCCTAAGAATTTACTCAGAATTGATTGTGTGGAGGATGGACTGTAAGTAAAGTTTGATTAATTGAAATAAGTTTGTGCAAATTTATAGTCTTTAACCACCTTGATGCACACCTGACATTTCCCGGGAATGAATCAGCACCCCTATGCATTCTTGATCAAGCCGATGAGCCTCTTTATTAATATTTATTTTTTGAAATTTCTATCATTTGAAAGTTATAAATAAAATAAAGTAAAACGTTGTATTGTCTTTTTATGGATGTCAAGCACAAATGAAGACACCGCAATAATTTTGATCAAAATGAAATATACTAATCCGACTCCCCTGGGTGATGTACTTTCAGAATATATATGATTAGCGCGGGGGGTGGGAGGGGTCTATCCTCCAAACATTAGGAGACGTTTGTGAACAAACAAACAAAAACTATAATTTATTCTATAGACTACTGTACCTGCTTCATCAAAAATGACAGAAAACATAAAAATATTCATACAAAATCATAGAATTACGTCACTAAAAAAACGCCAACCATTCATTTTTTGTTTAGAGAGAAGGATTTCTTTCCGGATTCATTTCGGGGGGGGGGGGGTCTTTCTCGCTTCCCTTCATGATTCGAAATGGTTGTGTCTGCGTGGGGGGGGGGGGGTGCTAACAAAAGACATGTGTTTTACTCACTAACTTTTATGTGACAGGACGAATTTATATTTATTCATATACAAATAAATACATATTGGTCTTTATTATAGAGTTAGTGATCTGTTGATGCATCTTATTTTTAAATTGCTCAAAACTATTAACATTTGAATCAGATCTCATTATAACTGTTTAATAATCACAAATTACTGTTCACCCATTCTATTTCTAATCAGAGGCAATTATTTTTCGTGTAATATCATTTTTAATTACCATTCTTGGAAGAAAATACAAACTTTAGACTTTAGGTCATTTTGTTTTTGTTTTTCCTTTTAATGATTATTACAAGTTCTGAAAGGAAAAATGACTATTTCAAGCTGTTAACTTTTAATGAGACATAATTTTGGGGGTTTCTAAATATTAAAATATTATATTTTCTAAGAACGAAAACAATCACTATTGTTTTTACAGATCAGCAAAATGAGTTCAGTTATCAGCAAAAGTTCTTGCTTCAAATATTAATTTCTCAAGAAGAACCATATTTATAACATCTATTACAATATTAGTTTTACTTGAATCACAAATATTAATTATATACTTTTAATATAAAAAATATATAATTAATAATATTTGTAAAATAACATATTCATAGCAAAACCATAAAAGGATGAAAAGCAATTTCAGCATTGTGAAGTAACTTTTGTTGCATCCTCTTCCAATATATTATAACGTTTTCTCATGAAAAACATTTATACATATAAGAGTGATATATATGGAATAAATGTTAGCAAAATTTTCGTATTAATTAATCTATTTTTATTTACGATCAACTATTATACGATGTGCTGTTATTTTTGTTAATCTTATTGTTTTATCCTTCCTATTCTTTTCATTTTTCCATAGTTAGTGGAGGGACTACATAGGCAATCCAGTGGATAAAGGAGAAACATTTTCTATCTATTTGGAAAACCTTGTTGGCCTGGCCAGTATTTAAAAGTACTGGTGATTAGTCTGACGCATTTCAGTACATACTGATCAGTCTCCTATGCATTATGAGTAAGCTTCTTGAATCTGTAATGAATCAAGCAATTGCCAATCGCCTCAGCAAAAACAAAGGTCCCTTTTTTCACAGAAGAGACGTTGCTAGTCTCTCTCTACTTTATCATTATTTCCATGGAAGGTACTTGATTGAGTTCTAATCTATGGTTCCTCCTTGTAAGACGTTTACAACAAGAACTCGTCTTTTCTACAACAACGAAAAAAGACTTTCCTCTCTCTGTCTGTGTCTAGCGTCAGGCGGAATTTTCTTGGAAAGAGCTTCTTTGCAAAGGCTTCCCAACTGTGGAACATGTTACTGGAGGAATGCTTCCCTGCTGATTACGACTTGATCGTCTTCAAATCTAATGTTAATCAATTCTTGTTATTAACTGTCTCATAAATAATCAAATGCAGTTTATACCAGTAATCAATGTTAGTACTCCCATAATGTTCCTCATCTTTCGGCTGGCAATCATTTCTGTCTCATTAACCCATATCCTCGAGTGGCTCTTGGCTATGATGTGCCCCAGATAATGACATGATAATAAAAAAGATATAGAAGTAAAGCTAAATATTTGTTGGTGTGTATGAAGCAACCTCCACCCAAATCTAATTTTAATATAATCAAAATTTATTATAACTTTTTCTAGTTCAATTTCCTTATCTATTTCAAAATATTATTACTACATAAAAAAAAAAAAATTTTCACTATGTAGAGCTTTCATGAATGCAATATTAAAGTATGTACATTTCACATGTGCACGGTACACTTCGTCCATTCACCAAAGTTCTATTTGTGGCTTATTTGTCACTAAGTTTTTATTTAATTTTCAAAATTGTCACAAATACAGATGTTTTCATTCAGCAATTTTATAAAAATATACTATTAGTTAAAGTGTTATTTATTTATATATATATATTTATATATATATATAGATAGATAGGTAGATATTAGTAACAATTTTTTAATTTATTTATCCAAACATTATTTGGCTACACATTTCCAGACATGTTTCGGTCAGAGCCATGAATATCTATACCTCTGACCGAAACATATCTGCAAATGTGTAGCCAAATAATATTTGTATAATAATATTTGTATACCTAATAAAAATTATATACCTAATAAACAGCTCTATTTATCATTAAGCACTTTTATATAAACACAGTAAGGGTTGTCTGAATTTTTACACTGCGTACGTAAAATTACCTGGATTACTATATATATATATATATATATATATATATATATATATATATATATATATAAACCTCTCATTAACTCCAATACTAACCCAAAGTTCGGAGTGGTGGACTAGAAAGTATGGATCAAGGTCGAGACCATAAATTCGATTTTGTTTCATGTAAATATCTTATCATAATATAATATGATCACATTTAGGCTGCCATATGAATTTGTATCCGAATGTTATGAAATTTAAAAACTATTAAATAAAACAAGTTACTTATTTGTTTTTGTTCAAACTTGAAATAAAAACTGTCAACACAAAAATGGCGACATGATAACACACATCTGTATCTGTGAAAAAGTTTAAAAAATGAAATTAGAAAGTGACTAATAATTATCCATGAGTGATAACAGAACTAATATCAATACAAAGAAATGTTCATAAACATCTGTATTTTGTGCATTAACGCGGCAAATTCACCTTCTCGATAATTTAGTGTACAAAACATAATTTCCCCAAAGAATTCACAAATCTAATTTTCTTTCTGTTCCAAAATTAAACCTTTTGGGTTTTGTTTGTTCAAATGTGCTGAAATGTGAAAACGACTAACCAAATGCATTTATTTTTGGATGTGTTGGAGGCATTGGAATATTTTTTATTTAGTTCTCATTTTTTTGTGTGTTGGAGGCAATACATTGAAATATTTTTAGTTTGTTTTGATTTTTTGAATGTGTTGGAGGTAATATATTGAAATACTTTTAGTTTATTTTAATTATTGATTAATGTTAAAAAATAAACTAATTTTTTGTTTGAGACAATACATTGAAATATTTTAGTTTGTTTTTATTTTTTGATTAATGTTTGAAAATAAACTTATTTTTTGGCTATCAGTAACACATTTTCTGTAATGATGTTTTAGTAGACCTAAAATCAAATCAAAAAATTCATCAAGATAATTCTTCCAAATATAATAGGAAATTATTATTTTTTATTTGGCGAATTAGTAAACACTGGATTTTATTTGACGATATGTTATTCATTGACCCTAAAACCATCTGTAAAATAAGGATTGCCAGGATTGGATTCGAGACCCTAAATTTTGATTTCACCTTAGAATTCGGGTGGCGATGGTTTTTAATTGGGGTTGAAACCTCCAAATCATATTTGCCTCATAATTCAGGGTCTGGTGGTCAAAACCTTAAATATTCTAATGGCCACCAAATAATTTTTCTGAAAAAAATAATTCTTAAAAATGTCGTTTGATTTGGCAGAGTTATCTTCCCTTTTTAGGTGTGCTTACCTATCATTTTGCCACACATTTATTCATATTTTTTAATTACTTTTCTCTTGTAATTTAACTTAGTAAAATTTAAACAAACAATTAAAAACACTTTTAGTTAAAATCTGTTACTTGAAAAAAAAAATCCAGGTGTTTTCTTTTAATCATGAACGTTGATGTCATTTTCAAAAGTATATGATTGAAGTAACAGTTTGTTGAAATGTTGTTTTTAGTATTGTTACATTTCGATCTATATACTATTTAAAATGTTATAATCTTTTTGTTCTTTCTTTGTCTGTTTGTACGCAAATCGTAATCTTTAATTGGTTGACAGAAAACAGTACTAATTAAGATTTGGCATTTCATTGAATTGGCATATTATTTGTTGTCGTTAATGTTTTGGGTGACACCCCAAACATTTTCAGTTTGAATAAAACTATATCAAATAGAAATTTCATTTTCATTTATTTTTTTAATTTTTAATAAATCACATTTCTATTTGACACAAGAGTATCACCAGGTGCATCAGTTTTATGCACACACACACAACATATATATGTGTAATATATTTATATATTAGAATACAATAATTCGATTAGCCATCGATACCTTCAGCTTTACAGATGCATGAGATTTCGCCCGATGGGCTAAAAATACCACTTGTCTACCATTCTTCAGTTAGGTCACTTGGGCAATTATTTCTTTCTGAAACTTGATTTAAGCCCATATTATTACACACACACACACACATATATATATATGAGAGAACTTGAATGCCTACTAGACACACTCCTCGGGTGTCTTCTGTTTCCCTGAACAGGAGTTTGTCAAAAAACCTATCATGAGGATACTTCCCATTTGACGTAAATCCTGACTAAATAGTTTTAAAAAATGGTGTGCTGTCTCCTCAAGCCATCCATCGTGTTGCGGACAGGACACCCCTTCTATTATTAGAGAGCAGCTTTGAATAACAAATTAAAAGCCATTGACAATGATAAAATGATAAAAAATATGAATAAAAACAAAAGTAAATACTGGCAGGCCGGCAACCAGGATAAAAATGGTCCCTTCAACCCATTCATACACCAGGCGAATAGATGTAAACAATGGTGTAAACTTCTCCGCCTCTGGAAGTGGCGCTCCAGTCATAACAAAGGCCAACTAGGGTTAGCCATCAGGCCTTTAGAAAAAAGGTCCTAGGCACCTATTTCCATCATATGCAGCAACTAAAAAACAAAGAAACATAAAAGCTTAAAAGCCCAACCATAGTCTGTTGCATAAAAGTTTGAAAAGTGGAGCAAGACATCAAATGAAATCCCGTCTGAAAAAGTTCAAAGAACTTACCCTCCCTGAAGAAATACACACACACATATATATATATATATATATATATATATATATATATATATATATATGACAAAATACATTCACTTAGTCTATAGCAGACTCAATCAGATTTAACTATGCAAACAATACTTAAATAGAACACAAGAAGAGCTTAAGTACTATATCTATATGTTCACATATCATTTTTCTGTATGTGTCCTTCATATATATATTTGAGAGAGTAAATATCTGATACACACAATGATAAAATATATAAAAACGTAATTGATTATGAAATGAATAAAAATAAATGCCGAATTATTTAGAATCATGTTTGTAATAGGAAACTCTTGAATAAATTAGATTCATTTCACATTTCCTTAGTTTTCGTCATATTTCTATTTTCTTCTTAATGTTACATTATATCGATGTTTAAATACATCCTCGCATCTTTCTGATAGGCTTTGTCGGCCAGTCTGTTACACTCCAGTATGCATATTGAATGGAGGGATCTTATTTTAGATCCATCCAAGCTTCCGTATATGAGGCTTTGTAACGGTTACGTTTAAAATAGCATTTCTGTAGGTTTTTTATGCTTAAGTTTGAAATAGCATTTCGTTAGTCTGTGACACATACATTTGAAATAGGATTTTCTTTGGTCTGTCATGAAATCTTATTTTCATCGCTAAAGACGCAGATTGAATTAATGAACTTTAAAAATATCCATTCTTATAAATTAATATTTATTTTTCTTAAAATAGTTGAATGAATTATTCCAAAATGTCAGCTTAAAGATAATTCATTTGAAATATTTTTTCTTGCTAAAGACTGTACTTTGAACCCTAAAATTTGTTTTATCATGAAAAGATAAATTTCATTTAACATCATTTAAAAATCGTAGTACTGTTCATTAAAAGAAATAATTTGATATAAATATAAATTGAATAAAACAATGAAATTTATTCGAGAAAATGTCTATTATTCTAGATTATTATTCTAGATGCACTCAAGGTTTAAATCTTGTAATGATATGTCTGTTATTTCTCAGAGAGAACATTCTTTTAAATTTATACATGCATTTGAAAAGCTCTGAAGCATGTGTTTCTCAAGGTTTCCTCCTCTTTAATCATATTTTATGATTCACTTGAGATTGGAGAATACAGGTCAAGAGGCTCTCCAACTGTTCGAATACATTCTAGAAGATCTTCATTGTGACCTCCTTAGCCTCTTTAAATATCCAACATGTTCTTTCTTTAAAAAAGAAAACTTGTTTTTCTTAGATAAAATCTAAGATTCACAGGACAAAGGAATCTTGTAAAATAATATAAGCCATACGTTTAATAATATAAGCCGTACTTCTCTCTAATAATATAAGTTCTACCTTTAATAATATAAGCCATACCTCTAATAATATAAGCCATACCTCTAATAATATAAGCCATACCTCTAATAATATAAGCCATACCTCTAATAATATAAGCCATACCTTTAATAATATAAGCCATACATTTAATTATATAAGCCGTACCTTTAATAATATAAGCCATACATTTAATTATATAAGTATTACCTTTAATAATATAAGCCGTACTTCTCTCTAATAATATAAGTTATACCTTTAATAATATAAGCCATACATTTAATTATATAAGTATTACCTTTAATAATATAAGCCGTACTTCTCTCTAATAATATAAGTTATACCTTTAATAATATAAGCCATACATTTAATTATATAAGTATTACCTTTAATAATATAAGCCGTACCTCTCTCTAATAATATAAGTTGTACCTGTAATAATATAAGTAGCACCTTTGTCATGACAGAAACATAGTTATTTATGATATTTTTACATTACAGAAGTCAGTGTCAGCATGAAAATAGTGTCTTTAATTAGTAATAGAACATTAAAACTTATTTTAAATAATCAAAGCGATTCTTAGCTTCACCATTGTTTTCATACCTTATTCCAATTACCATCAATCTATTCTGATTTTTAGAATTTATAAACGATTAAAGATTACATTGCTCAAAGCTTGAAACAATAATGTTAATGAGATGCATGATTGGCCTAACAAATATAGATGCAGCCTATGAAATTGGCTATGCTGAGTTAAAATCCAGTTGGATTTATTGTGGTTATTTATGTGGTCAATATTGTTGAAAAAGGTTTAAACCTGCATTCCACAATTATTGGTAAAATAGCAACTTGTGTTCAGTTGATCACATATGAAGAATTAGTGAGAACGAGCACAACTACCCGGTGTCATCCGGGATCTTACTTTTCGTAAATTACAAAAACGAATGAAAGTAAAACCAAACAATCTGCTTAATATTGTAATTTGAAATGTTTAAGTTCATTTTGGGACAAAAGCAGAGTAAAAATATTTATGCCCCAGGTGAGGTTCGAACTGACAGACCCTGTGCTTACAAATGGTGTGTTAAGCGATTGACCCACATGGGGAAAGTATGATATGGTGACACTATTAATACATAAGAAGACTATCTATTTTTTCTTTTCTCTCTCTCTCTCTTTCTCTCTCTCGCCCCTCTCTCTCTCTCTCTCTCTAAATCAATGAAAGAAAGAAAGGAAAAGAAGGGAAAAGGAAATCAAGACTTTCTTTCCCTTTTTGTTTTTCAGTCCCAAACTCATATTAACTACTGCTGCTATCTCGGTCACTATTTAAGAGGGTGTTACCGTTAAAAATCTTCCAAGGCGGATAAGTTATAATTTGAAAAAAAATTAAATTGAAATATATTTTTTTCTTAAGAACATGTACCAATGTTTCGAAAAAAAACCCCGATAATCAGAATCAGAATCAGATATTGATTTGTAAGAAGAAAGCTATTTACTACAAAGATTTGTGAAACAAAATTTCGTTACTTATTTATTGTGTCTCAGTATGAAATAATATAAAAAGTTAATATACCATAAAACAAACAAACAAAACCATCCATAGTGTACATCAAATATGATATTTATCAAAATTATATTTAAAACAATTAAATTTATCAATAAAAAACTTAATTACTCAGTTTTTTACGGTTAGATTATGCTATGATATGAGTAATTCCTAAAAATGTACAAAAGTTTTAAATTAATTGAACAAATAAAAAATATAAATACTATTTGGTATTCATTTTTATACAAGCATAATTTATGTAAGATCGGACCATCTCTATATGTCCATCTCCAAACGATCCGAGTGTAATATCTATATAGTGTGGGGAAAAATACAACTTATTTACAAGTCTCTATATATCGGTATGTTTATATATAATCAATACAAAGGCCAGCAAAGTGCATGCAGGTAGTTTCTTGCTTCTAGAGAGGATTGGATCAGCATCTGACATATCCTGTGTGTGGCTGCCTCTCAACGTCTGTTTTTCTAGGTGACAGAATGTGTCATATCATGCACAATATATAATATCTCAAACAAACTGGAACATGCTCCGGTGAATAAGATCTGTCGGTTTGCAGGTAGACTTAAAAGTTATTGTAGATCTTAGCATACAATCTTGAACAGTTTGTGGAACTTGCTTTAAAAGCCAACTCAGCAGTTATCAGCAGAGATAGCAATATTCATTTTCCTCATTGGCTATAATCGGTAACGGTATGAATTCTGTCACATTATGAATAATGAGGAAACCACTTATCAATATTTAGCTTGTATTACTTGTGGACCAACTATAGATAAAGATGTATGCCACTATCTGTAGTGGTAACATATTGATGTATAAAATGTTTATAAATGTCAAGAAGAATGGATAAAAAGGAAACTCATATTTGAATATATAACGTTTTAGCCTGATACAATTTGTTTGTTCATTTAACTTGTAAAACGAATGTCAATTGGTCTCAGTTATTAAAAATGACACAATTGAAATCCCTAATTAATTCCATTTAAAACAATGTTCACAAATACTATGTTGGTATAGATCAGGCATTTAATTGTGTGTAAAGCATTGTTCATGTAATAAAACCAGCTTTCAGGAAGAAATTGTGATTACATATTAAACTCTCCTTTATTTTGAACATTACAAAATCTGTCATATGTCAGCTGAAAGACTCTATTTTATTTTGTATGATTTGGATTATTCTGACTACTGTTCTCATCTTCAGTGTTATTCTCACAACGTTTTAGCCGCTGTAACCTCTGGCCTTCTTCATGTGTATCTTTTCGAACTAGGGAATATTTCTGTCAAACTCGGGAATCTGGACGGAATTTCGAACGAAACACTTTATTTAATACACGGGGGGGGGGGTAGCATGCTCTCGTTTCGTTAGCCATGACTGGGAGAAGTTTTCAGTAATTCGCAATTCTTCATATCACCTGCACCGAGGATTGAACCTTCAACCTTCAGATGACTATTACTTAGAACTGAAACGTTGTGAGAATAACACTCAAGATGAGAATAGTAGTCCGAATAATACAAATTATACAAATTACACTGGTTTACAAAAAAAAGAATTTGTCTGGGGCAAGAATGGGGATAAGTGTTTTTGTTAATTTGGGTGTGCTGAATTCAGTTTTATAAATAGTTTTGCTTTATCACCTCTAGTTTTCTGGCTTTTCAATAGTCTCATTTTAGTATAAACAGAGAATAGATGTGCATATTTCAAGAGTTACAGCAGCTTATAACAGAGAAAACAGGATAGATAAAGAACACTGATTAAATAAATGTACTTGGATGACACAATTACACAATTTATAGTACCACAGACAGTCAAAAGTGTGTTTTCTTAGAAGATCTGGTGTATTTTGCCTCTGGGATGTCACGCAAGAGTATCCAACAGAAGTCTCCCATCATGCTGGAGTTCCATTTGCCTTGATAGTTGCTCTCCATCTTCATAATGTCTTGGTGGAGTCTTTCTCCATGCTCATCACTCACTGCTCCAAGGTTTGGTGGGAAGAAGTTGAGGTACAAATGGACAAAATGAATCTTAAGTGACATTCGGCACCCCATATCCTCGTAAGACTTAAGCAACTTCTCAATACAGGCTTGGTAATCTGGTACACGTGTGTTACCAAGGCAGCCACTACAGACTGACTTGAATGCTTCCCATGCTCTCAGTTCCTTTAAGTTAAGAAGCTTCTCAAAATCAGTATCCTTCAGCACTTCTCGGATCTTAAATCCGACAAAGATGCCCTCTTTGAGCATAGCAACACTAAGACTTGGGAACACAGTAGACAAGTGTTGGAAGGCAGCACTATTTTTGTTCAACGCCTTCACGAAATTCTTCATCAAATCAAGCTTGATGTGAAAAGGAGGAAGAAGCACCTTATTAATGTCCACCAGAGGATTCTGCTTGACGCTGTGTTCGTCAGGAACAAAAGTGCTTCTAGACCCCCAGTTTTTCTGCTTGCAATGCTGGGATACAGATTGACTATCCCATAGACAGAGAAAAGAACAGTACTTTGTGAAGCCCGCTTGCATACCCATAAGAAGACCAATGACCTTGAGGTCTCCACACAGACTCCACTTGTACTCGTACTTAATAGCTTCTTATAGAAGCTCCATATTGTCATAGGAATACTTTTGGATGGACAGTGTGTGCAATGGGAATGCTGGGATATTTATTCCCGTTGTGCAGAAGCACAGCCTTGAGACTTCAATTGGAAGAGTCTATGAAAAGACGCAATTCTGAAGGATTATGTGGCAAACCAAGGGACGTGAACAAGCCAGTTATGTTTGTGCAGTAGCACAACTTGTTTTCCATGTCGAAAAAGGAAGCAAGGTCTTTGTTCAAATTCCTGAAACTGGTGATCCTTATATCTCTCTGGACTTGGTTCCACTGTTTAAGCCGAAAAGCCAAAAACTCTGACTGCTATTTTGACATACAAATCATAAGCAAGGTCATTCAGGTCTTCTTGCATGATCCAGTGTGGCTTGTTGCCACTTGTTCCTGAATATGTAGACTCAATATCTTCCAAAGATGTTAACTTGGCAGAATCCTCTCTTGAAGGCATTTCTTCATCTGATGAGGAAAGAAGATCCTTATTTACTAGAGATGTGGGTACAGGAAGATCATCTGAATGGGGAACGGGTCTCATAGCAGATGGAAGGTTGGGATATTTGATCTTTTTCCTAGAAGATGCATTGAAACCAGTTATATTAGTTAAACAAAAATAACAATCATTTGCATGGCTTCGTGGCTCTCTCAAAACCATCAGGACTGCAAAGTTGAAAGCCGCTTTCTTGCCATTAAACCATGCAGTTAGTCCATTGTAGCAGAGTTTATAACAGATGTGTGGAGCCCAAGACTTGTCCTGATCACCAATTTTACAGTCAAAATAGTGAAAGTAGGCGGTTCTGGGGAGGAGACTGGTAGTTCGACGTTGTGTAACTGTTGTGAAGTCCCCACACGATTGAGACCTGCTGCCTTAACTGCCAAAATCCAGTTTGATATATGACTATATATATATATATATATATATATATATATATATATATATATATATAATGTAATGCTATCTCTTATATTTAGTACATAAAAACTAAAAATAAGCCATAAGTCTCACAATATTAGAATTAACCTTGAATGCATATATGCCTTTATGTACCGTATATGCACAAAATGCACACTATGTATATCTAAAAAAACTAGAGGTGATGAGTAAAAACGGACTTCAAATTTGAATTCAGCACCCCCATATTAGATAAAAACGGGTATTTTTGTGCTTGCCTTAATTTCTTTGTAAACCAGTTTTATCAGTCCTTATCTAAAATTCAGAAACATCTATTTTATTTTAACAAAACATTTCTTGTATTGTTAAAAATATTTGAATTTCAATTTTGCCAAATCTGAAATATTATTTTAGCAGTTTTGTAAGATTAAAAAAAAATGTATAAATGAAGTAATATTAAGTTTTCTCATTTGCCAGAAGACTAGCAGACCCACCCGGAATGAATGAGGGCCCCTGTGTCTTCTCTCAGTTTTGAACCTTAGATTACCATTTTTATTCTTATTTTTAAAATTCTATACTTTTCAATTGTCAAGTTATAAATCAATTAAAATCAATTAAAACGTTCTCTGTTCTCTTTATGAATGCCCAGTGATTTAATTGAAACCTTAAAAATGATTAATGAAATTTTTAATTTTTTTGGACATTTTTCAATAGTTCTTCTCAATCTGCCAATTTACTGTCAAGGCAGATTGAAATAACAAATCTATTAACCAATTAAATTTTTTGGTTCAGAATATGTTTTGGGAATAAATTATAAAACCAGACTAAGCAAAATAAAAGTATAAAAATAAGGGGAAAAAGGAGGTGATTAAGAAATGATTTTCTTTTTGACAGGAAAGTTTATTTTGTATTGTAAAATATTGGATTAGTACAGGGAATAAAAAAGATGAATAACCGGTTGAAAAGAATAAATATATGTTAGAAAGAAACACACGCACACATATGTATATATGAAAGTATGAGAAAATTCCATGAAAAATGCCAGTATACTGAAATCATATGCCTACATCTCAACCAAACCATTTCATTATCACATCACTACAGTATAAATCTCTATGCATGAGTGGATGAAGTGTGTGAGGTGCACTGAAGAAAAATTCCTACCAGTAAAATACATAGCCCTGTTGTGCTCGCATAGCCTTAATGACAATAAAAGTGTAAAAATTTGGGAATTTCCTTGCTTTTGTACATTTAGTGTATATGAATTTTCATCTTAACCCTATTAAGGGCATATGATTTCAGTGTACTGGCATTTTTCATGGAATGTCACTACTTTTGTAAAGGCTATGCCACAATACAATGGTCATTTTTAAGGTTTTTTGGAATTTTCTGGAAGACTAAGGTATATGGTAAACTGAAATTCAAATGCCATCAACTAGACCTAGAACCTCTATCTCTGCCAAAAATCAGCTGAATTCATCAAATAGTTGATGAGATACAGGGTGGCACATACGTACGTACACACAGATAACATGATTTCATGATTGAACTTTCTGGATCTCTGGGTTGCCTTGACTAATGATGTTGAAATTCTACACACTTATAGAACCTATCAAATAGAAATTTTGTGCAAAGTTTTAACTAATTTGGTTTATTAGTTTTTGAGTTATGATTGATCAAAGAAATGAGATTTCCAGCATAGGCCATGTGTAAAGTCTATTAAGGGATAGAGCGCTCTCGCGCCTCCCTTGAAAAAAGTAAGAATTGTGTTTTAAGACGTTCGTTGATTTACAGAAAGCAGAATAGATTACCAAGAGGGTGAGTGCTTGATTAGTATAGTGTCATATGTCGCAATCGTCAACAGGGGTCAAACAATCAAGAAAGATACCTTCTTTTGTGCAGACTATTTAGATGCATTTTTCTAGATTTGCTTCAATTCACAGCATTTCTTCCAAACTGACACTACATCTCTCGTAGATTGCATAAAAGTCACCTTGGAATTGCAATTCTATTGTCTGTCAATTTGTCCAAATATAAAAATCGCTTTGCACATCTATCATTCATTTATGGTGGTCATTTGTACTGGATAAACATCTTTTTCAAATTTGAATTGAATTAAGAATGAACATAGAATCACCGGATAGACTAAATAATTTAACATTCATGAGCATTGAACATTCCTGATATCATAAACATGTTTTCCATTCTAAATCTAGGAACTGTTGCTTCTAAGTGCTTATATTATGTGTAATTTTCTTCTATCTCTTATTGTCTCTGAATATTCTCAATCTCTGCTCCATTTAAGTTCATTTTAAAAATTTCATGTTGTTATAATTAGAATGATCTCTTGGAAAGATATAACCTTGAAATGTGCAACAAACATTGCACTAATCTAAACCAGTATTTTTATTATTATCATCATTATCATTATTATTATTATTATTATAGAGATTGAAAGTTGGAAAATAAATTGATAGAATGAGTAGTCAAGAGAGTAAGTTATAGAAATTATTTCTTCGTTTTGCTGTTTGTTGTTCATCCTATTAACTTGAAACCAGCTTACAAATGCTATAATCTGTGAGTTGCCTCTTTCTGGAAAAGAACATATTTTACTCGTCTAAATCCAATGAAAATTCATGTATTTCTAAGCACCTTTCCTGCTCACCTTATGGAAATCTGCCAAGACAGTAAAGTAATCCTTTAAGAAGGGCCATTTACTAGTCACGTCTAAACCTCTTGTAAAGATAAGCTCTATTCTGCAGATTTCACGTTATGCTGTGAGGAAGTTGCAGATAATTACCATGCACTATCGTGTTTACTAACTCTTCAAAAAAATTATTGGATATTTTTCTGATCAGTGGTTGTGGTGTTGGAAAGACCCAATAAGAAGGAAAGTTTCCTTGTTCAGTTGTGGAAAGGCCAATAAAGTTCATAAATTACAGTCAGCATTCATTATCAAGTCTTTTTTTTTCCTCTAATTAAACTAATCATATATATATATATTGGCCTTTGTTTTTCATTGTTTTTTATAAAATTAGCACTGAGGATGGCCACACCAAGAAAAAAAATGCATAGGAAAATTTAGATATATCTTGATGTATGCCAAAACAATTGTATGCTAAATAAGAAAATAGATTCTGTGAAATATGGGAATCTGTCTCTCAAAACATTAGATATGATATAAAATCGAATAAAAATATTATATATAACATAGCTCTGGCCTTAAACTATTGAGCTATAACAATTCCTTTGTTATAAAATTTATATTTGAACATAACATTTTTTTAAATACACATATATATATATATATTTATATTCATCATCAAAGTTTCTTTGAATTTGAACTCAGCTAAAATTCCTGTATCGATTCATGAATTTTAATAATCCTCTCACCTCAAAGTAAAACCACTAAAGAGGGGAATCTGAAAAACAAACCTATAAGATATTATTATATAGATATGTAGATATATGCATATTTCAAAAACAGGAAAATACAATCTTACTTTTCTAATGAATCACAATATAATGGAGGCGTTGAATATTTAATTTTGACAAGAAATCATTTGTTTTTAATGATTGTTTATTTTCTCTACTTATGCAAAACATAATAATCAACCTTACAGAAAGATAACATGAATATTTAAATTTGAAAAAGTAGAGAAATCCATGAATCTCCAGCGATTATACATGAAATCATTAAACCTGCTATTGAAATAATGTTTACAATTAAATGCAGATGATCATTGACTTCATGAACAGTGTTAAAAGTTGGTAATATAATAAATATGTATATCGTTTGTGAATAAGATATAAATGCTAATTGGATGCATTGAAAAGTTGCAAATTGTAATCATAATCAATGCAATGATTTGGTTCCAACTCTGCTATTGAGTGGCAGTCTAGTCAATCTCTGCTTTCAAAATATCTTGTGTTATATTTGTTTTTCTCTTGTGTGAAATTCACTTTCATCTCGTTTGCACCCATTTTCTTTATATCGAATTGAATATCAGCTGAAATATGAATAGAATGTCTAGCAATGGGGGAAGCTTTTAATATTACAAAATGTTTGTCCATACATAATATTTTATGCATGTTATTATTACATTTGAATTATTAAGATACTATAATATTGATGTGTAATAAAAACCATTTTCGATTATAAAAATAACCCTTTGTTGTTACATAATTTTAACCTAGAGGTTTTACAACATAAATATTACTCTGATATAATTGATCTAAAGCAGGGGCGGGCAACCTCCGGCCCGCAGGCCACATCCGGCCCGCGAAGGCTTAGCGTCCGACCCGCCACCCTGCTCTGCTTTATTATTGCAATCCGGCCCGCAGACCTTCCAGTAAAACTAATATCATTTTGTGACATAGACGTAAAATAGGTTTCGATTAAGATTTACAGTGGGATGAAAATATATAAATATCAGCGAGCGATGATGCATGTATATTCCATTTTTCTTTAACAATTAATTTCAAATCCTTGGCCTGAGATAAAAATAGAAAAAGAGAAAGAGAGAGGCAAAGAGGAAACGAGAGACGAGGAAAGGACATGAAACATAGAACTTATGTGAGGTGTGTCAAAACGAATGCTGGATCAACTTGCTACTTCCCCGTCATTATTTTTTATGGTTCCAAAATGACTCTTCGTCGGCTCTTTTATAACATCACATACAGAAGTCTCTTGAGAAAAAATATCAGATTTGTAGAGTGTTCAATGCAATTTTTGTACAATTTATTAATGTAAACAAAATATAGTAATTCTGAGATTTCGTTTTTCACTCCGGCCCGCGATCTCCTTCCTAAAGTCTCATCTGGCCCTCACTCTGAAAAGGTTGCCCGCCCCTGATCTAAAGCATGTGTGTCCTCCCATGCACAATGTGCTAAACTATGGATTTGAAAATAAATACCATAACTTTATACACTATGGGAACATCAGCTAGAATAGATGCTTGTTTAAACTATATATAATATGATTTAATATTATTTCATTATTTGAAATTTTCATGAATCAATTCCTGTCATGTAAGCAGTGTGAGCCACTTTGCTGTAGCTGTTTTTCAGGATGGAAGGATTGTTTTAGTATAACACAATGGGAATATATGTGCAAGCATATAAACTTATGATTTCATTTTTGTTTAATTTTTTTTTTAAAACATAGTTCACCCCAAACAAGGCAGGCCGGCACTGTAGACGTAAGGGGCTACTGAGAAAAAGGGTGAAAGTTTAGTGGGGAGGTTAACCTAAATTGGGAGCTGCGCAGCAAGATGTCTGTTTACATTAGTTTTAAATTTCTGCATGTCAGTACCGTCAGGAAAACAGAGAGCAGGGAGGGAGTTCCAGAGTCCAGCAGCACGACGCAAGAAGCTTTTGGAGTAGAAAGCTCTTCGGCATCTGGGGACCTCCACAGTGAATGGATGGGATTTGGCAAATTGTCGGGTTGGTCTAGTGAATTTACGTCGTGGGGTACCAGAGCAGCAAGCTCATCAGAGCACAATCCATTGAAGTACTTGTAAAACAGGCACAAAGAAGGAATATTGTGGCGATGGAACAGGGGCTGGAGCTTGGTGGATAGTGAGGGACCTATCAAGTTCGCAACTCTTTTTTTAACCTTGTCTAAGAGGGAGAGACTAGTGGATGATGCCCCTGCCCAGATGTGGACTTTTCTTTGATAGCTGGTAATACACGACATCTGACAATAAAAATGAGTGATTTTTAGGTAATAAGGAAAGAAAACAACTATGGTCGTTTTTATTATATTGAAATTGAAAATGAGACAGTAACTTTGACAATCAAAAGATCAATCCACTGACCAACCAAGCTGTCGAGGATTATGGACATCTCTTGAGCAACAAAGATGTTCCATAAGATAACGAGACTGAATTAAAAACTTTAAAAAAAGATCGGTGAATATTGATATTAGAGATGATTGGAAAGGCAAACACTACATTTACATACTAATACATCACTGATTATTTGCTCTAAGTTGTTAGACTTGTTAGATTGTAATATAACTCTTTCATCTGCATTTGATCTGTGTTATTACCGCTGCGAAGAAGGTTATGTTTTCGTTCGAATTTGTTTGTGTGTTTGATTGTGTTTAGCTTAATGTTAAAAATGATCAATCGTCACTAAACGTGGTCCAGATATCGATCGGGGAATAATTTAGAATTTATTTAATTTTGCAGTATCGAGCTCAAAGGTAAGGTTATGGAAAAGGTGAAACTTAAACTTTTGGCGATAAATTCGATTCTGTACATTGTAGAGACACATTACTTGTCTCATATTGTAGACAACGAAGTCCTGCATCTTATATCACCTTGACATTGAAAACTTCGGTCATGGTTGAAATTTTGATGGAATTTCCACTTCCGATCTTTCCAAATTTTATGCACGGATCTGATGTTCTTTGGCTACTTTTTTAGATTATGACCCACTCTAAAATCGACTTTGTTTACGTTGACCCCCGGAAAGTACCGACGCCAAGTCGGTTGACCTACCTACTAGACTGGATTTACAAGTGGAAACAAAACAAACATTAACCAACATTTAAAGCCAAAACATCAAATAATACATTTCGTCAAATTGTATGAAAAGAATAATTATGTTTTAACAAAGAAATAAAAAATAAACAGGCAGTAAATGATATTTTTAAGTGTTTTTTTTGTTTTTTTACTGAAAATTATTTCAGGTTTTGTTATCTTCAGGTTTTGTTATGTTAAGGTTTTGGGTTAGATATTGAAGTTTTATTTTCATGAAGATTTTTTTTCTTTTGCGACCATTTTTTTTTTCCTGACAAAAGTTAATCACTCCTTCGGGAGACGCAGCAGCCAGTGATAGCTCGTGAAATTTCTTTGCAGTACTTTCGCGTTTCAATCAGTTGAAATGTTGACTGCGTATTCGTTTCAATCAGTTGAAATGTTGACATGTCTGCTTATTTTCTCGCAAATCGATTGGTATTTTCTGGCGGTTTATGTAAATATCCAAAAAGTACCGACGCCAAGTCGATTTTAGCGTGGGTTCTAATCTAAGAAAATAGCGTTCTTTGATAATAGTAATCACCATGCAAAATTTCAGTCTGATCAGATAAATAGTTTTTTAGTTAACAATGCTTCTATAACATAACCGGGAATACTTGAGGCAATATGAAGAAATAAAGCCATGGTAAGAGTTTAGGTAATTTTTACGCTGTTAAGCAGAGGTATACAATCTCACAACGTACTTACGTTCTTGCTCAATATAATATACCTGTAATGAAATTTAAAAAATAGTTTCTTATTATGAATGATTTATAAAAGATTCTAAGTAGATGAATTTTCATATCAGAAGTTAAATACTTTCAATAAAGAAACTATGATTAAATTTCAAGATAATTTATAAAAGAAAATTAGAAAATTATCCAAAGTAACTTTAATTTTCACATTTAAAATAAATAGTAATGAATTTTCATTTCATACGAAAAAATAGAAATATCGTTTATCAGAATTAATAAAGATATACATATTTAATCATTCAAAACTAAATTGATAATGGCTGACATAATATCATTTGGATATCATTTTAATGTTCTGCATTCAACAATATTTTTTAGATTAAAAATTGATTGAAAAAGTTGCATTTTTTTTTCATGTACATTTTGTTGCTTTTACTTTTAAGTAATTGAGAAATGTTAACGTCTTTTAAAGCTGGACTTATTAACTTATGTTATTAATGAGACTCCTTAGCTCAGGAGCCATTGATACTTTTCAATCTTTGCTCAACAGAAAATATTTAAAATAACTTATTTTAAAATGAAATCAATAAAGGAATCAAGAGTCTTTTTAGAAAACAGATATTAAACAAAAGTCATAAATAAGAAAAAATGAACACTTGAATCATTATAGAATAAAAGTGAGTGAAAAAGCAAGTATTACTTTTAAGTAATTGAGAAATGTAAACGTCTTTTAAAGCTGGACTTATTAACTTATGTTATTAATGAGACTCCTTAGCTCAGGAGCCATTGATACTTTTCAATCTTTGCTCAACAGAAAAATATTTAAAATAACTTATTTTAAAATGAAATCAATAAAGGAATCAAGAGTCTTTTTAGAAAACAGATATTAAACAAAAGTCATAAATAAGAAAAAATGAACACTTGAATCATTAT
>OY744519.1:114014749-114199749 GCA_963556195.1 Sepiola atlantica | reverse complement strand
TTGATTATAATTCTTTTACTTTATATATAAAGTAAAGTCAGTCTCTCCCTACATGTGTGCTCAATATCTTTGAAAACAAAAGCCACAGATATAAATCTTTTCAGTTAGTAATTTCTGCTTCATATTGGTCTATGTTGTAAGAAAACAAAAATTTAGTTTGGCTCCGCTTTCTTCGATTTTAATATTTAGTCTTGTTCGATAGTTTTTAAAATATATATCATACATACAGGAAGTCGGAGGGTTTTTCACTCTCACACTCAGATCTACTACCACTGTCATCGACGTACACCGTGAAGACTTTCTTGTAAGACACGTATGTTTCATTTTTTAATATTGTAATTATCCGTTAGAAATCATACATTTTCAAACAAAACGAGGAACACTCCCCTTACCTACACTTTTTTTTCTCAGCCGCGTTTTGATTGGATACTTCTGGGATAAAGAAGACTACTGAAATCATACTTTTCCATGGAGGCGCTGCCAAAATCATTTGTTTTTCACGGAAAGCAGAACTGGGTCCATCTATTGAAAATATGTAGTTGTTGCAAACATCGATTGTATATAATTTTTTCTTCCAATAGTTTAAGTACGGTAACACAAAACCATTGCTAAACTATAATATCTAAAGCATTTTCGAATTTCGTTTGACCACAAATAATTCTCATTATTTGATGTGTATGAATCTTTTTAAAACAACCATTTCAATAGTGATAGGATCATTTGTACTTATACTCAGAATGCTAACGGTACACATTGGTGGTTTTCATGTAAAGAAAACTGAATTCACCTATTTTGGATTGTGTTACAGTTCATGTTTCCCTTATTATTTTACTTATCCTTTTAAAATACAATTCTAGTGGAAAGTGGAATTACCATGAGGAACTATTCGAGATATTATTTATAGTAAATATTCCTGGATTTTGCTTTTTATAGTGACAACTGCAGAATAGTGTTCTAGTTCTTACGTTGGAAGAGCAACTGTTTTGATTAATAACTCTGTCTACAAAATATGAAAGAATCATTTGATATGTTATTTCTTTAAATTTTTCTATTATTTAGTCTCTTTCTTTTCTCATTCATTCATGTATTTCTGTGTCTGTTCCAAAAAATAATCACTGAATGATGTCTCATTTTTTCATATCATTTTCTGCGTTTGAAATTGCATGGAGACAGCCTTCCCAGTTTCTTCTTTTTCTTCATCAAATGCTAGTTGTCTGGCTACATTCTTTTCAACTGTTTTAACCACCACTTTTTGTTTTCGGATTTCTTTTCCTGTTAACATTGATTCGTAACATACATGTCCTGTGGCCAGTTATTGCTTTGAATATCATTAGAAAATATCTATCTATGGTCGTTTTTCCCTTTTCAATAGGATTGTCATTGCTGTAGCAAATTGTGACATGACTTAATAACCTTCATTCCTCTTTTTTTCACATGTTTCTCTGTACTTTATTGTTATTTTAACCCTCTTCTGCGATTTTCAACATTTATTATTTTTTAAATTTAAATCTCATTGCTTTCCCTGCAGTTTTTATATTTTCTACCAATTGTGTTTGAACAGCTAATTCTATTTTGTCATTGTTCACTTGGTTCATTCACATGCAGCATTTCAACCATTGAGCAAACCTAAGGGATTCAATCTATCTTTGCAAATTTGTTAACTATTTAAAAAAGGAACTATTGAAATAAACTTATACTTTCAGTGAAAAATAATGTTGATTACATCTCTTTGTTTTCTTTTTATATACATACACACAGCTATTCTTAATTGAATCAGATAAAATCTATGTGTCTGATTTATCTGTTCTAAGAAATGTACGTAAGTCAGATAGTAGGGTAAATACAAGTTTTCCAATAGTCATATGATCAGCTTGAACTTCCTCTGTTGTTCTTTTATTTCTCAACGTTAAAGGATTTCCTGTAAAAATATGTAGATGTTTATACCTTATACAGATGTGGAGCTATCAAACAATATTTTATTTTAATAATTTAGATTATCTATATTTACAAATTTAAACTTGGCATGACCAAAAATGAAATTTAGACGATTACATTTTTAAATGTAATCGTCTAAATCGGATGCTTGAAAATACCACAAGGTTGAAATAAATTATTGCATCGATGATTATGTAATTTCGTGTTACTATATTTTATTTTATATATATATATATATATATATATATATATATATATATAATTTCATTTTTGGTCATGTGGTATTTTCAAGCATCCGATTTAGACGATTACATTTTTAAAAAATGTAATCGTCTAAATCGGATGCTTGAAAATACCACAAGGTTGAAATAAATTATTGCATCGATGATTATGTAATTTCGTGTTACTATATTTTATTTTATATATATATATATATATATATATATAATTTCATTTTTGGTCATGTGGTATTTTCAAGCATCCGATTTAGACGATTACATTTTAAAAAAATGTAATCGTCTAAATCGGATGCTTGAAAATACCACAAGGTTGAAATAAATTATTGCATCGATGATTATGTAATTTCGTGTTACTATATTTTATTTTATTCTTGCTCTGTTTATTACATTGAGCTCTCATAACCGGATTTCCTCCTGGAATTATTTCATTATAACACAAATATATATATATAAGAGATGAAATGGAGTTATCTGTGTATGTATGTATGCATACATCTATGTGTATGCTTGCTCGCATGGGCACGGGCGGGTGTGTGTGTGTGTGTGTATCGAGCAGTAAGAGAGAAAGAAAGAGAGAAAGAAAAAAAGCAAGTAAATTATTCAAACAGCGGTCAGATTGCACGCGAGCCCAGACCAGCAGTAAGCGTTAAAAAATTATGTTGGCTTTTACACTTGGTGATGAAGCAGGGTTATTTGTGAATGTGTGTATGTATATATGTGTGTATGCTTGCACACATGGGCACGTGTCGGTGTGTGTGTGTATATATATATATATCAATGTACATGTACACGTCCCATTACGTGTGTGTGGACGCGTATATGTGCATGTGCTCATTTATACATATATTTAATTTATGATTTTTCTACTCTTTCTCCCTCATTGCCTGGGGAAACCTCCCACCGTACACACGCAAACCCCAAACACTGACGAAGACTGAAGGCATCAGTCGAAAATTTTGTTCTCCCTATCATCAACAAGAAAAACCTATTTTTCTTTACAGAAAGAACAATTCATATTCCTACACGTCAAAATATATAAAAAAATAAATAAATAAAAAATAATAACACAATATAAACTTTTTTTCACATTATTTTTTATATACATTCACATACTTATTTATATATATATATAAATATATATATATATATATATATATATATATATATGTATATATATATATATATATAGTCTGTGAAAAAGACAAACGGAAATCACAAATTGAAATACAGAAAAAATATCAAGAAACGAGAGATTTTATCAGTTTCGTTCGGATCAAACGTCTTCAGAAAAAGTGAAGGTTTTTAATTTATTTAATAACAGTGAAAACATAGGGGAAAAAGAACGCACAATGAGACGTCATTGGCACGCATTTAACTATTTGAAAATAGAAAAATAAAACGCATGCGAAGAGACATTAAAATGGGGAAAAAGGGGGATAAGCATTATTTTAACGTCTCTTTGCACGCGTTTTATTTTTTTTTTTAATAGTTAAACGCGTGCAAATGACGTCTCTTTGTGCATTCTTCTTTTTCTTATGTTTTACCGTTATCAGATAAAGTTAAAATCTTCACCTTTTCTGAAAACGTTCGTTGATTCGAACAAAGCCGGTAAAATCAGTCGTAGCTTGATTATTTTTTCCTGTATTTAAATTTGTCTTTTCCGTTTGTCTTTTTCACAAATCTTGTCTTTCATGGCATTTCATTTTATGATATATTATGCATTTTATCCTCATGTATATATATATATATATATATATATATATAAATTAAAATATATTGATAACATGAACTTAAAACTAATATTTTTCCAAAAAAATATAGAGCTTTTATAAATAAAATTATAAATGAATAAAATGTTTATAATTTCAGTTATATATATATATATATATATATATATATATATATATACTAGCATAAACTATACACCCTTCAGGCTGCAGGTAATCTAGCTATAGCCTCATCTCTAAACAAACAATGTTCTTTTCACATTTTGGTAATTTAAAGAAAAACAACAAAAAGCTGATTGTTACGGTGTTATTTGATATATATCAAGGTTAAGATTTCATTTTGTATGAGTATAAAAATGAATTCCTCGTAATGAAATGATTAAACGAAAAATTAGAGCGATTGTCAAGAATAACCAAGAGAAAAAAAGGGGTGAAAAAACAAAAGAAATAATCAGCAAATAACTGTTACTAAAGGCAATAAAGTTACTTATTTACCTACCTGCCTATGTTTTTGTGTTTTATAGTTTTGAAGTGTTTTTATTGCATTTTAATAATTTGTCCGATGGCGTTACAGTTCCTTTTTCAATATGGCGTATGTGGATATCTCTGAAGTTTGTTTTACTTTTCTACCTAATTGAAGGGTAAAAATAACAAGAAAAATCATCATACTTCGTAGATGGTCGACGAACGACTGTCAGCCATGTTTATTTTTCAGTACAACATAATATATTTGACCGAACTTTTTAATTTAAATAAATAAACGCTTTAAAGTACTTTAAAACACAAAAATAATTAGGCAGGTAGGTAGAAAAGTAACATATATTGCCTTTGGTAATTTTTATTTATTTACTTTTTTTTTCACACTTTTTCGTTCTATTCGTATTCTTGACAATCGCCAAATGTGGAACATCAATTGGTCAAATGAAACAATTGTATATTCCTGAATAATTTAAAATAGTTACTTTGTGTTTTTCGTCTTTATTATTAAAGACATAAATATACAATCAAATTAATGATGACATTTTAAAAATATGATTCTATTTTTTTTGTAATTTGAAAAAGTGAGAGGAGGGGGCTTTTTTCTTCTTTATGGCAAATGTAATAGTTATCTTCATAAGCATCATCATCAGCATCAGCATCATCGTCGTCATCAACAATAACAACAAAACCCAGAAGTTACTTTTGGAATTTAAAAATAATGATTTTGAAGATTAAATGTTTTTCTATTAAATCGTCATAATTAATATTACTACTTATAATAATATTAATATTAATATGAAGAAAAGTATTACACATATATAAGGAAATTAGGAAATAAAAATAGAAATGATGTGTGCAGAATATTAATTTATTTGAGAGTTTTTATAAAATTATTATTCAAATGAAGCATTTTGATAAGTGTGTTTTGGCAGTATATATAATGTGTTTGAAAATATTCAAATTTAAAATCGAATTAAATAAGCTTAACGTGTTTTGATATGAATATAGTCGGGATAAATGAAGCAAACGTTCACATTTATTTATTTAGATATACATATATAATTTCATTTCTTTTTCTGCCAAGTTTAAATTTGTAAATACTCCACCACACGCATCCCATTTTTTAGACGTCATTGTAAAAATCACCAACAACCACATCACCACATTACTCTGCACCAAACCCACCAACAGGCATGGTTACCTTAATTTTGACAGCTGCCACCCTATCACCATAAAAAGATCTATCATCTACAGTCAATGCCTGTGCATCAAAAGGACCTGCTCAGACTCAAGCAATTATCACACACAGGTAGGAATTGCAACTAACCACTTCTTCTGTAGAAACTACCCCCCTCAAAATAATTAAGCAATCCGTAAGAAATGCATCAATTATAAGTAGACCATATCTTCTAACATACAAAACTCACAAAAAAATCATCCTCACAAATACCAATTGTATTTGACTTCAACCATAACACCAACAACCTACACAACTCCCTTGAAAAGATATTTGAAAAGCTAAATCACGACCCCACCATCACCCCGATATACAACAAACCACCCATTAGTGCAAAACAACAGCCTCCGAACCTACATTCTCTACTAACATCCACTAAAATACACCACATCCTCGCACCTCAAGGAAACAAAACATGCAAAAAACTAGATGGAAAATATGCCAACACTTCACTACCAACGACACATTGACACCTCTAAGCGTCACCATCCAACTTAAACTCCCCTCTCTCACTTCCAATAGTCCCAATGTGGTTTACTTAATATACTGCACCGGATGCATAAAATGCAAATACGTTAGTGAAACAGGAGTTGAGTTCCGTCTACATCTTAACAATAATAAACAGAGACAAATCTTCACACTACTCAGTAGCCATGCATTATAATCTCCCAAACCACATCATAGACAACATTAAATGCATAGCCTCCAATTTTAAGACACAACAACACAGACGAAACTACGAAACTAAACGCATTCATAGACTCAACACTCACATCTCAGGACTAAATAAAGATTTGGCACCTCTCAATGATTATTCATTCTACTAACATACAAACTTATCAACAAAATTTTCCTACAGTAGGAAAATAACTTATCTTTCCTTATCAGTATTTTTTTCATATTTTCACTTTCTTCATATTTTCACTTCTTTCCTATATAGTACATATTACATTTTACCATTTTCTTCATAGACGTTTGTCACCTATTTCATAATACTGCATTTCATTTTAGCTAATTTCACTTAATCCTCCATATGTATATATATGTATAATTTGTTGCCCCAAACATAGGCTGGGCTCTTTAGCGAGTAGTATTACCACAGCCGTCACCGTGGCTTAAATGCAATGTTACTTTCAAAAGTCGAACTCTTTATGACCACTGCCTTTAAATAGGATTAATAATCTCTCACTGATTTACCGAATTATTGACAACGGCCGTGTGGGCAAAGACGTCGGAATTTGAGTTTGAAATATAACTCATGTTCCGGAGTTAAAATGTGGTGACTGGTGTGAATAATTATTTTAAATAAACAAAAACATTAAAGGCTTTTAGAATTTTGAGTGAAAAATGTTTTTAAAATTCGGATTTTAACGTATGAGATGTAAAAATAGATGCTTTTTATGAATTTAAAAGTTGGAAATGACTTAAACATTAATTAGAAACTAATATTATTTTGATTATTTTTTACTGCTGATAATTACACTACTATCTTTCAAGTAAAACTTAAATTGAACGATAAATAATTGATTTTAATTGTTTCAACTGAAAAAGTCCAAGAACTTGTTCATTCCTATTTTTACAGCTTCACAGCTCCCCCCCCCCCAAAGTCCAAAGCTTGCTCACCGTGGTAGGAGGCAGTGGCAACGCGGTAGTGTCAGAGCTACCCAACTAACAGGGCTCTAGTAGAAAATCCAGAAGTCGGCATCAGGATCTTTCGTCATCTTGTCGTCTCTGCCTCTGTGTGTGGTAAGCAAGGAATCACAAATCAACAGAGTGAAAGTGGCAACGTTGCTTCTGATCCATTCCTTTCTATATTCTGAGTTAAACTTTCCCCAACTTCGCATGCAACTGCTGAGCCTTGCTATTCTCAATTTTTGGAGTAAACACCTAAAATTCTGCAGGTTAACGAATAGAAGCAACCGATAAGGAGGACTTCATGCAGACCACATAATCATGAGGCACTATTTTTGTGAGCTCTATGCAGAAGTGCGTCTTGATTAACAAACAAACAAATAGCTTGCCGTAGTTAGAAATAGATCTCTGATCTCATTCCAATAGAATTCTTGTCTTTTAATTTCATTAGCTTTGCTAACGTTGTGAAACATCTGACCCATATTTCTATAAACTCTAGTTTCTCCAGCACGATTAAGTGTCCAGTTGGCGATACCATTGTTCGAGTGTTACTTTTATAAGAGTATGCAGTTTACATATTATGCTGCAGAAATATTATGGGATCTTTTCGGAAAAATTCATAATAATTATTCCTTTCTGGTAACTAAAAGAAATGACCTTACAGGCTGGTTAAACCAATCAGTTTTAATAAAGAATCAGTTTTCTTCAAGTTGAGATAAACCCACAATGTATAATCTGATTAGAATAAATATTCATGAAAAAGGTTGGAAAAAAATCTTATCTAAAAATAGAGTGAAAGGAAAAAAAAAAGAGTAATCATGGAACTGAAGATTTGTCTGAAGATTGTTGGGTTTGGGAATTAAAGAAAAAACAAACTACTCCGAATTGCATGATGATTCTTTGATTCTTAGAATTGGTATGAAAATAATGTCTGCATATTTGATCCTTTTTCCCTTTCTTTCAGAGTTTTTTTTAGTTGAGCTATAATGAATGATTCAGTAAGAAAAGGCTGAAAGGACTCTAGACGATAAACAATGTATGTGTTGAATTATGATTTTTTTCTTTCAAAGCTAACTTTAATATAATGTAAAAGAAAAATGCATATATATATATTTATATAATATATATTAGAAAAGATCTGAGCCATTGAAAATCCCATTCAGCACTGGTTAGATTCTTTCAATCAGGAAAAAGTGAATTATCAAAGCCAGTTAAATATAAAAAATAAAATAAAAAATCACAAATTAGTCCCCCCCTCTCTCTCTCAGCTATGAGTTAAGTAGTATTAATATCTGTGGTCATTTATTTATTCCTTCCTATTTTTATTACATTCGACTGTTAATAAATGCAAAGAGAGAGAGAGAGAGAGAGAGAGAGTAGAGAGATCTATGAAGACAACAGTAATGGAAACGGTAGAGAAAGAGAGTGATATACAGAAACTTCGTAAGATATGGGTCACTTCGTGAGTTAATTGCCAATTAAAGCCAATTTGAACAATTAAAATGGATGTTTGTTTGTTTTGATTTTTCAAACATATCTCAATCACAAAACCAAGAAATATTGTAGGATGTATTTTGTGTGATTAAAATATATAGAAAAAAGCCTTAGAGAAAACAAACGTTAACTCAGCTTTAAATATATATATATATATATATATATATATATATAAATACATTAAATATTTAGGTGATAAAAATCGTACATATTTCTAGACGGAGCGTCTTGGTCCAGTGGTTGCACGCTGGACTATAGACATCAATATCGAAGGTTCGATCTCTGTCTAAGTTAGCCATGCTGATGACGTGTCCATGGATTACTTTTATGTACGTATAAAATAAATAAAAATATATATTAACGGAAAAAAATACGTCCTATGAAGTTAAGGGCGACTAATAATGCAGTTTTCTGCATCTTAATCACTTAGGAAAGTAAGCAAAATAACAACGAACGCTACAATCACCAATAAAAATAATTACATAAAAATACATTATATATATATATATATGTATATATAATATATTGCAGAGTCTAAGATGAATATGTTAGTTGAGACCAATATAATTTTATTTTTCTCCCAATCCAGAGTGCCCCTTTTTGAAGGACATGCATTTTCCCTATATTAAGAATCGACATTGTGTCTAACTCTTCCCTCGAGGGGAGGCAAGTAAATAGAACAACATATCAAATGGTAAAAGTGCAGAATAATTAATAGCCGAAAAATCGTAAATAGAAAAACAACAACAAAAACCTTATATCAATCGGCAAATGAAACGTTAATTCTATTTTGAAAAGTAAACAAATAAAAAAACTGATGATGTTTAGCAAGAAATATTTATGTCCTTACTAGCGCTCGACAGATTCTGACGAAGGTTTTACCGTAATGGATAACATACAGAACAGCCTGTGTATGTGACTTCCAATCCGTATTCCTTTATTCCTAGAATATAGTATAAAGACACGAAGCACGAAAGTGAAGTTGTAATTATTTAAACAAATCTTCAAATAGGAGCTTACCTTTATCAAAATCAAACATATATTTTTCGATTACTAAAATTAGTCTTATTTTAATTAATATTCACATTTAGAACAGATCGCAATAGAAGAAATGCAAATCTCATTTTAAACTTAAATATCCCATATTTAATCAGAACAAATATCCGTATAAATGTTTTCCGGATCATATAAAAGAAAATAATGTATTCTATGAAGCCATAATGTCTAAGTTTGTTTATATTTAAATTTCTTATTTTCTAGTATCATTTTCTAGCGAGAGCTGCCTTTAATTTGTTTGTTTTTTATTCAAGGTGTTATATCTTTGTTAAGATAGTCACTGAGTTTTGACTATGGGTGTAATAAGACGTCCTTTAAATGAGGAAAGGGGCGGTAAAATAATTTAAGTGACCTAAAAAAATCTTTGTTTTTTTTTTAATAGAATACACATTTGATATTAACATTTATTTATTAATTAACTAATATGGTCGTTTTTAAGTCTAATATAAACAAATTCATTCTGAGCCATCCATTTAAAAAATCAAATTCTGGCCATTTTAACCATCGTTTCCAATCCTCTCAAGGTGTCATTCATTACTAACTGACAATCTCACCAATCCTTATCCTCAAGCCTTCATAAGCAGTGACAGATTAGTAATAAGAAAACGAAGTAAAATAAAAAACAAAAACACTTATAAATCCTGAAAATGTCATTAAGATCGGATAATTCTATGATTTTTGGTATATGTTTTGTGCAATTTCATTTGCCGTCGCTATGTAAAGAAGAAGAAGAAGAAGTAGATGTAAAGACATAACGACAATGACATAACGAAGAAGATCTAAAGAAGATGTAAAGACATAACGACAATGACATAACGAAGAAGATCTAAAGAAGATGTAAAGACATAACGACAATGACATAACGAAGAAGATCTAAAGAAGATGTAAAGACATAACGACAATGACATAACGAAGAAAATCTAAAGAAGATGTAAAGACATAACGACAATGACATAACGAAGAAGATCTAAAGAAGATGTAAAGACATAACGACAATGACATAACGAAGAAGATCTAAAGAAGATGTAAAGACATAACGACAATGACATAACGAAGAAGATCTAAAGAAGATGTAAAGACATAACGACAATGACATAACGAAGATCTAAAGAAGATGTAAAGACATAACGAAGAAGATCTGAAGAAGATGTAAAGGCATAACGACAATGACATAACGAAGAAGATCTAAAGAAATAACGACAATGACATATCGAAGAAGATCTAAAGAAGACAATGGCGACATAACAAAGAAGTAGAAGAATTAACTCGGGAATGTATTGTTAAAATCATTACGAAAAAGACAAAGCGCAAGACTATTCGTCACTGAGAGAACTAAATTCATGGGAATTAAACAGGATCCAAACGAGTCTATAACACAATACCTGCATAGATACATCGAAATACTGCAAATTCCAAAGACTAGGTACCAAAAAAAATGATTACAGAGGATGAATTAAACCTTCTTAGATGAATAGAAGACTGTCAGGCCACACCACTCTAACATGAAATACATGAAAGATTATAAGTAAGTAACACGAATTTAGAAGCGAGCATAGAATCTTTACATTTACCAGAGAAAAAAAATCAATTGAATGGCATATCTTTTCCCATGTAAATCGACACAGGGAGTGACCTCACTTTAATACAGAGAAGCTTTCAAGTGAAATTGAGAAATAGCAATCTCAAGTTTAAGCAATTTGTTGGAACTGTAATTAAAATAATGTCATTTTCAAAGTTCATTCTAACCAAAAAGAAGGGCTTCAAAATGGCCCTGCTCACAGTTGCAGGTAGCAATAAAGATCATGGATCATTCGGAATTGATATGTTAAAGGCGAACACCACAACGCTGATAAATTCTTTAAAAGTAAAAAAAAAAACAATTGTTGAGAGGTTAAAAGGCGAGCATTCGTTTAAATAAAAATTATCACCCAAGTTATTTGAAATCTAGAAGGTTGCCAGTTCATATTTTAATTATGGTAGTGTTAAATTTAAAGAATAATAGAGCAAAGAATATTAGAATCCCTTCCCCCCAAGGTGTAAGTAATTGGGCCTTACCAATTATGGTGATACAAACCCCCGATGTAAGGATTACAAGATTATTATGAATAGCCAAATTTGTTCAGACACGGTTCCATTACTAAATGCTAAAACTGCAAGACATTCATGGGAAAGAATGAATAGTCCAGTCAAAATGTGGCTGAACCTCAAACAAATTGCTAACAAAGGTTTTTAACTTGAATATTGGGCATGAATAATCTCTCTTTCAGATAAAACAAAGTTTACCAAAATTAGCTTTGCATAAAGGGGTCACCGGCGCCATCTTTAAAATCCAACTTAACAATATTAAAATTTCAAGACATAAAATTCCTGACATTTCCTGACAAGTATGTCCACTATTCCTGACAATTACTGACAAAAATAAACGTTTTTTCTGACAAAAAACCTTTATTAAATTAGAAATAAAAATAAAAAATATTTTTGCATGAAAACCCACACAGGGCCCACCCCAAGCCAGCTTGACTTTTTCTTGGTGTTTTAAATTGTAATGATAGGTAGCTATATATGCTTAATAATAAACTAACACCAAAAATGACTAACCCTTGCCATTGTTTTAATGGGTTTTTTATTTCTTATACAAATATTAATATAAAAGGTACAAAAACAGACTAAGTAACCTTTTTCAAGAAAACAATTGTCACATTGATTCCTGACATTTCATAAAAAATAGGTACAAAATAAGTACAATTTACAATAAAGAAATAGTCAGTTGGTCGAATGCTGGGGCAAGGCTTTTGCATACCCACCACAGAACAAGTTCATGAACGGACCAAAGAACTCGTCAAAAGGTAACTTCATCATCATCAAGATCTGGCTGTGGTGAGTTGCTGCAGTGGAGGCCTTTACAATTACCACACAAGTTTGAACAGTCAATGCCATGTTTCCTGCAACTGCATCTTGCTGTAGTACACCCTGAAGTACAGTTACATCTAATTATAGCCAACAAATTTACAGGACCAGCTGGCAAGTTAGTCTTGATTGGTTGTAATTTACCATCTGAAAGTTTCCATCCCCACTCATCAGGTTTTAGCTGGTTTCTACATTTCCATTCCTGAATTTGGAAGTAAACTCGAAAGCTGTGGAATTTCGTAGCTGCTTTTGTTGGTGGCAATGATTTGGCCTCAACATACTTTGAGTTTTTTGCAACCTTTTCCTTAAAACGTCTCAGTCTGAGATGATTGATGTTTTCCCCATCATTACCATTGTACAGGCACACTAAAGCCTTCTCCCCAGCTTCAATAACCTCTTCTGCACTGCTATCCTTGCCAAACACTTCTGCCAGTTGGAGTAAGTTTCTATTGTTCATCACCTTTCGAAGGGATGCTGCCTTCCCAATTCCATAAACACTGGATATAGAATCACAACCCAGTAGTGCATGGATAAAACTAATGTTGGGACAGACCACCTCACTCAAAGATTTCCTCATTTCTTTGATGTTTCAGACTTTTACACTTTTTGCACTATCCTTTGATTGTGGCGTGAAGAAGTTATAACCATCATCTTTATTGGCATGATAACATAAACGGCCCAATAGGTCAGTGTCATCTGCTATCAAAATAGTTTCTCCTGTCTGTCCCAGTTCTAGAGTAGTCTTCACAATCAATACGTCAGTGTCTCCAGATGCATGGAATACTTTACAATCTGCTTCCTCCAAACTCTTTCCCAGCAAGTTGATGAACAATTGTTTGTTTTCTTGATTAGCTAGGAAAATATCCTATTTTAATTTGAACCCCATCAAAGGGGTCAGTGATACATTAACACCAACAGAGCCCCCTGCTCGGTGTTGATGAGTCACATCTTTAATGGATGGACCACTTTCATACCCATCAAAGACAATGCATGCTTTTCCATATCTAGTTGTGACATATCTGCCGTATTGGGATAGATCTCATCAAATATGTGACCTTTTTGCCATGGGAGGCATTGAAGTAGTGCTCCACCATCTAAGAGATACTGTGGATCTAAAGACTGTAAACCTGATTGTACATGGGAAGTCAGTTCCCATATTGCTTTTGCCAAAGCCAGGTTTTTTTTGCCTCTCGCGGTAGTCCGAAAGAATCAAAAAGTGCAGGTGGGTAACCACAAAGCTCATACTGGAAATGTTCTTGCTGCTGCTGAGTTGAGGGTTCATTGGTAGATAGCACACACAGTATCTAGAATAGGAGTTGTGGATCAGTCTCAACTGCTTCATCTTTGCTGAGCGAAATTTTTGACCCAAGTGTAATTACCTGATCCTTTCTTTTAAAAGTGTACTCGTTGACATTTTCTCCAACCATTGAAGTTATGATTGCCTTTCCTATGGAGTTTACTCTGTCCACATTTACCTTTTTGTCTCCAGTTACTCTACTTGTATGCTGTGAATGGACGGATCTTCCGTGAAAGGGTCATATGTCTGGAGAAATGCAAGGAGCTTCCATGTATCCCTCACATCTCGCTCTGTTCTAGCTGAAGTAGCCTCTTGGTGCTGGTCACTAGTGCCATAACGAATGCCTGCTAGTTCTTGCATTGTAAATTTGATTTCAGCACACGTTGGCAGTGATAGCATCCAAACCAATCATTGAATTTCGTCCATTCCTCTACCACGAGTAAGACCTCCAGACGTCTTCATGCTTCTCATTAGCACCTGCTCAATAACCAGATCTGTCGACAAGCCAGCCCAGTAGCGATCACTCCCTTTAATCACATGGAATCCTTCAGAAAATTTCTGGTACACTTCAGGATGGCTTTTTGGCAGCCCCTCCATTTGCTGCAAGTACAAGTACGCCGACTTTGAATATAGGATGTGTCCTGATGCAGCAAATCTTTGCAGCATTTTCCTTACAGCATCAAGGTGCAATTCCCAGTTACCGGTGTGCTCTGCATTGATAAACAATTGCAGGTTCTTCACCATATTACGGTAAGGAATCCGCAATTTTGCTGTTCGCTGGTCAACCATCGCATCCTTCACATGGTTGATTCTCTAGGCAATCCTGGTCATAGACTCTGATGACAGAACATTATCCAATGTCTCAGTCCCATCAAATAGACCTTTCAATAGCCCCTGAGCTTCCTGCAGGTCTTCATTTTGAGAGAATGACTCTTCTGCATCAGTGTTGGGTTGATCATCCTCAGTGACATGTGAAACTGGCAAATCATAGGCTTTAGCTAACAAAATAGCATTCAGAGCAGCATTAACTAAGAAGTGAGCATGAATGGCTCTTGCAATTGCTTTGCCACTTAGCATGTACTTGACTGTGTTTTCAGCATACACATGTTCAAAAAGTTCTTGCAATCCAGAACCTGTCATCAAATGACCAATTGACCCCAGAAAGCTCATCTGTATATGGAGCCCACCAAGTCGCAAGAGAAATGATTTCAGGGGACTGGAACTAGGCTGTGACTTGACTATCATCATTGCTTTATACCAAAGTGGTTGATCGAATGTTAGAATTGGTGTAATGTTGTTTTTCCTGGCTAAATCACTAATGTAACATAACGTTGAGTACATGCAGGTTGGGTTACCAGGGTCCATGTCGATCATTGGCAAAAAAACTGTGACTGATTTCCCAGGATATGTTCTTTTGTGCACTGACTGCATAAGGCCTTACCATGTGAGTATGGACGGATGTGAAATTAGTGAAACCTCGCAAAGGATATCAACATTAGCAGTGGAATCAACAACTTTTTGGGGCTGCAGTTCTTTAAATGTCACTGATGGTTTGTTGGTGTGCTGTGAATCTAGGTACTTGATGTTGATCCTTCCAACCCTTATTATATCTTCTGAAAGGACCTGAATCCTTGGAACTGGTATTGCTTTAACTTTCTTGGGTGTAAAAGATGCTATGATGTCCATACCGTGGAATGTGTTGAATCCATCAATACTCCTTACATTATGGTCCACATTATCAGCTACAAACTGCACAAATTCAGTTTCAACAGGGGAGAGAGTTTCAGTGCCATTAACAAGAGCAGCACTTCTTTCGAATTTCTGGACTTTCGAGTAAGATGAAGAGAAGCCCTGCTCATTTAGAGTGTCAATTAAGAACCTCAATCCAAATTGATCATGTATTTCCACTGCTAAACCAAACTGCAAAGGTGCAAGGAAGACTCTGGATCTAGCAGCCTGCATTATTGCTTGACCAACTGATGCAAGTTTCAAATCATTGTCTTTGCCTGCAAATATCTTCCTGAGAAAGATCAACAATGTTTTAGGAACATATTGAAGAATCGCATCCTGTTCAAGATCATTCTTAGACTGGTAATATTCTTAACTTGTCTGGATACCTTTAATGTCATTCTTGATAAGCTTGGTTGCCGTCTCTATGATTCTAATGGCCTCTCATTCTGAATTGTCTGTTGAGCGTCTCTGTGCATATAATTCATGGAGAATACATTTTGCTATACTTAAGAATGTAACAACATTGTTTCTCATTAATTTTAGTCACAATGATTTTGTCTTTGAAATGTTCTAACAATCGAGATTTCATGTATGAGAGGCTGTATGGTTCAAAGCCAGTGCCCTCGAGAATTTCTTCCATTTTTTTTTAACAAGATCGACAATGGTCAGTTGCTCCTTATCATTTTGCTGCAAATATTTAGCTACTTCCAGAAATGCCTGCTTTCTCTCTGAACCCTCTGGTCAACCAAGGTTTTGTTTCTTAGAAAAATCAGCAGAAGAGAATGCCTTAGGAATGTCTTTATTGGAATCAAAGTTTGCAAAACGTGTTCTGTGATAACGTGCTTCTTCTGAACTAAGGTCAGCTACATAACCTATTCTACCTTTAACAGTGGATGCCCAGCCATCATTATTTTGGACTTTCTTCCAAACTTTTAGCACTCAATAGTTTCTAGATGGGAAACATAAACACCTCTTTTCTTTCTATCAGATTTTGCTCCAGAACCACAAAAAAGAGAATGTTCCTTAAAGTTAAATACACACAAAGCGCGGCTTGCACGGGATAGCATTTCATCATGGGTCGACCTGTTTTTACGGTCAATTTCTATATATTTGGGGTTGATCCAACGCTGTCTGCATTTCTTGTGAAGACGTTGACCAATCTGAATGCTTGTTGTTCAGAAGCTCTGTTAATGGAATTGATGCCCTTCTAACTGACGATGAATGTTTCTTCATTTCTGGACAGTTCATTGTTGCAAATAGCACACTTGTCAGCATCCATAATTATCAGTACTTCACTTTGGCCAACCTGAAATTAGAATATCACAGAATATTATGCTCCTGCAGTAATACATCAAAATAGACAAAAATAAGGCATAAGAAGTTATAATTATATTTAACTTTATGAAAACTGTTGGTTTTATCCAATTTCACATTGCTACATTTGGTATTTTTGAAGATGAATTGGCAGAAATTGAGTTAAGAGAGGGGAGGCTAGAATCGGCGGCAATTTTTAAATATGGCGCCCATTGACCCTTTCTGCAAGGCTAATTTTGGTAAACTTATTTTTATCTGAAAGAGAGATTATTCCTGCCCAATATCCAAGTTAAAAACCCCTATTAGCAATTTGTTTGAGGTTCAGCCAAAAAATCAGCTAGACTGACTGGCCTAGAAGCACTTTGCAAAAAATAGATCTTAAATCAGCATACGACTTGATTGAAATCTATGATAAATTCAAAGAAATCATTACTATACACACCCCGATAGGCTTAACAAGGTGGACTCGTCTACCGTTTGGCATACAGAATTTGAGCCATATTTTTCAAAAGGCGATTGAAAAGTATTATTTGAAAAGATGCAAATTAAACTGTGACAAAGTATCATCTTTAGAATATCAAATATCTAAAGAAGGAATATCACCTGATAATAGACCAACTAAGAAACTAGCAGAAGTGTTCACACCAAGAAGCAAAAAGGAATTTTTGGAATTAACAAATTTTCATAGTAAACTAGAAGAATACACGTCTCAGGACGGGTGAAAGTAATTCTCTGAATAGAACAGGTTTGCATCACTTTTATGCCCCTTACAAAAAATAAAACCATGATATAATGATAATAAACCTTATGTCTAGAATTCTTATTCCAATTTTAATAAAAATCCGTGACAAGATTTTGATTATAGAAAATAGCTGAAATTTAAGGCTTAAGTTTAAGGGCTCTTAAGAAAAATTGAAATTCAGGGGATCTAGTTTAATTGGTGTCTAATGAATATAGATCAAATTTAATGCAAATCTGAAATATTTGAATTTTCAAATGGGGAAGTTGTACCCATATTATGCTACCTAAAAAACTGAAATTTGAGGAATATTTAATAATTGATGTCTAATACCTATTGTTAAAATTTCACAAAAATTGAATGTCTCTGAATTTTCACCAAAGGCTTCTACCCCCTTTGCATTAAACTAAATTAAACTAAATATAGCCCAAATTTAGACCCCTTACGCCCAAACTGCGTTCCAATTATCATAATGATCGGTTAATTAGTTTAAGAGTGAATCCTATACATAGAAATATATAAACATACACACATACAAAACTTTGTATAGAGATATCTACTGAGATATAATGACTTGATAGAAGCATTTGTAAAGTTACAATGAAAGAACATCGAATTTAACGGGACACAAAGACCAAGTGTTTGAAACCTTGAATAATGCAGTCACAAAAAATACAGTCATAAGAATATTAGATGTAAACAAATGGAGGTTACATTGACTAGCAAGGCAAGAGCGAACATGTTGTAGCGGCAATAATAACACAAGAAGGTCAACCAATAATATACCTATTAAGAAAGTTATCATCAATGGGAAAAAAAAACTATTCGAATATTGAAAAAGCAGCAGTTCTAATGCTGTAGAGTACAAAAAATTGCTAAACTGGTTATTAGGATGGACATTTTGATTAAAGTCGGACCACAAACTGTTAGAATTCATATTTAACCAACAAAAAAAAGAATTGCCAGAGGTTACGTTTTCAAAATGGGCATTCGATTTTAGCATGGTATATGTAAAAGCAACTCTATTCCATATGTAGTGGACATATCCAAACTAGAGTTTGATGATGAAACGATAGAAAATAATGAACATGTAGAACCAAAATATGCTCGGTGGAAACGGATATCTTGCCGTGAAACAGATTCAGAATACTAACAAGGCAATATCTTGTATTCCGCAAAATAGTAGAGAGAATAAAAACAAATATAGGGAGAAAGTGAACATGACAAAGGAAGGAGACACCATTTAAGCATATGTAAAAGAGTATTTATTTACCTCCTCTCTAGGAGGTTAGGCACAAGGCCAGTTTTATCTTACTCCTACAAGGTAAGATGTGACCCACGGTCGGGTCGGGAAGGTGAGATATGAAAAGCCAGCACCTGAGAAGGTGAGCACTCTGGCCTACAAAAATTGCCTGGGCAGCCCCGTCGGCATTCCCCGGTAGGGGCGCCTCAGGCAGTAAGCAATAAACTTACCCCCCCCCCACCCGCAAAGAGGGGAGGCAAAGCCTGAGAGGGTGGACCTCCTAGAACTGCACAGGACCGACCCATAGACCGGCGTAAATCAAGCCCCGAAGGCCAAGATGATACCAGTTTATGGGGTGTAGTTTCCATCGGAACAGATACTACACTTTGGTCTTAGCCAAAAGGCTAAGCATTTTATTTACCTCCCCAGGAGGTTAGGCACAAGGCCAGTTTTATCTTACTCCCACAAGTAAGATGTGACGCAAGGTCGGGTCGGGAAAGTGGGGTTTGAAAAGTCAACGCCTGAGAGGTGGGCACTCTCCGGTAGGAGCGCCTCAGGCAGTAAGCAATAAACTTACTCCTCACCAAAGAGGGGAGGCAAAGCCTGGGAGGGTGTACCTCCTAGAACTGCACAGGACAGACCCATAGACCGGCGTAAATCAAGCCCAGAAGGCCAAGACGATACCAGTTTATGGGGTGTAGTATCCATCGGAACAGATACTACACTTTGATCTTAGCCAAAAGGCCAAGCATATGTAATAGAGTAGCAAGGACATATTAAAGAGCATACATGATGATATACATGATGCCACATAACAGCAACACTAAGAACTAAGAAGGCGAAAATTACTAACCTAGTGGCCAGAGTATTTGAACATAGTAGATGATTATATTTAAAATATTCCCAAAATGTACAGAAATTTCAGGCAAAGCAAACACACATGGTCCAAATAAAAAGAATTATTACACTATCGCCTTAGTAAGGTGCATATGGATGTCAAAGACTTAGATTTTTTCTTGCTATATACGGAGTCATTTTCAGGATGGCTTGAAGTAATCAAAGTCACCATCACAGAAAAAGTACTGAGAACAATATTCTCAAGAATTGGAGTACCAAAAACGGTACTTACAGAATATGCATTAGAATTTATCAATGAGAAGCTATGTTTATGGCTAAAACATATTGCATGGATTTCATATAAGACATAATCTGCAATCCAAAGGGATTGCAGAAAGAATGGTGCAACCCATAAAAAATGGGATGAAAGGTATTCTTCTCTCCATTTAATAAAAGCGTAGAAGTCGATCTATGCAGATTACTTCTAAGCTATCGAACAATTCCACATCTAGGAAGAAATCAGTCATTCTGCGTTAATAGGAAAGACAAATCAGACCTCCCATAAAAATGTCATTTTCTACAAAAGAAAACGTTTGGTATAGAAAAAACAATAAAATCCAGAACATGCCAAGTTCGTATTACAATAAGGGCATAACACAGCGATATTAGATAAAAATTGGCAACACATATCAGAATGTAACCCGAAGATGTAGAAATGGAGGAAAAGTCTGGAAATGAAGAGCGGGAAATGGAAGCGGAAACCCAAGAATTCGACAGTGAAACAGAGCAGTCTATGGAAGTGCATGATCTTGAATAGCAAGAAGAGACTGATAAAGAAAATAAACTTTGACCTAGATCAGCCAAGGAATGACACAGAAAACCAACACAGGTCCCAAAGAATAATCAAGAAAACACAAGATCGACCAAGATCATAAAACTTGTCAGGTTCGTGAAGGGGTAGCATCATATCCAAGTTACACACACCTATAGGAATAATGCAAAAAGAACCGATATTTATAAATGCTGTAAGCAACAATATCTGACATATACATCACAATCATTTATTTTCCTTCTCACAGTTTTGGGCAATATCAAATGTAATTAATATTTTATAAATTACTAGTCTATACACACTCCTTGAACGGTGTTGGTACAGTACTTGGGTATGTCAGTTTCTATCTTTATTGCTTTAGACTTAGTATGAGGAAAATATTTGTGAAATTTCATAGAAAAAAATATGCTAATTAGTCTTTGCACGCGAGAGTAAGTAACTATGAGGAATGTATTTACATATTGTTTTTATTGGCAAAAAAAACATTAGAAATTGTGTTTTAAGCAAAATTAATTTGCTTTGAACTAATGCCAAATCCTTATATAAAAGGTAGGTACGTGCAAAAATGGGCGTCTTTTGTATGGACTATGCTTATTAAAAAGTGCTTATCATTAATTATTTAATTAGTTTCCGTGTAAACTTTGATTGTGTTTGAAAGATAAAACTTAACCTCTTAAAGGAAAAAACTGCATATTTACATGTGAAAAAGAAATTATAATGAAATATGTTATCACGACGGCGAAAAAAACTAAAAATTCAGTGAATTTTGAACTTTGTAAAAATTACCATTAAAAATCCCTTGAAAGATAAATATAAGTTTTTGGGAACTATTTCAAAGATAATTATTAAAGTAATAAAATACTGAATTAAAAAAAATTTCCCACGTTTTACTAAAAATGAGCAAAATGATCCCCCCAAAAGTCATAGATTAGTAAAATCCGGCATCAGTTAATCGGTCAACGACTTTGTTTACTGATTGACTATCGCTATGTAAAATATATGGAAGACAAAAATGTCATAATTTATCATTTTTAACTATATATATATAAATGGTTTTGTAATAGTTTACAGAAGTTGAAAAATTATTATCCATTAATTTCTTTATTCTTTTTTAAGGTTATAAACAAATTTAAGAACCCTTATTTTGTTGTAATAAAAAAGGAAATGCTTATTTAATTAAAATATTTGTGAGTGTGCGCAATTAAGATCTTACTTTATTTTTAACTAAAATAGTTCATATTTAACTTGGTATTAGCTTTTAATTTAGTAATACTCTGAAATTATTGATGACGTCTGTTTACCAATGTTTTTCCTTAGAATTTGAAATAAAACTTTTTTTAAATGTTAAAACTTATTTTTACATTACGAACTGCGTCAATTTTATCAATTTTTTTACATGATGATTAAAAACTTTAGTTATTCGATTTATTCTTAACGCGTCGTAACGATAAATTACATTGATTCTTTTTAAAATAAAGTGTATTTTTTATTTTAAATGTGAAAAAGTAAATTAAAGTCAATAACTACACTGACAATTTATTCCTTGAAAAAAAAGTTAAAACAATTATTTAGTAATAAATAGAATTTAATTTTGAAAGAAAATGTCATGTTTGAATTCTATTTATTATCAATAAATAATTGTTTTTAACTTTTTAAATATTTATTAATGAAAAAAAGACAAAACAAATACAAATCTTTCTAAATAATTGACGATGAATTGTGAAATTAACGAAATTGTTTAATCTCTAAAAAATAAAATTTTGAGGGCGGTGTAAAGGTGAGTGGTGTTAAGGGTTAATCCCACCTGTTTATTACAGAATAGGGCCACCATACCAATCCAAGTTCATCGTTTGTAGAAATTATCTAATTTATAAAATTCTTTTTTTCGTTATGTTCCTGGGTCTCAAATTTGTCAATTTTTGGTTTATGTTCAAGATTAAAAAAAAGTTTTTAACTTTTTAAATATTTATTAATGAAAAAAAGACAAAACAAATACAAATCTTTCTAAATAATTGACGATGAATTGTGAAATTAACGAAATTGTTTAATCTCTAAAAAATAAAATTTTGAGGGCGGTGTAAAAGTGAGTGGTGTTAAGGGTTAATCCCACCTGTTTATTACAGAATAGGGCCACCATACCAATCCAAGTTCATCGTTTGTAGAAATTATCTAATTTATAAAATTCTTTTTTTCGTTATGTTCCTGGGTCTCAAATTTGTCAATTTTTGGTTTATGTTCAAGATTATAAAAAAGTTTTGTTGCACTGATGACGCCACGTTTATGTATGAAAGGGAAATATAATGGTGTCGTATTTTTTATTTTCCCAGAAACTCTAAATCAATAAATTTTTCTTCGAGTTATAGTGATTTTGTTAAAACGGTATTTAGGGGCCTTTTTCGTAATATATAAGAAATATTTTTTTTTTAAATGTTGAATTGTTAACATCTACAATGCTTTATTTTCCTAAAAACAAAACAAAATGCATTTTTTTTATTAATATATAAAAATATAACTTTAGTAAAGGTGTATTTTGTTTAAAAAAAATAATACATTTTCACTAAGATTTAAAAAAAATAATGGTTTCATTATATTCCTTGATTATTGTTTATAAATATTGAAAATTTCATTAAAATTGGTTGATTTCCTGAATTTTAGTGAATTTTTAAGTGAAGCGGGGTCAAAATGTGTTAACATTTTGGGAATCGGGCATTGATTTTGCACGTACCTAATAAAAGGTCACTTAGTTTTACAAAAAATATTCATGTAATATGTTTTTTATGTTATTATGATCATGCAAATTTCTACTAAATTTATAAAGCACGCATCCAGTTCAAAAAAATCCTTTAGTCTTACACGAGATTCGAACTCAGGTATTGAGAGCATAAACTACTGTCTTAGAAAGGTGCATTCTGCCAATTCCATTTTTGTCAATAAAGAAAAAAAAAATAATATTGAAGTATGGCAATATTATATTTTTTTCTTTAAAAAGAACAAAACCATTCTTTCCATGTCATAAACGAACCAAACTTTGTCAAATATTTGTACTTGTGTGTTATTCTTTTAAACCAATCATCCCGGGGAAGTATTGAAATGAAAGCGAAACGTTGATAAATAAATAAATAAGGAGTCTAGAAAGATTTCTTCATCACTGACCACAAGAGTAATAATGAAGTGTAGTATCAGAACAGATACTACACTTTGCTCTTAGCCAAAAGGTCAAAGACAGTTTAAAAAATTAAAAAATTTCTGTGTGCTTTTTTAATACAATCTCATATTTATTAAAATATTTTTGGAAAACATTAACTTTAGTGACAATAAATTTAACTCCACCATCATGGGGAGGCAAAACGGAAGATTACCCAAGTCCGCCCATTTTTAAAAATGTTTCGTTTATTTATTTAAAAGTTTTGTAAATAAAAAAAACGCACCCTACATGAAAAAATGAATATTTAATGTACCGCCCCCCTCCTTTGAAAAATTTAAATTATAACGTCTTTAGTTTTAAAACGCTTCTATATTTCTTTTTTTACTAAAAACGTCAAATCAATCTTTTCTTTTAAATGATTAAAAAAAATTAATGCACCGGACGCCCTTTTATTTTCCTTGTTAACAATAACAAAAGACAGACAAAACCTACTTGTGTATCAAAGAATCGAAATATATATGTATATGTACATATGTGTATATATATACATATGTGTATATATATACATATGTGTATATATATACATATGTGTATATATATATGTATATGTACATATGTGTATATATATGTGTATATATATACATGTGTATATATATGTATATGTACATATGTGTATATATATACATATGTACATATATGTATGTGTATATATATGTATATATACATATGTGTATATATATGTATATATACATATGTATATATACATATGTGTATATATATGTATATATACATATGTATATATACATATGTGTATACATATGTATATATACATATGTGTATACATATGTATATATACATATGTGTATACATATGTGTATACATATGTATATATACATATGTGTATACATATGTATATATACATATGTGTATACATATGTATATATACATATGTGTATACATATGTATGTATACATATGTATATATACATATGTGTATACATATGTGTATACATATGTATATATACATATGTGTATACATATGTGTATACATATGTATATATACATATGTGTATATTCATATGTACATATGTGTATATATGTACATATGTGTATATGTGTATACATATGTATATATTCATATGTGTATATATGTACATATGTGTATATATGTACATATGTGTATATATGTACATATGTGTATATATATACATATGTGTATATATATACATATGTACATATGTGTATAAATATGTACATATGTGTATACGTATGTATATATACATATGTGTATACGTATGTATATATACATATGTGTATACGTATGTATATATACATATGTACATATGTGTATATATATACATATGTACATATATATATGTATATATATACATATGTGAATATATATGTATATGTACATATGTGTATATATATACATATGTGTATATATATGTATATATACATATGTGTACATATATGTATGTGTATATATATGTATATATATATATACATATGTGTATATATATGTATATATATACGTATGTATATATACATATGTACATATATATACATATGTACATATGTGTATATATATGTATATATATATACATATGTGTATATATATGTATATATATATACATATGTGAATATATATGTATATGTACATATGTGTATATATATACATATGTGTACATATATGTATGTGTATATATATGTATACATATATGTATGTGTATATATATGTATATATATACATATGTGTATATATATGTATATATATACATATGTGTATATATATATACATATGTGTATATATATGTATATATATACATATGTGTATATATATATACATATGTGTATATATATATACATATGTGTATATATATGTATATATATACATATGTGTATATATATACATATGTGTATATATATGTATATATATACATATGTGTATATATATGTATATATATACATATGTGTATATATATACATATGTGTATATATATGTATATATATACATATGTGTATATATATGTATATATATACATATGTGTATATATATATACATATGTGTATATATATGTATATATATACATATGTGTATATATATATGTATATATATACATATGTGTATATATATATACATATGTGTATATATATGTATATATATACATATGTGTATATATATATACATATGTGTATATATATGTATATATATACATATGTGTATATATATACATATGTGTATATATATGTATATATATACATATATATATACATATGTGTGTATATATATACATATCTACATATGTGTATATATATGTATATATATACATATGTGTGTATATATATACATATCTACATATGGGTATATATATATACATATGTACATATGTGTATATATATATACATATGTACATATGTATATATATACATATGTACATATATATACATATGTGTGTATATATATACATATGTGTATATATATACATATCTACATATATATACACATATGTACATATGTGTATATATCTACATATGTGTATATATATAAATATCTACATATGTGTATATATACATATCTACATATGTGTATATATATACATATCTACATATGTGTATATATGTATGTATGTATATACAATGTATGTATAATCTTTGTGTATGGATAATCTTTTTTATGTTTAAAGTGAATAACATGATATCTGTAGCTTTGTCTAATCAAAGCCAGCTATAAGAGCACAGTTATTCTTATCGTCTTTACTCCACTGACTAAGCGAGTGGAGAGGGGCTTACTAACATTGTTCTGCATGTTTTATCATCGTATGTCGGTAAACTATGGCTATGAACTGCGGAGGAAATCTGTGACAATGTTTTTGATAAAAAATGGGACTGAGACATTAAAAATCTACCTCCATTCTTAAGACTAAAAAGAATTTCTCATTTTTTTTCTCCTAGATAGAAGAAAATCGCACTGAATAATGTGGACGAATTGAAACGAAATAATATATTTTAAAACAACCGTGTATTTTATGTACGTGTTCAGCATGATAGAAACACCTTTTCTTAATACAATGACAGCTTATTATGTAAATAAGAGATCTGTTTTTATTTCATTTCATCATTCTTCTTCTCTTCCTATCTTTGAAGCATGTGGCCATAGGACAGTTTCCCTACTTTTTTACGCAGTCCTTTGCATTATTGTTGTACTCTGCAAGATCTTTCAAGCTGCACCGGTTGGGCAGTAGGGGACAGACCAAATAGTGTTGCATCGTATGGTCCTCCTCTTCACATTCACAGATGGTTAGGTCAGTTTTGTAGTCTCATCTACTCATCGTAACTTTTGATCGCCCAATTCCCGTTTAGCGTTTTCCACTCGAGCCAGGGTGCCTCTGAACCGGGAGGAAGTTCATCATCATTATTATTGTAGAATTCTTGTAGAATCATCAACCCATTTTTTTCAATAGGGAAATACAATTGATCAACCTGGACAGATAAAATAACAAATACATTGGCAGCTCACAGCTAATTGGAAACCCCTAATTTCTAATTGTGTTAGGTTTAATCAATTAATATTAATGTTTATGGCACATATGGACAGTGACTAGAGATTGTTCTGAAGTGCTATTGTTTATCTGGGATGGGAAATGTCAGCTAGAACCCCATATAAAAAAATAGACAGGTTATTGGTTGGCTTAACCATATGACATGGAAGAGATTAGAAGATTAAAGATAAATATAATTGCTGACAGAAATGTAGCTAAGGTAGACGTTATGAAGAATAGGGGTCACTAAGACCCGCATGAAGAATGTGCAGAAGCTAGTTAAGGAATTAAAGAACCATTTAGTTAATTAACTATAATTTGTGTAACATTAAAATCGTTGCTATTTCTTTCTTCAAGAATATACATGTCCTCCGAAAAGGGCAAAGAGAACATCTTCACTGTTGCTGCTTGAAACAGAAAATATAACGAAATGACAGAATATTTTCAATTGAAACAAAATTGTATTCTTCAAACATTGAGTTGAAACTCTATTTTGTACTAAAACAGCCTTACTTAGTACTAACTGCAACTTAAATAGTCTAAAATATACAAATAAATTTATTCTGTGAAATTTTAATTTTGCTCTATTTACTGGTTCATTTGAACAACTTTCATTCACATCTTGAATATTCACAGATACTGATCGCAAATATACATTGTCGAAGGCATAGTAGAAATTAAATAAATTGTATCTTTCGCATCAGTAGCTTATTTTGCGATTGCTACTACATTGTTGTCAGACATGTATGATTTCACCTAAAGATATAAACTATGAAATATTATTTCTTAAAAATATGGGGACATGTAAAAATACTGGAAATATTTTGTTTTGCGTTGCAGAGTAAGAAAATTATCAAATGCAATAACATGATTAGGAATTGTTATTCATTACTTTAACTGATATTATTTGGCTTAGGCTTCATTTGAAATGTTTTAATGTCTTTAAAATAATCTTGTATGTTTTCATTATTTACATGCTTTCCTTATCGTGATTCTTATTATATTCACAACGTTTCGGCCATTATAAACTCCAAGAGTCTTTCGTCATTGTCGACAAACTTCTGGTAAATTCAAACCGAAATATTTATTTGATCTACTGTATCAAAGAAATATTGAATATTACTGGGAATAAATAATTATTAAGAAAAGGGTATATAATCTCTAAATGTGAAATAATAATGGCAATAACAGTTATACAATCTAAGCATATTAAAATGCAATGTATATATGAGTAAATAATCTTATTAGGTATTAGGTTTATAAATCTCCAAAACTCGTTCCAAATCATCCTGGTGGACCAAGGTGATATAGGTACTGGTTCAAATATATTCTAGTGTTCAATATCTGGTGAAGGAATCTAAAGAAATAACTGATATCTAAATAACATCAAAGTCTACCCAAGTGGATGAAATAAAAGATTCCCAGAAGCTTAGCAATTCTGACAAAGAAGATGGCGAGTCGAATCACCGAAACAAGATGGGGACAACAATTCAAATCAGGACTTTTCTTAATGTGATGCAACATTTGGAAGCTTCAAGTTCGATAGTTCTTATCAAAATAAATAATGGTCATCTTGATTCATGAACTGAGTTCCTTGATACGGCTTTCAGTAAAGATTTTGATGATATTTCTAAGATAATGTATTATTGTTATTTACATGATTTGAATTGTTGCCCCATCTTGTTTCGGTGATTCGACTCGCCATCTTTGTCAGAATTGCTAAGCTTCTGGGAATCTTTTTCATTGTTATTTAATAAAATCTAAAATACGATAAATCTTCTTTCATGTTTGTAATTGTTATATTAATGTCATTTTCATGGCATTATTTTTATCCTTGCAGATAGAACGTACCACTTCAAGATATATGAATGAATCAATTTGTTTATAGTACGAAATGTTTGATTTGTATCTTGACTTATTTGATTCAGCTTGACTTAATTATATTATCTTATTCTTTGACAGGTAAGATGATCCAAGAAATTGATTTCTGGTAATGTATTTACATTTCTTCCTTGTCCTAAATAAAACCAAGAATTGCTCCATTGTTTTACATTTTAATTTTCACGTTTTTGTATATAATTAATATTTTGATATTTTACTTTTGCCAGAAAATAATAAAAATGGATTCTGTGTTCTTGAACTCAATTAAAATATCATTTAATAGTCTTTCTTTTCATGATTGATGAGATGCAACAAACTTGATTGTGTCATTTCCAGCTCTATATACATATATATTTATACTATATACATATATATTTATACTATATACATATATATTTATACTATATATATGTATTCCCATGTCAATATATATATCTCAACTCACTTATAAATAAATCTCCTTCGGTTTTAAATCTCAACCGTTTCCTCACACTAAATTTAAATTCAAACAAACATACACAACACACTGAGCAAATAACGCGTCCCAACGAGAGTGTCACGTGACTTCACATTTCCGAAACAGATGACAACAGAAGCTGAAGAGAGCCGGATGGCTAAGTCTTTCCGTGCTTGAAACCGACGGTACGAATGTTGTACTAATTTTTCTGTACCAAAATAAATAAATATTATGCTCTTAATTTTTAACTTTAATTCTTAATTAATCGAGCACTCTGCTGGGATTTTTCCTACTATTACAAAGAAGTTATATATATATATATATATATATATATATATATATATATATATTTAAAAAATTATTTTATACGTACATAAAAGTAATATATTTCTATGTACAAGATAATCTCCTAAACTAATAAATTTATCATTATGAGTATTCGAATATATATTCTAAGCAAAATGGTTAGCAACATGGGCACAGTATTTTTATTTGTGAATTTTAACATTGAGGGGGTGTATGTATATAAAGTTATGTATATGTTTATATATATATATATATATATTTATTTCGTTGTACAGGATTAACTCATAAACTAATGAACCGATCATTATGATTTTTGGAACACAGCTGCTAGGCATAAGGTTGGATAGTATGAGATATATTTAGTTTAATTTAGTTTGGTGCAAAAGGGGTAAAAAGGGAGAAGTTCTTCGTGAAAATTCAGATACCTCCGATTTCTGTGAAATTTTAACAATATGTATTAGACATCAATTAATAAATATTTTCTAAATATCAGATACTTTAAAGTATTTTAAAAGGTTTTTAGTGAGCAGAATATGGGCACAACCAACCTCTCATTTAAAAATTCAAATGTTTCAGATTTGCATTAAATTTGATCCATATTCATTAGGAATTTCAGTTGCTTATTAAGCCCCTTAAGTTAAAGTCTTAAATTTTAGACATTTTTTAAAATCAAAATCATGTAATAAATGTTTATCAAAATTGAAATTAGGATTCTAGACATAGGGTTTAGTATCATTATATATTGATTTTCATCTTCGTAAGGGCACATAAAAGTTGTTCTAATATATATATATATAATTTTTGTTTTTATAAATATTTATTATCCACAGAAATATGTTTCATGTTCATTAACAATCCTCAGTGGGGATATATATAACTGTACTGCCAGTCGCATGATTCCAACCCTATATATGCAGAGTGTTTGGAGATAAATTTGAAGTGCAAAAAGTAGCTGTTTCTGTGTACTATTGTTGGGTTTCAAAGCTGGAGACCATGGACGAATGGAAAGCACAGGAATATTGGAAAAGAGTGACCTGTATCATGATTTGTGCTAAATTAAAAAATTCGATAATCTTAGAGCACAGTGTTCTTTACCCTGAAGTCCGTGAGGGCTAGAGAATGTGGAACCAGTGGTGGATCATAACAGGCGTTCTGACACTGTCTGCACAACGAAATTAGTTGGGAAGTTACAAAAAGAAGGTGTGCCAAGATCCAATCAAGGCAATGCAGACATTGGCGAAAGAGATGATACTCAGACTGGTGACTATGAAGAAAGCGCTGATTGAGAATCTTTACTACTCCTTATACGAGAGTTTACTACAACTATTGACCATGAAGGCCCAAGAGAACCACCTTACGAAAGCTAAAAACTCCTCAACAAGTTTGAACACCCAGTCGATTCTCAGGACCAGTTGAACAATGTGCAGAACAGGTGGCTTGTATACAGTCCTAAAGATCATGAATATCAAGTTTGCTTAAACTGTGATGGTCTTTGGGTGTGTTTCCAGCGAAGGCCAGGTCATGCTGCCTCACATCTTCTAAACGAAACATACTCAATTCAGATAACTATATTGAGTTGCCGTTCATTGTTGTCAAGCACTGGGTGGGGAGGGTAGCTACGGGAAAGCCATATATGTAGCAGCAGGACTCAGATTCATATAACACCTCTGGGAACACCCAGAAATGCCTGTCTGAAAACTTCAACAACTTCACCAGTCCCAACATCCCCCTCTACAACTTGCCTGATAGCAACCCCATGTACTATTAAGCGTGTAGTGCAGTTGAGAAAGACACCAACCGTACCGCCTGCAACACCAAGAACAAACTGATTGCTACAATCAAACTGGTTTTCAAGCGTCTCTTGAACAACGGCTTCTTTGAGTGAGCTGTATTCAGCAAAAGCTTCTCTAAGAAATGCACTTTGAATTTTGAGAATACATCAATTATCGGCCAATATCTAACGTTTTTTTTCTTTTTCTTTTGAGAAAGTGTCAAATGTGTTCAGAACACCTGTATATATGAATAATGACTGGGAAATTTTTTTCATATGAAATAGGGCTTATCCAATTCGTATGACGTGTTGGTAGAATTTATAACTTCTTTAAATAGGTAAGAACCAGAGAAAAAGGAAAGAGAAAAAGAGTACATGTGGTAGTGGTGGTGGGGTGAGACAAGAAGACATATGCAGAAGAGGGGGAGGGGTATAAAATGAGTGAGAGGTGACTTTTTCATTTTTAAATTTACTGGGTAAGATAAAAAATGAAGAAATAGGGTCCCATGTTTAGGAGTTGCGATATGAACAAATTGTCCTGTCAACTTCAGCTAATGATTGTGTCATCATATGGAAATTTGTGTGTGTGTAATAGTAACTCCATGATTGAATCAAGTTGTGTGTAATGATAAAAGGAAAAATAAAGATAATATCTGGAAAAAATAAAATGATGTTTAGAATAAGATCATATGAATCAAAGTAAGATTGACAAGTTGTGTTGTTTTAAATATGTAATTGTAAATGTATTAATACCCAATGGGTACAAGAAATTGGATGTAATGTTATTGTAAAAATGAAAAGAAATATTAATGTCTACCAGATAAATGTTAATACATCATTTTATTTGGATTTGTATATATATATATATATATATAGTCAATTAAGCAAGTTCAAATATTGATAAAATGAACTTAAAACCAATATTTATTTCAAAAGTGCTCAATGCAAAGTAGAGCTTTATTAAAAAGAAACTTTATATAAACATTAAAACAGTCTATGTTTATATGAAATATGTGGTTTGTAAATAGAAAATAACTTGCGAGTCTAGGGCAAGTAATTTGGAAGTAAACTTTTTTAGCTAACACCATTTTGGAAAATATATCTCAATTTTCCGTGAATTTTTTCACAAATTCTGTTAATAACTATTATAATAATATATGTAAAACTAATGTTATTTCAAGTAATTAATGTGTGTTATTGATTCCTCCATATTAATATTTAATCCTTAAAAGTGTGTTTCTTCTGTTATATATATTGATTGATTTTTTTAGTTTTGGTTATTTCGTTTGTCTGTTTTGCAGGATATCAATTTTTTTCAGATATTTTTAGGCAAAGTACTTATTGGAAACAATTTATTGAACACAAGTTGCTATTTTATCCATAGCTGGATAGGTGGAATTGTGCATTCATACCTTTCTTAACACACACACACACACACACACATATATATATATATATATTTATTTTGGTACGGAAAAATTAGTACAACATTCGTACCGTCAGTTTCAAGCACGGAAGGACTTAGCCATCCAGCTCTCTTCAGCTTCTGTTGTCATCTGTTTCGGAAATGTGAAGTCACGTGCCACTCTAGTTTGGACGCGTTATTTGCTTAGAGTGTTGTGTTTGTTTGTTTAAATTTAGTGTAAGGAAGGCTTAATAAGGTTTTTAAAAAGGGGGTGGGAGTAACAGTTGAGATGTAAACCGGAGGAGATTAAAAAAGGTATAAAAAAAGCGATAAAAAAAAAAATAATAAAAATAAACATAAACGACACTATATATATATATATGATGTATGTAGTGTTTCTGATGTTTGAAAATCTTTATTATTATATTTTCAATAATAATACAAAAGTATTTTCTTTAGGACAGTCGAATATCGTCAGACATGTTCAGCTTTCTTTGATCACACAATATCTTCACTTGGTTCACTTGTTGATTAAAATAAGCATTTCTTTTGACTGTTTCTTTCAAGTGACATAGAACATTTTAACCTAATCAGAAAATGGCGACCAGGCATTTAACAGCCAAAATAACTATTTTTGTGTGAAAGATAACGGTATTTAAAATTTGTTCTCTTTGTTTCATTCTGCATGAAATTAGTTTGCATTTGTTGTGTGTGATCTCATCAACTGGGCAAAAAGAAATAACAGTTTAAAGAGTCTGGAAAACCGGGCTATCGTTTTCAGTATGTGTAAGAAGTGTTGAATATTCATAAAACTTCTGTAAAATGCTAATGAAGCAACTGCCACTGTTTCCTTACTTATGGATTTCAGGTGTGATTTGCAGACAGAGGTTTGAGGCAGGGATGGAGTTCTCAGCGATATTGTTGAAGTCAAATACACTGCAATCATTGAATAAAGATAAGAGTGTAATGGGCTTTTTGATAGATGTTTCCTCTGATTGCTATATATGAGTCGTTTTTCAGAGATTCTATCCTATTCTTTAATCTTTTATGACCTTCACTATTTTTTACTTTCAAAAGTTTATGTTAGGGGTCATATGGATTTTTGAAAATTATTATTAAGTTTTCAATTATTATTCAAGCGCTTATGTTTGTGGCAATTTGTAAATTTTACTCGTTGTCATCATTTATCTTGAGAAATCGATTGAGGTTAGTTCCAGATTGTGATATTCATTCTAAGATCCGCTTAATCGTCATAATCAGCATCAATAATATTTCACTGATTAGAGTAATTGGAACAATGTTTTATTGAGATTTAACAGAATTATCCAATTTATTATTGTATGCTTAAGAACCTACATTGTAAATCCGAATTTAATCTAATAAACATGAATATATTTCTTTCTTTTTGAATGGTTATAGTTATTGAATAATATAAATATATATATATATATATATATATATATATATATATATATATATATATATTGTGAAGTTGTTCCACAGTAAATAATAAATAAAGTAAGTCAAGTCGAGGGTTGGTTTAACAAGTGTATTAACAAAGTAAGAAAGTGACTAGCTCTTGGCTAGACAGTTACAAGGTGGTGCTTTGTCTTCTGGTGACTCGCACTATTTATAGTGACAACCGGTGTAGTTTCTCCTGTGTAAGAACGGCCGGTGTAACAATAGGGTGGGCCAAAATAAGGGTCCTATCTTTAAATTTGAATAACTTGAATTTGAATAACTTCCACAAAATAAAAGTTAAACTCACCAAACTTTATGTGTGTGTAGACTGACCCTTCCGAGATTTTTTGAAATAAACAAAACAAATTTTAGCCGAAAAACACTTCTTAAAACTTACAAAAACTAAAGTATTGTTTTTTACACTGTTTTGAGTTTTTTTAAGCAAAAATAATGTTTTCTAAATGAGGGTATGTTCCTTAGGGCTAATACGGCTCATGCTTGCTTCGGAAGGGGTCCTTTACTTATTCTAAAAAAAAAAAAAAAAATCAATAAATAAAAAAGTTATGAATTTTTTAAAATAGGACCCTTATTTTTGCCCACCCTGTATATATATATATATACATGAACATTAAATAATAAAAATGTAAAATAAAACAAGAAAATACCCGTTGGACATTTTCTATATTTACAAGTGAAAAAAATAGTTCTTTAGAAAATAAATTCGAGTACCAATGATGTCACACTGAAAATAAAAATATATTATAGCCAATATGGGAATGCTTATTAATTTATTTTAAAAGACTGCATCGATATTCTATATTCCCAACATCAATAATTTTTATTTTATTTTTCTACAGACAAGTTAATAAAATATTCAAAGATTAAGTTTAAGAATTAGTAATTTATGAATTGTAGAAAATCAAGTCTTCACCTTAAACAATTTTAGTTAATAAAGATTACTTTAACTTCTCATATGATTCCAGGAAGACAATCTTGTATCTTGATAGATAGGTTCCAACCCCAAAATTTTGTTATAAAATAACTATTTTCCCAACATAAATCAAATGAGTGGAATAATCAATTCTTAATTCAGTTTTAAGTATTAAAACAAAATATTTATCTACTTATGTTTAAAACATATATTATCTTTTTTATTTTTTATCTATACATTTTGGAATGAAATTTATTATTTTCTTTAGACTAAAAAGATTTTATAATTTTTATGATAATTTCTATTTTACAAAGATTTAGAAATGTTTCCTTGTTTATGAAGTTATTGTATGAAATTATTTACTAAGTGTGAATTTTTTAATATCGTAGAATGAGATAGTTTGTTTCTATTTGAGGATATCTAATATTTTGTTGTGCACAATTCTGATATTAGAAAATAAGTGCCCATTAGCTAAACATTAAATAATGAAAAAGCTAAAGAAGAAAGGTAAATTCCTGTTGGAAATCTTATAAATATTTTTCTGGGCGTTGATGACCTTCCAAACATTTAAACCACATTATTGACTGTCGAAAAAGAACTGTTCAGAGTTATAAAACGTTTGACCTTGATATTTTATGGATTAAAAAAACTTGGATTGGTTTGGAACACTTGATATATCGAAACATGAGTTAAGGAAACAGCGGATCTTAGAATGAATATCACAATCTGAAACTGACCTCAATGGATTTCTCAAGATAAAGATTGAACTAAAATAATATTTATCATATTTAAATGAATTTCTCTAGAAAGGAAGAAGATAAATTCCAAACCTTTACATTTTGAATATTACACTATATTTCTATATTTATAAGTATATTTAATTTGGTATATTTCATTCTTATAAAGGACTTACAACGAAATATATTTAACTTTTACAGTTTTAAGCACTAGATTCTTGATTTTTCAGTTAAATTAAAACATTTTCTAATGTAATTAATATATAACTTGGTTAACATTTTTTCTATGAAAAACATTTTATTAAAATTACTTATAACATTTTTAACAAAGGAAAGGGTTTTTTTCTCAAACTTGAGCTTTAGAATCCAAAAAGATGAACTTTTTAAAAGAATATGATTGATTTTTCTAAGTGATTTGTGTTATTTTATTATTTTATCATTGGGTAAGTTTAACATTTGTAAGAAGAACAATTATAAACTAAGCAACTAAGTGTACCTAAAGTGTATCTACGTGGAGTATCATTAATAAATGTTTGAGCATTCAGAAAGCAAAAGGACATGAAAAATAATAACTTTTCACTTCAACATAAATACAGGAAGCATTAATAAATGGCACAATAACAAATAGTACTTTCTTTAAATTAATAAAAAATAATACTTTTCATTCTTTGTACGAATTATCCCTAAAAAATGTTGGCTTTACTATTTGCATGGATTTTTATTTCATTATCAACTACTGAAATGTAATTCACTTCAAGCAAATATTTAGTATATTCTTTGCAAAATGGAATTACGAATGAAAGAAACATTATTTGTATGAGATTTCGAAGCAAATTCAAATAAACTTGACCAATTTTGTATGAAATATTCAATTAGTTCTAGAATGATGTTAACATATAAGTAAACTGTTTTCTGATCTAATTTAAATTTCTAATTAAATCAAATTAAACCAACAAAAGTTTAACAGTTTTTACTCCAATGGTAATTTCTGTTATCTTTCAGATTTGAACAATATAAAAATATTTTTTCCCAACTGAACAAAGAAGTTGTGAAATCAAAATAATCTATTAATTTATGATCACAAGTTTATTTTGAGACTTGTGAGAAACCTTTGCAATAAAATGTTGTAAATAGATGGATTTGTTTTTCTATAAAAGATTCTTCATTTCTTTGAATTTCTACTTTGTAAAAAGGAATTGTGCAGTCTGAATTAATTTCTGTCTTGCACTTATTCTCAATATTGGAAACAAAAAAAACAAAACAACAGTTTTTGGAGATAAGAATGAACAAAAGTAATCTTTTTGTTTTCTTGAATTAAAAAGTGAAAGAAGTGTTTTTTTCTTCTTTTAATCTTCTTAGAAAACTTAGATAATCTGCACCTGAATAAGTTCAGAGTTGAAAGTCAGCATTAAAGTTCTCCAAATGGAAACTTGTAAGACTTTAGATTGCTGCAAATATGTTTTCGTAATCTTTTACCAAAGATTTTGTGAAGGATTATCAAGATTTTATCATTTGAAGTATTTTTTTTTATTTCGTCTGTTTCAAATTATTTTTAATTTCAACTTAGAAAATTCCATAATTTCATGGTTGATATTTTCTGATAAAGGTTAAATATTTAAGCAATTTAACCCAGGCTTCATGAACAATACCATATTTCCCCTTTTTAGTAAATAGTCTTATTCATGATGACAATTTGAGCAAACAAATGATGGCAAAGCAATAAAAAGTATGAATAATGGAATTAAATCTTTAGAGAGTATCACGCACAAAATCAATCTTGATCAAATTCCTTTAAAATAAAAAAGACATACACTTTTTTTTTCTTAACTTGTTTTCTTTCATCATGTATGACTTCCAACATTTCATGAACAAATGCCATACAATATCTATCAATTTAAATACCTTAGGAATTATAACTGTTTGCTATCTTTTTCTTTTAACAAAAATGCAAATAGTAAATTGGATACTTGAGTCATTAAAAAAACAAACAAATTATAATATATTGTTGATGAATGAATAACATAGCTGATAATCGTTTCAAATTATTCTCAGTATTTAATCATTTTTATTTTGATCATTCATTACTTCAATATAGCGTGAATTCAACGCTCGAGATGATCTTCAAGTGTATATAGAAACTATGTAGTTGATGGGGACGACATTATTTTTAAATACAATTTGAAAACTGACTATCAAATATGTACATTTCTGCTTCTTTTTCCGTTTCTGGTTTTCATATTTAAAATCAAGTTATAAACAATTCCATTTGTTCCCAATACTATTGTGTAATAATTTAAACAAACATGTTTATTATAACTCATATTTTTATTTCGTTACTGAAGGACACTTACAATTCATTCTCTATTATTGTAACTTTTTCCAGTAAAATATGATTTACTAGAAAGAAATTTTAGTTAGAACGGCTTTCAACTAAAGAGAGAAAAACTTAGGTCAATCTTGTTCATCCTCATCAAATATTTTCCATCTACTTGGAAAATAATAAACAATGTAGGCAATTTTTGGTATGTCTTTTTATTCAATTTTGTTCAATTCTTTTGATATGCCTTTTAATATCAGGGTGACAATTATTAATGAATGAGCCAAAATTCCATACAATCCGAGTAATTTCTTTTTAGAATAATTGTCAGGGTAATTGAATAAAGATTAAGGAGAATCTCAGAAATAGTTAAACTCAGCATCATTTTAATTAACATTTAGTAATTGTTCTGTAATTTATATTATTTTATTCTGATAAACTTATTATTCTATAAGATTGCAAGTATAGATGTGATCAAATTTTTCCATATACTTTTCACTATTTTCAATGGAACCTCCTGCCACTTATATTTTTGTTAACATCTACATAATAGTTTTTTCTTTACACTATTGTAAATTATTCATGAATCTTATCTACTCTTCCTTTGCATTCTACATACTATCTTTTAACTCTTTATTTATTTTCTATATAAGCAATGGCTGATTCTATTCGTTTTTAAATAATCATTCAGAGTAAAAAAAAACATTTAAAAAATTAGTATGATTGCATTTAATTTCATAGAATATTTAATTATGTAACTCGAAAAAGTGGTAAAAATTTTTGGCCATCTTTTAACATAATAAATTTAACCAATTATCAAAGTACAAATATGAAACAATTGTCAAAAACCATAATTTTAGAGATAGAAGTTGAAGAACAAAAATGACTAAAAGACGAATACAATTTAGCATATCTTATAGATCTCACCATCGTACATGACTTTTAGTATATTCTTATATGTGTGGATAACATTAATATGCAAGACATCAGACATATTTGGCTAATATTGCTCCATCTTGGTTCCCCAAAAAATGAGAAGTGACAACAGCACAGAATATATGTCTACACACTTAGACTCAATTCTTGTTCATAGATAGATTAAGCATGAAATGTCTGCATATTATTTTGTCATGAAATATCTCACCAGCAGCAAACAGAACATAATGTCATATTGGCCTTTGTAAAGAAGCGCATCGTCTGAACTAATAAAAATTGAGCAAGCGTGTTCTTAAGCAATAAAAGTCACTTTAATGGCTGGCTCTTATGTCGTATGGTGTAGAGGTGTGATACATTTCTTGTCAGATGTGTGAACAAATCAGTTACACGCGGAGGTGCTAGTGCATATTGGTGTGAAACATGTTCTGTGGTGTTCATACAGTTACAAAGGAAAGTGCCGGATATTGTCCTTTGTCAGCCTATAAAAATGGTAACACATTCGTCAAAACTGAAACAATTGAAAAGCTTAGAGTGCCCAAATTTGAAAATCTTTGGAATATAATCTACAATCATGTTAAGAGGAAACCAACAGTAGATTAGTGGCAGACACTTCAGGATAGAATTGGATGAAATCACACCATCACGACGTGGCAAATTAGATAAGGTTATGTGGTCATAAACGTACAGAAGTAATTAAAACTCTTACCCTTGAATTTTAATTCTAATATTCTGTTTTAATATTGATAACACATGTCTAAAAATAAGACCTATTGTACTTTCATTTCACATGGAGGCAAAGTTAGACACAAAGTCGATTTTTAATATGTGAGGAAAATCGAGTTCCCTCAGAAAGGGGCTCTCTTTATTTATTGAGATCACAAATATTGATTGTCTCAGTCTGGGAGTATTTCTACTCCCCTGACCAAGGACAGAACAGATTTGTTAATTTGCTCTCCTCTCAGCAGCAAATTTAGACACAAAGTGTCTTTATAGTGGGGATCCAACTCTCTCCCCCACCCCAAAAAACAGCACTCTGTATTGGGAACAAAAATAGTGTGGTCCATTTCGTCAGAAATTATTCACAGTCAAGAACGCCTCGGACGACAGACAATAACCCATCCCTCCTCCATTGCACTTTGATCCTAGCCCGATCTGTATCTTTCGATATTCAATAATTATGTTTCTAAACTGGGTGTTATTACTCGCGGTTCCAAGGAAGTCTTTTTACTTTTATTAACAAAATTCTTTTTTTTTTAACGCTTTACCGTTCACGTTTTTTTTTCAAACTATTAACAAAAGATCTTATTTTTTTCTTATGCATTAATCCCGAGAAAAGTTAAAGGGGAGAGGCAACATTATTAAATAACAACTTTTAACAAAAGATGTAAACATTTTATTTATAAGCTAGCTGCACATACCCGGGAGTCAGTTTACTTTCATTGAAAAAAAGAACGAAAAAAATATGAAAGTAAAAATACTCCCGGGCAACCCCGGGTAGAGACAGTTAGTTATTAATATAGCAGTGTTAGGCATGTAGAAATTATCTTGTACTTTAAACAGTAACAACATATTTGCACTTTCTTGTAAGGATTATCAATAAAAACTGATTATCATTATTATTTTTTTGAATAACATTTGGATATGGATGATTGTAATTAAGTTTTCATAAAATATAAAAAAACAAAATCATATGTAAGATAAATATGATCTTTTATTTGTATGTAGGTAAAAGTTGAAACCTTTTGCATTCTAAGTGTCTCTTATGACACTGTCATACAGAGAGAGATATTTTCGGCTATCGGTGTTAATGGCAGATGAAGCTCTCCTTTTGATTTAAAATCCTTCTCCTCCTTCTCATCATCACCCTCTGCTCTTGTGTCTCTTCAAACAAATTGATGCTTTCTCCCCTACAAAATATTGATCCATTATGACCGAGAGACCCCCAACTCATCTCAACTGGCAGGAAATCCTTTTCACTTGTTAATGTGTTCAGTGTAGTGTTTTCTGGGAAACCACTTAATGGGCAGGTGCTCTCTCTCACTTAAGATCCTTTGAGCATTCAGGATGGAGAAACCTCGCCCGAAGATGAAGACGTTTAAACCTGCCATACCTGGCAGCTCGAAAAGGAAGATATTTGATGGATAGCACTGTTAGCAGTGTTGCAACTCTTTTAAGAAGAAATAACCTTTCAACTCTGGCTACTTCTCAGACATCATGGGTAGTGCCAAGGCTAGGGACTGATACCCCCCTCCCTCCTATGCAAACCTACTCAACGACTACGCTTAGTAAATAAACACACACCTCAATCTTTTTACAGATCAAAATTCAAAAACTTAAGCAATTTCAATGAGATTTTAAACATTTTTTCAGTTTTATTAGAATTATAAGTCTTCAAATTTAAAATCATAGCGATTTTCAAAAGAGTACAAATTTGACTGAACTTAAATTTGGTCCAGAGTAACACACATGCGCATACCATTTGTAAAAAATGTTGTTGATATGTTGTTAAAAACAACTATATATATATATATATATATATATATATATATATATATATATATTCCAGCAACATTTTTAGTAAGCTGAAAGAAAATTAAAACTAAAAATGCCCTCAAAGCGCTGCTGAAACTATTACCCCTTTCCCGAAGAGGTCTTGTTCGCTTTCCACCCCAGTTAGGGTTTGGATTTAAGCAATTTTCTATTTTGTGATCTATAAAGGAATCTCTGTCTTTGGTTTTATTGACGAAGATACCCAGAAAATTCCGGATAATTGTAAAATTCTTCTGTCTATTTTAATTTCTGATTAAGCAACTTATGAAAGAAGATTCATTTTTATATTCTCATTTTTATATCTCTTTAAGAACACCTGTTATTGAAATGGTTACAAAAATATTCTACTGTAATATGGCGAATTCTATTCAGAAAAGTAATTCTCAAAACTGTCGATTTCAATAAACACATTTCTGAATCAGTAAATTAAAATATAATAATTAAATTTATATTATGATATTATTATTATTACCAAATAACTTAATTATTTGTTAACGAAATTTGTGATCATTTTGCTAATATTTATAATTGAGAGATTAAGTTTCTATTTCTGCAAAATAAAATTGTTAAATTTTATTGTCATCAAATTAATAGTATTAGATAAAAACATTTAAATATTTTCACACAACAACAGAAAATATAAAAAACATCATTCATTAAAATTTGTTTATTTTAATAACCAGTCATATGTAGAATTCCACTTAAATACTTTCCTCTTTGATTCCAGTGTGTGAGAGAGTATTTCTTCTAACAAGAGAATAAACGAGAATGCAATAAATTATAGACACATGGTACTTTTTATAGAAATATGTCATACTATTGCCCTTGGAAACGTAGGATGAAATGGTGGGAAAGAAACAGCTTTCGCAAAAGGCAAAATTAGAAAATAGCAGTGAAATGGGGCGACCAGAGAAGAGAAAAGTAGAAAGATAAAGAGGCGGCTATAGAGAGAGGGAAAGAAATAGAAGTTTTAATATAAAGATGTTACACACGCGATTTTTCTTCAATTATATGTTTTTATGACCCCGAGCAACGCCGGGTAGCCCCGCTAGTTTCATATAGATGTAAGAGTAGTCACTATGAGACTTTATTCTAAAAGTTTTGCTCAGTTCAGAAAAAAGGCAATTTTTAATTTTCTTATCAATAGCTGGTAAAAAAACTGAATAAAAGCAATAAATATTTGTATAAAATTAGCTATAAATTGTTGTTTAAAAAAGCACCAAAAATGAGAAAGAAATTAAAATTTTCAATCAATTTAGTATTTGTTTTAAATGTTCAAAATCTGTTGTTAAATGTCACTCTTAGAGTTTGTCTTTTCCCTACAAATAGCCTCTACTTAGCACGTATCCTTTCCATTGATATTTGAAATGCAAGTAATTATTTTCCCATCATTTAAATTTCATGCAAATTACTTTGGCAGCGCCATCTATCCTTCACCCTCTTTAAACAGCCCAACTAAACAAAGGGAATAACTCATCATTGCACTAAGAACGTCACCCACGGCTCATAAGACCTAATCTGCCAATTTAACAAAGTGAATAAATCAGTAGTCAAGATCTGTTTACTTCTACAATCGAAGAGAATTTAAAATTCAAAGCTTGTTTTATTTTTTCAAATAAAATACGACATTTTGATTATATTGATGCATTAAGTTATTCATATTTTTAGATTTGATACCTTAAATAGAGTCATGGTTATTTTCTGTTCATTTACAAAGTTTATATTTTGTTTGAACGTGAAAACCTTTCATTTTAAAGCATAGCTTTTAAAAACACCTGAGATGATGCAAACTAATCATCATTGTAAAAAAAATATTTCCATTAATATTTTAAATGCAAGTAATTATTTTCCCATCATTTAAATTTCATATATTTAATCATCGTTTGATAATTTATCAGATTTCAGAAGTGCATTCTTAGCTTACCTTTTAAAAATATCAGGTTGGACTTGAAGAGAAACATCTTACAAAACCTAGCTATACAATCAACTATAATCAATAAATGTTAGAAACATGAAAATTATGATAACTGTTAAATAAATGTTTGTTCTTAAACATTAGCCTATGTAAGATTAATGAAATGATACATACACACTCTGAGTCCAAAAGAAATATATATATACAGGGTGGGCAAAAATAAGGGTCCTATTTTTAAAAATTCATAACTTTTTTATTTATTGATTTAAAAAAAAAAATTTTTTTTAGAATAAGTAAAGGACCCCTTCCGAAGCAAGCATGAGCCGTATTAGCCCTAAGGAACGTACCCTCATTTAGAAAACATTATTTTTGCTTAAAAAACTCAAAACAGTGTAAAAAACAATACTTTAGTTTTTGTAAGTTTTAAGAAGTGTTTTTCGGCTAAAATTTGTTTTGTTTATTTCAAAAAATCTCGGAAGGGTTAGTCTACACACACATAAAGTTTGGTGAGTTTAACTTTTATTTTGTGGAAGTTATTCAAATTCAAGTTATTCAAATTTAAAGATAGGACCCTTATTTTGGCCCACCCTGTATATATATATATATATATATATATATATATCGTTGCAATTTCCTATGGAGGTCAAAGGTTGTGGTTCTCTCCCATTCCTTGATGTTTTAGTGTCTAAAGCTGGTTTAACATTTGAAGCCTCTTTGTATAGAAAACCAACTTTTATAGGTCTTTATCTAAATTGGTTTTCCTTCGCTCCTAAATCAAAAAGCATAAATCTTATTGGTACTCTTACTCATCAAGCACTTATGATTTGTACTCCAACCGGAACTTGGTGAAATTACCAATATATTTCTTGCCAATGGATATCCCATCAATATCATAAAAAGCACCATTGCATGCAAAGTTGCTATATTTAATGGTGACACATTTATTGGTCCGTCACGCTGTCCTATCTATTTGAAACTTCCATGGTTAGGTTCCGACGGCCTTGACATTATCGAAAGGATTTTTTCTTCTACTCAACGCTGTTTTCCAGCAGCCATGCTAAGAGTAGTTTACACGACTCAAACCTTTTTCTCTTCTTTTCGTAAGGATGTTTTGCCAGCCATTCAAATGAATTCTGTTATTTATAAATTCCTATGTCAGTGTGGAGCTGACTACGTTGGCAATACATCCCAAAGATTAGAAATGAGAATAGCCCAACATATACCACGTGATATTTGTTTACACAAGGTTTCGAGATCATTCGGGAACTTTTAAACACATGAATCTGTCATCGATAATCACCTGGTTGGTACAGATATTTGTTCTGATCAGTATTCCAATGGGAGGTTTTCTGTTTTACACAGAGCTAGGTCGAACTATCATCTCAATATTATTGAGGTCTTAGTTATTAACAATTCTCAACCTAGCCTGTGTAGACAAAATATTTTGAAATGTCAGTTGGAGATATTTTTTTCTTCTCTTAATTGATTTCTCCAACTGAAACAATTTTCCCCTTATTTCTCATCCGAGGTTCTTAGTTTTTAATTCATCATTCTGACGTTTCCTCTTAGAAGGTCAGACAATAAGGCCTTATGGAAAATTTTAGCAATTTTCTTTTAGTTCCACCCAACCCATTTCATTGATTAATAAATGATGTTTCCTCTGAAATTTATCTTACCATTTTGTTGTACTAGAAATCTACTTACACATCCCCACACACATATATATATATTCTGATTTAAAACAAACTTTTGAAAAGTACCTTTTGAGAATAACATTGATGAGATATTTTCCTAATTATTCTATTCTAGAAAATTGACTGTAATTACTATGAATCAAGTGAGAAACTCTTAATATCGAGTCACTAATTGCTTTTTTTATTATACACGTTTATGTTTTTTTAAAATCAAGCTGACTCCAGCATTGTAATACTTGATGGAAACTAATCTGAAAAATATTAGATTTCTGGTATGATTCTAAATCTATTTTTCATAAAATATTTTCATCAAAATGAAAGGAATGATTTTTATTCTGTACATTTGTGACTAATTTGTAAATGTTCTCAGTATGGTGTAAATTTAGTCATGAAATTGTCAGCTAATTCTTCTGATAATTTCATATATTTGCTAATTCAATATTGAGTAGATTTGTGCTGCCGGATACTTTCTACAACGTGTGCCTAATAAATTATTTAAAAGACAACTCTCTGGGGAACAACATTTATGTGTCGTGTATATTTATTGTGACATACTCATCAGAGGTAATTAAATAACAATAACTAGATTACCTAGAAATTTATCAGTTGATAAATTCATTGCAAGTTAATTCCATTGAAGTTCAATAGATTATTATTATTGAATTTTGCATTTCTACAGAATAAGTATATTGCTAAATGTTGCATAGAGCACGATTTCTCTTTCTTTAATCTATTGACAGCGTTTTAGTCAGTTAAACCATTTCTCATTTTCTGACATTAAGACTGGTCATGTAAAATCATGATATTAAAATGAATCATGTTATATGACAAAACTGGGGTGGCCACATCAAAAGTAAACACTGGACATATGTGCTCTATCAATAACACTGAACCACAACACGTATATGCACGTAACACAGACATCTTTATGAACTGTTAAGCAATACTTTATTCTCTCTATGTAGAAAGGACATGTATAATTATACTCATTTTGAATGAATATCTGCTAAATGTGTTACACTGACTTGAACGTTTTTATTTTTTATTCTTTTTGGTTGTAAAACAAATGGATGACAACAACATTTCTTAAGAGTCTATAAGAATGTAATTTCTAAAATAATCTAAACATATTGTTTATCTAGTGCCCTTTTGGCTGGGAGTATAGTATCTGTTCTGATACTATAATTTATCGTTTCTCTCCTCGGTAAGTGAAGAAGAAATCCTTCTAGGCTAAGACAATTAATATTTTTGTTCCAATCCAGAATGTCTTTTTTTGAGGAGTTGGATTTTCCTCACATTAAAAACCGACCTTGTGTCCAGCTCTGCCCTCATGGGGCTACAAGTGAATAGGGAATCTGCTTATATGGGAGTTAGATGTCATTAAAACGAGTAATTTATTTCAGAAAAACATTCTGCAATATGCAATTATTTTCAGTGATAAAATTGACTTAGTTACATTTAAATAAATATAAATATATTTGTTACATTTAAATCAATATAAATATATTTGTTACATTTAAATCAATATAAAAATATTTGTTACATTTAAATCAATATAAATATATTTGTTACATTTAAATAAATGTAAATATATTAGTTACATTTAAATCAATATAAATATATTTGTTACATTTAAATCAATATAAATATATTTGTTACATTTAAATCAATATAAATATATTTGTTACATTTAAATCAATATAAATATATTTGTTACATTTAAATCAATATAAATATATTTGTTACATTTAAATCAATATAAATATATTTGTTACATTTAAATAAATATAAATATATTTGTTACATTTAAATAAATATAAATATATTTGTTACATTTAAATAAATATAAATATATTTGTTACATTTAAATAAATATAAATATATTTGTTACATGTAAATAAATATGAATGTATTTGTTACATTTAAATAAATATGAATATATTTGTTTCATTTAAATAAATATGAATATATTTGTTACATTTAAATCAATATGAATATATTTGTTACATTTAAATCAATATAAATATATTTGTTACATTTAAATCAATATAAATATATTTGTTACATTTAAATCAATATAAATATATTTGATACATTTAAATCAATATAAATATATTTGTTACATTTAAATCAATATAAATATATTTGATACATTTAAATCAATATAAATATATTTGTTACATTTAAATAAATATAAATATATTTGTTACATTTAAATCAATATAAATATATTTGATACATTTAAATAAATATAAATATATTTGTTACATTTAAATAAATATAAATATATTTGTTACATTTAAATCAATATAAATATATTTGTTACATTTAAATCAATATAAATATATTTGTTACATTTAAATCAATATAAATATATTTGTTACATTTAAATAAATATAAATATATTTGTTACATTTAAATCAATATAAATATATTTGTTACATTTAAATCAATATAAATATATTTGTTACATTTAAATCAATATAAATATATTTGTTACATTTAAATCAATATAAATATATTTGTTACATTTAAATCAATATAAATATATTTGTTACATTTAAATCAATATAAATATATGTGTTACATTTAAATCAATATAAATATATTTGTTACATTTAAATCAATATAAATATATGTGTTACATTTAAATCAATATAAATATATTTGTTACATTTAAATACATGTAAATATATTTGTTACATTTAAATCAATGTAAATATATTTGTTACATTTAAATCAATATAAATATATTTGTTACATTTAAATCAATATAAATATATTTGTTACATTTAAATCAATATAAATATATGTGTTACATTTAAATCAATATAAATATATTTGTTACATTTAAATCAATATAAATATATTTGTTACATTTAAATCAATATAAATATATTTGTTACATTTAAATCAATATAAATATTCATTAATATCAAAAGTGCATAAAATGTTTGAAATATTGTCTACTTATGTATTGTATAACTCATATTATTAAATAATTACTTTTTCGACTTAAAGGTAATTATTACCGGCTATGAGTGGCCTTGTGGCATACTGAAATGCCAACATCTTATATTAAACTCGACCTTGTGTCACATCAATTTTGCGTTAGATAAGAACTACTTTTAAGACTAACTTTTATTTCTTATTTCTTTATTCCAAGTTAAATACACCCAAGAGATTAATAGTATTTATTGGGTTGGCCAAAAGTTGTTTTTTTTTAAGTCGATATTAAAACCGAGTTTATGCAATTCATTTTCCACACTCGATTTGGAAATCTTGAGAATGTCTGCGATTTGTCTGGTTGTCAAACGGCAAACTTGTTATGCTACAACTTTCGCTTGGTCACTGTCGATCATCTTTGGCTGGTCAGAACGAGGAGCATTTCTCACTGAAAAATGTTCTTTTCGGAATCGAGCAAACCATTTCTGGCACACCCGTTCAGTAACAGCATTCTCCCCATACACATGGCATATCTTTATGCAGGTTTCAGTAGTAAAATAAGCATCAGGTTTCGGTAGAGCTCTGCTTAATCTTCCATTCCAAGGCCTAAAATACAAGTAAACATGTAAGAACTCTTCTGCTCGGAGATTGATTACACACTGATGTCAACATCCTCGCTACAACAAATACAGGATTTGAAGAATAGGAATATAAAACAATATTTAGTAGGCCGAAAAGATGACATGTAAAAACTGAACGAACTTTTTGGCCAACCCAATATATATAAGTTTTGTAATTCCAATGCAATAGTGAAGTGTAAAAGTCTCCTTTCTTTTACAATAACTTTTCGCAACATAATGTGTTATAAAACTATGAAACTTCTTGTCAAATCAGCCATTTACCAATTACTGAAATCTACTGAAAAACTGTTTTCGTAGATTAATTTGAAGTTTATAGTTCATTGGACCTTAGATTCATCAAGCATCGAATCATAATGCCTTCAACAAGATTGATAAAATTGTCAACTTATTAAAAACTCATCAAAATTGCAGAAATCATTTGAATTAAACATTGCATTATTTCTAGTATTTTATTTATTTAGTAGTTTAGAAAACAATTGATGTGTCTGATGTTTGATGAAAGAGATTTTCCTTCAAGATTAGATTTTTCTCATAGTTCTTCTTTTACTTTCGCTTCTGAATACTTTATTCAATTTTAAGTGTTATAGTTCAAATTCTGTTATTATTTTATATGATTCATGAATTATAGCATACATCTGCCTAGAAGCAGAAAGTGAGAGACCTAGGTGGAATAATGTTTATTGGATTTGCATTATGTTCTAAATTTGGCATGGGGAAAAAACGTTTGGAGAAAATAAAGATAACGTAATCTATTTATATATACATGAGAACAAAAATGTCCATTCTGCATATCTCTGAGATTCTCCGCCTCTCTGTTATATATATATATATATATATATAATTATTTTAACCTACATACGCCGACGTTTCAAGCTTTTGCTATCATCAGTGTTGGAAGTGACAATTTCAGACGGTTGTCAGGCACAAACCCAGTACAGAATCAGCCTCGACTCTGCAAGGTAGCGCTCTAACTCCACGGTCACGTTTAATTACTGTTTAATTATATATTTTTATATATATATATATATATATATTTATATATATATATATATATATATATATAATTAAACAAGTTTAAATATATTGATAAAATGAGCTTAAAACTAATATTCTTTCAAAAGTGCTCAGTACAAGGTAGAGCTTTATAAATAAACTTTATATGAACATTAAAACAGTCTACACAAATTAATTGGACTGGTTACGGAAGCGCTGCAATTGTCCAAAGAAAACAAAAAGTATAAATTAGGAGCAGCAAGTGACGATGCTCTTCTCAACGTTATAACTTTTCTTTTGTTTTAAAATTTTAAACAATGTTTACTTATTACCAATATATATATTATTTTTAAAAAAAGAAGAAATACTTGCTATTTTTCTTACATAAAAAATGAAGACGAAATTTTTCCAAAGATATTGTATGAATATTCTAAGATGGAGTACTGCTGTCACATCAAGGGGGTGACTTCAGAACAGTCTCCCTTGCTTTCGCAGAGTACAGAACTGGTTGCTTTCACAGAGTACAGAACGGCTTGCTTTCACAGAGTACAGAACGGCTTGCTTTCGCAGAGTACAGAACTGGTTGCTTTCGCAGAGTACAGAACTGGTTGCTTTCGCAGAGTACAGAACTGGTTGCTTTCGCAGAGTACAGAACTGGTTGCTTTCGCAGAGTACAGAACTGGTTGCTTTCGCAGAGTACAGAACTGGTTGCTTTCGCAGAGTACAGAACTGGTTGCTTTCGCAGAGTACAGAACTGGTTGCTTTCGCAGAGTACAGAACTGGTTGCTTTCGCAGAGTACAGAACTGGTTGCTTTCGCAGAGTACAGAACTGGTTGCTTTCGCAGAGTACAGAACTGGTTGCTTTCGCAGAGTACAGAACTGGTTGCTTTCGCAGAGTACAGAACTGGTTGCTTTCGCAGAGTACAGAACTGGTTGCTTTCGCAGAGTACAGAACTGGTTGCTTTCGCAGAGTACAGAACTGGTTGCTTTCGCAGAGTACAGAACTGGTTGCTTTCACAGAGTACAAAACTGATTTCGCAATCTAGTTAGGGATACTCTCTTTTTTTCCCTGCTGTTATTTTCTCACAGAAAAGATGTAGCTAGTCTTTCTCTACTCTATCGTTATTTTCAGGGTAGATTTCAGCAACGTCAACTTGTGTAGCCATCTTCTTAAGTCATCAAATCCTGCCCTTTTTTACCCATTGTTTCTAATTCTCTAATGGTATTGTTCTACATTCAATTGACCCTTATCCTCGTGTGGCCTTTCAGCCTGGCTAAGTTATTACTCATTAGTAAAAAAAAATATATGAATTAAATTTACCAACAATGACTGTGAGTGATTAAATGTACAAAAAATGATTTTTTTAGTAAAACATGTCTTCTTTGCCGAAATAAATAACATTCAGAATGTACGAAAAGAATAAAAGAAATAAATATACATGTTTACATTTTGTTTTTATTTCAAAAGATGGGGCATGTTTGTGTATCATCATATACAGTGTTATGCTAAACTCATTCCTTTCAGAGGTCAGGAAAATTAGGGTGTCAAATGTACATTTGAACCTTCTACTCCTGAAAATAGCATTTGTAACGTTTTTTTATAAAGTAACCAATTCTTTCATTATATTCTGATATAAATTGCTATTGATTCTCAGCAAATAAAAGCAATCAATCGCCCACCAAAATGTATTCTATGCATACACTAAGAAGCTTTACTGACAGAAGGTGTGCTAAAAATATCAATGCTATTTGCCAATTACTGAAATCTACTGATGGAATGTTGCGTATGTGTCTGTGTGTGTTTATAACCCTGAAACGGTAGACATTTCCTTGATTAATTTGAAGTTTATAGTTCATTGGACTTTTGATACCTCAGACATCAAATTATAAATTCTTTCCCCCAGGAAATGATAAAATTAGCAAATTTGCTAAAGATTCCTCAAAATTAAAGAATTCATTTATTTTGGGGGTTAAATGAAACAGTGAATTATTTATATTATTTTGGTTTATTAAGTAGTTTTGTTATTTGCGATGAGGGACAACTTTGCTTGAGGCAAAATAAAGATAAGAAAAACATTGCATTACTCTTTGATTTCCATTTTATACAAGTCTTTAGTATTCTCATTATGTTCTCTTGCTAAATGATTAAGGTATCAGCATTCACATCATTTTTATTTTCTTGAACTTTGCTGTTTAATGTCAAGATTTGATCTAAATTTAACAAATCAAAATCAAGAATAACATTTTGATTCAAAAATCACTTTCATTCATGTTCTAGTTCTTTAATCAGACATGACAATTTTGTCTGATATTGAGATTTTCAAAAGTAATCTATTTATTTTTAACTTGGATCCTGACTTTTATTTAGATTCATTTTAAAGAATTGTTATCAAAATATAAAATGTTCTTATTAATTAACCTTCAGCAATATTTGTGCTTGCCTATTAGTTTACTTATTATCTTGTAAAAATTATAATTTAGAATATGTAGGCGAAACAGTACTACCTTTAAATAGACGGATGAATTTGCATAGAACTAGTAATAAAGGCTGTGTCCATGTAGTAAACCACTTTAAAGAAAAAACCTGTGGAAAATCGTCTTTTTCAATACAGATTATTGAAAAATTTACAGATAATGGATATGATAGTTCTGGTAAGGTAGATAATAATACACTTAAAATGCGTCTAAATAAAGAAGATGAAATAATTAAGAAAATGCGAGTAATTTATCCATATGGTCTAAATGTAAAAATAAAAAAAGATAATTTACAAGACGAATCAGAAAATGTAGGGCGATTATATCCAGCTTTGCTTCGCTATGGTACTAGAGATAGAACACATGTAAATAGAAACAATAGAGAATCTGCCGTTTCATGCGAAGAATTTTAAAATAAAACTAAAGAGATTATCATGACTAATATTTCCGAGTCTTTTAATTACATTAGAAAACTTCTTAATAAAACCAAGAAAAAGGTATTAAAAGACATAGCATCTAAGATATTATTAAACCCGGATATGATATATAGGATAGAAGAACTTCCTCAATGGTATGAGTATATCATGGATATAATCGATACAAAATTATACAAGCCACCTGCTGAGGGTATAAAAAATAAACCTCGAAATGTTTGTGTAGTCCTATATGAAAATAAAGGATTTGATGATATAAATCTGCCTAAAATATTTAATAATCCAGAAATCATTCAGTCACTGCCCAATGAACTTAAAAAAGAGGAACAGAAACCAATAGTAACATATAAACTAGGGCAAACTATCCGGAATAAGGTTTTTAACTATAAAAAAACTGTAGAGAATTTAAATATTAATGATAATGATGAAATGTATATACCATCATGTGAATGTGAATCCTCCCCTTTATGTAATACTGACATAGGGCATATAATTACCGGTAATCTAGCGATAGTTAAAAATTCTAAATTAAGAAAACTCTTAAGTAAAGGCCCAAACTATAGAGAACCTAAATGTTTAAATTATGCGAAATGTGTTAAGGAAATAAATAAAGCGTTAGATAATTTCACTGCATCCATGTCTAAAAAACATAAACTATTACACTCTACATTTGACGCATGGAAAAATAATGTACTTAGATTCGTAAATAAAAAAGTAGAACGTTTAAAAGAATTTAAACACCCTAAAAGAACGAATCCCCTCCTTAGAAATCCACAAATAACGACGGAGCTTGAAATGCTTCAAAATAGGTTTGTAATAGTTCCTATTGATAAGGCGACAAATAACATAGCTTTTATCTGTAAAAAGTATTATATACAACGCTTATTGCTAGAAGTAGGAATAATAGGTGAAGTTTCAGATACTTATAAATTAAGTAATAATAAAAGCGATAACATTATTATAAACAATACTGTTATTTGTGAAAAATTAGGATTAAAATTAGAAGAAAAATACAAAAAACTTCCATCTATGTATTGGATACCTAAAATGCATAAAACACCAGTTGGCGCCCGTTTCATTGTTGCCTCAAAAATGTGCATCACTAAACCCTTAAGTAAGGCTGTGTCTAAAATCTTTAAATTAATTATAAACCAAATAAATAATTTCCATAAAAAAAGTAAATTCTATAGTAATATAAACCTATTTTGGGTGGTAAATAATTCCGATCTAGTAAAAGAAAAATTAGATCGTATTAATTCTCGTAAACAGGCTAAATCAATCTCGACATACGATTTTAGTACATTATATACAAAAATACCCCATAAAGAACTTATTAAAGAATTAGGTAATACTGTAGATTTAGCTTTTGCAGGAGGAAAAGGTAAATACATAGACTTTGCAAAATCTAAAGCCTTTTGGTGTAAAAATAAAAATGGTAAGACGAGTGTATCCAAAACTGGTCTGATAATGCTTATAAGTCACCTTATAAAAGAGAGTTACTTTCAAATAGGGAATAAATTATTGCTCCAAACAATAGGTATTCCAATGGGTTTGGACCCGTCTCCATTTTGGGCAGATCTATATTTACATAGACTGGAATATATATATATGTCATCACTAATAAAAAATGATATATCTAGAGCGTATAGTTATCATGGATGTAGGCGATATATTGACGACCTTGTTTGCATTAATGATAGCGAAGAGTTTGCAAATACTAAACATTTAATATATCCTAAAGAGTTAAAATTAAACTGTGAACATAAGGGAACACAAGCTACTTTTCTTGATTTGGATATAAAAATTGAAGATAAAATATTTATCTATAAACTGTTTGATAAAAGAAATTCATTCCCTTTTCGTATCGTGCGAATGCCATATAAAAATAGTACTAGCCCTGTGTATATATTTTACGGGAGTATTATGTCTGAATTTCTGAGAATTGCTCGTGTTACCTTAAAATTAGTAGATTTCATGCCCCCAATTTCTGATCTAATAATAAGAATGATTAACCAAGGTGGCGATCAAAATAAAATATTTGGACAATTAAATAAGGCAATTACTCGCCATCCTGATGCTTTTAAATCTTATCAAATTAATCAAAATAAACTGATAGAACAAATCATAGTATATATAAATAGAAATTATATAATATGAATAAACGTATATATAACACATCTGCTAATTATAATAAGAAAAACAATAAAAATACAGTAGAAAGAAAGAAAGAAATGTTAAAAAAGAAGAAGAAGAAGAAGAAGAAGAAGAAGAAAACCGTTCATAACTATGAACGCTGATTTTTAAACACCGGGAGTTGGTAAATAAGAAGAAGAAAAAGAGAACAAATTAACGGTTAACTTACAGACGCAGATTTGAAACAATGAGAAAAGAAAAAAGTCGACAGTTGTGAACGCAGATTAGTAAAACTATAGTGAACAAGGAAGATTAATATTTATTTGCAACGGGGAGATGGACAACAAAGTAGGACGAGGGAGAAAAGAAGGAACTAAAGGTATATATATGTATGTGTGTATGTAATGTGTATGTATGTATATGTATATATATGTATATATATATATATATATATATATATATATATATATATGTATATGTATGTATATATGTATATACATATTTATTTATTTATCTTTTATTTTTTGATGTGTTGATGTTTTTTATATTTATAATATAAAACTAAAAATAATACATTAATCACTTAAATAATAGTGTCATGGATTCGTCCAAACACTTTAAAATGCAACAACATTTTTGTGAGTAACGGATAAATTTTATTAGACAGACGAACAGCGCAGGTAAACATTTTTTTATTTTTTATTTATTTTTTTTATTTATTTTTTTTTTTTTGATGTTTTAAATAACTAATATAAGTTAGCAAAACATTTATATGGAACAAAACGTAGATTTAGTATAAGGAACGTTTATGTTTTTGTCTTTTAAGGGAAGTGGGGTCTGATCAACTCTGCTGGGAAGCCATGAAATTAAATACTGTCTTGTTTTTAAATTCCCGAAACAGTTTTTCATGGTAAACAACTGATGATCCCTTAAAATAGTGTTAGAAACTAACTAATATAATAACTGTAAAAAATAAATTGACTTACATGAGTGATTTTCCACCGGAAGACTTGAGACTATAAGTTGTTTTTTTTTTTTTTTTTTTTTTGTTTGTTTTTTTATATAGTTTTAATGGTTGAGAAACTTCCGAGACTATATATATATATATATATATATATATATTAGGCAAACAGAAATACTGCACATTTATAATAAATATTTAATTTATTTATCAATGTAAATGTATGTTTAGTCTTAATAAAACCCATCAGTGTGTTAAGATAAGGATATACCAGCGGTTGCTGGGTTCAAAGACCGGACTAAAGTCACCTTTGACTTCCATCTAACATCTTTGCCCCCTCTGCCAATGAGATAACCCGAGAAATGGAAAGGAAATATATCCATTTAAAATTCCATACAGTGTTCATACTTCTTTGTAAAGGGAGCGAATGATGCAATATTGCTTTATTCCAGAAGGTTTTCATATTTCCTTACAGAGGGATTTACCCTTCAAGGAAGCAATTAAATATTTTTATACTAAATATTTTATTTTTTTAATCTACATCCATATATGATCCATCGTAATGATACTGATAAGTAGTGTGTATATATATATATATATATATATATATATATATATATATATATATATATATCATTTTGATGATAAATATTTAATTATATACAGACGTATACGTTTTATCCTTGTGAAATCATCAGTGTACAGATAACTATTCAAACCAGTTTCACGATTCTAACCCCGGAACAAGAGTCACCTTTAACTACAAATACCAACGCCTTTGATGATAATATAAATAGCCTAGTGGACAGAACTACCATCAATCAAAAGGATAATGGAAATAAGGGAAGGCTTTCTACATCTGAAATGAATACTGCTAAAAACAGACGGCACTTCTGTATATGGTTTTATCCACCATTCAGTAAAAATATACAAACTAATAACCCTAAAATATTTTATTTTAAATTGTTGAAGACAATTTTAAAGCACATCATATGTATAGTAAACTTTTCAATAGGAACACTATAAGAATTTATTTCTCTTATGTTCAAAACTTGGAACAAAGGATAATAGGCTCTAACTCTGTGAGAATAAATCTAGCCTCCCCGTTCCAAAAAACAATAGCATAGTTCGATCTAACCTTGTTTGTAACTGTAATTAGACAAATTCATGCCCATTAAATGGCTCCTGTCAACATGAGAATGTGGTTTACAAATACATGGTAATACAAAACAATACTCGGAACGTCAATAATGATAGCAACCATAATACTATTGAAGTAGTAACAACATATCCACCATTAACTCTCTGGCTAACGAGGCTATTTACATAGGTTCTACTGCAGGTCGACTGAAGGATAAAATTTCTAAGCATATATATACATTTAATAACAATCATCTAGCTACTTCTCTAGCTGCTCATATCTGGAATCTTAAAAATAAAATTATTAGCTTCAAACTCAAATGTTAGTTAATTAAACCCTTAGACAGATACTGTTCTTTATGTAGACATGAGACACTCATAATCATTAAACATAGGGGTAATCTATTAAATTAAAAAATGAGATATTATCTAATTGCTTACATGAAAATTGGTACAAGTACAACCATTTTCAAGTGCCTTAATTATTCTCTGATCTCGATCTCTCTCCCCCCCCCTCTCTCTCTCTCTATATATATATATCTATCTAATGAGAGAGAGAGAAAAATTTACCATACTTTTCGGTTTTTATCTCCATAATTATTTAAAAATTTTAATACCTTCCATATTTCTTTTCTTCCCAGGTTGAACTCTGACATAATTAAATTTAGCCTAATATGGATAATATTGTGTACTTTCAACATTTGTACACTACTGGTTTATCTTATCCATATGTATTTACTGACCGATGCTCGTTTTAATAAGTAATATTTATACTCAACTATAGCTTATGGGTCTTCTTTGGGTATGCTGGAGTGTTTTACCTGGTGTTTTTTTGTACTTAGATTAATCCTTAATAACCTACTGTAGGAAAACGCTTTCGAACCGGCATCACTACTATGTTTAAGTGAATAAAGTCTAAACTATCTCCCCTGACCTTAATAATACCGGAAATAACGGTCATAAAGCGTTTACCAACAAAACGTAAATTTATTTTTTTGAAACAAAAATACTGGATGAATTTCCGTTAATTTTGGTGTACTGTCTTTTTTACCATAACATAATAATTATTTTGTGCTATTTTCTTTTTAAAACAATATATTCCATAAAGAGATTAACCTAAGAATCACCAAATAAACATTAAAATTAATTCATATGAATAAATATTAACATTTTGGTAATTTTTATACAAATTTATTTATATTATTTGGATTATTCGAACTACTGTTCTCATATTGAGTGTTATTCTTACAACGTTTCGGCCGAATAATCAATCCTCATTGAAAAAATTTAGAAATATAAATTTATTTATTTTTAATAAGATAACGTCAAAAATTAAAAGGAGGAAATTCATTCGCCTGAGGAATCGTGTGTGTGCTATTTTTTACTTCCAATTTTTTCATTGCATTTTAAAACAAAAGAAATGTTGGCTGCTAACGGGTTGGCACGTCGCCGTCGTAAAGTGAACTACTTACTTTATGACGGCCAGAGTTTGGAGCAGTGTCACCCCCGCCTTTCTCCATGTGACATTGTTAACGGGAGGAAGTGAAGGAGATAGTGAGGGACGTAGGTCAATCAGTCAATCACCTTCTTCTCTTTCTGAACACTTGCCCGGTATATCTTTCTATGTAGTTTAATTTAAATTACCTCCCCCAGAAAATATTTTAAGAAAGGTTTAATAATTTGTCCATTTTTTATTAAATCACTTGAATTATTGTTAATACCGACAAAAATATTTCATATACACAGAACAAATAGAACGATGAAATTACGAATAAATAACACCAAACATTAATAAATTATGGACTGTTTAAAAAAGTAGTTATTCTAATTAGACAGATCTATGAATGTCGATGAGTTTTTCCACTGTACTTTATATACAGTATTCCAAAAGAATAAGTTGTATTATTGATTTAAATAATATCAACCCGTTTTGATGGTAATGTAAGAGTGAGAAATGAAAAAAAAACTTTCGCATTTATTCATTTAGGTAAAGATAATATGAAGTCATGAAACTATTAAAACTGATCTTGTATATAACTTTCCTTTATGTAATTTAATGTAATATAATTTGTTTTATTTTTAAGAGAATGTATTTTCGTTGTAAATGAGTTTCTCTGGTTTTGTATGTTGTTTTCTTTCGCCAGATCAAACCACGAAAATAATAAAATACCTTAAATAACAACACAAATATAGGGAAAACATAATAACTCCTGAAGACGCTCAAGGTGGACAAGAATACAACTCTCGGATCCATACTCCACAAATTAACACCAGAGTTCCAGGAACTAATTTTCAGAGTCAAGAAAATGATTAAGGAAATAAAGAAAATAAAAAATTCAGTTGTCTTTAATCTAACATAATTTATATCAGTCCCAAGAATTCAGACACAACAAAATTTGGCATACGATCGTTTTTAAAACGATTTTTGATATTTTATTTTGTATATTACTTTATGTGATTCCAAAAAGTTTTTTTCAGCGCTCTTCATAACATCACAAATAGAAGTCAAGCATGAAAGATATCACAATTTAGTATTATTTAAGAATACGTATATTTAGTTATGATAGGAAACTAGAACTTCTTCTTATATAATTTTAATTATATATATATATATATATATATATATATATTGTAGTCAAACTTTGAGTGTTTGACCTCAATAGATATTAATTTATTATTTCACAATTCCACAACCCTTATAAATAGACCATTTTTAGCAACTATATCTTTACTTTCCAATTAAGAAATTTATTTTTATGTATCTTACCTCATTCATCTAAACAATCGAGGGGTTCAAGCATATCTTGAATTTTCTAGAACAATGCTTCTACAGAAAAAAAACACAAAAGTATTTTAAAAAGTCCCAAATACACAAACTTTGTAAAATATTCGTTTAGATAGATTTTGTTCCAAACAGTTCCTGTATTTAATCAAAAACCTTAGTCATCGTTGTTTTAGCAGAGTAAATATCAAATTACGTTTATGTGCCCACTATCTACCTCGTCAAAAAAAAAGTATGAAAAATTCCTTATTCATCACAAACAAAACAGAGAAAAAAACGAAAATTAATCCGATACTAGGGTTATTGTTGAAATCTGGTTTATAGTCTTTAAGAGTGAATCTGGGGCATTTTGGAGCATATAGTCTGTATTTTGATCTATATTTATTTCAGAAAAAGATTTTACTTAGCTGAAGAGTTAATGCCGTTAAGATCATTTTGGCTTGTTATTCTGTAATTCTTATGTTGTTCATTTAATATTCATTTATTGTGCATTTTATGGTCCATGCTATATGCATCATTGTTTTGTCTGCAGGAACTATTAGGTTTATGTTATCTATTATTTCTTTTAAAGTTTGATTAATTGTAGAGATGGCTTTGTTTGTGTATTTTCTTGCTTTTTGTATCTTGATATTTTTATACTATATTAATCATATCCTGTTCAAATGAGTCCAATGCAGGGATGTGACGAGGGCCGCTGTATATCTTAATATGGTAGCATTTTGCATGATAAGCTTTTAGAGTTCGATGACTTGGTAACTGTATTGTAATCCGGAGGCTCTATGTTCCTTTGTATGAGATTTACAGTTTTTTGTTCATTTCCAGTGAATTCTCTTCACAAATGATTTGACTGCGTGAATCATATTCATCAAATAAGATTTATGGGTTAGAAATTGCTATGTTGTTTTGGATGAAATATTATTTCCTCCTGCTCGAATTCGTGAAGCAGTATATGTATATACATGAATATATACATATTATTTCCACAATCAGACAACCCCGCAGCCAACAACCTATGAAAGCCACAAACTGGAAGTCCTAGACTTGAGTTTCTTCCTCATTCGGGCTCATCAGTAGAACATATCTGAACTCAGGGTTTGAAAACCGAGTCACTTGCATGCGAAGCAGGTACTCTGCCACTCTACATATATATTTATTTCTCTACATATTTCTCTATATATTTATTTCAATCTCAATAGATATTAATTTATAATTCCAAAGCATTTATAAATACACTATAAAAAGCAGATTCCAGCGACTATATCTTTATTTTCCAATAAAGAGATTCATTTAAACGGCCGTTACCTTATTCATCAAAGCAATCAAAGTGTTCAAGCATATCTTGAATTTTCTAGAAGAATTATTCGTCAGAAGAAATATCAGAAAAGTATCCAAATAAAAGTCCCGAAGAAACTTACTTTATAAAACATTCTTTTAAATCGATCTTTTCCAAACAATTCCTATATTTATTCTCAAATAAACGTCATCATTGATTTTAGCAGAGTAAATCAAAATACGTTTATCTGCCCACTATCTAGTTTCTAAAAAAGTATAAAAAATGTCTTATTCATTCAAAAACCATAAAAGAAAAAGGATTGTAAAAAAGGGCAAAACGAAAAAAGGAAATTAAGAAAAACCCGCCTGATATACGAATGAAATATTCAATGTTTTTGGATTCGTAAAAACAAATTTAAATGTATTTCATTGGATTTTATTTCTTTTACATTATTCAATTAATTATTAAAGTTTATAATATTATTTTATGGGTTATATATCTTATGGATTAAAAATTGAGGTATTTATTGTTTAATTTTACAATATCTGGCAAATCATTTTTCTAGAAAATGCAAGATATGCTGGATACCTTGATTTTCTAGATTAATGAGGAAATGGCATTAAAATAGATTTCTTTACTGGAAAATAAAGATATAGTCGCTGGAATCATCTATGGTCTCTCTCTATCTCCCTTTCTCTCTCTCTCTCTATATATATAAGAGGCTTATGTGGTTCGCTTGAAGCATTGTTTAATGTGTATATATAAATATATAAAGGTAATTTATAGAATGCAATTGTTTAGTGTGTATATATAAATATATACAGGTAATTCATAGAATGCAATTGTTTAGTGTGCATATATAAATATATAAAGGTAATTTATAGAATGCAATACAATGCAGACGTGTAACGGATAGATGCAAACTGAAGCAAATTAAGACATATAACGGTGGAATGAGTTATGCAGTTTCACCTTTTTATTAATACAATATATATATTGTCACATACACCCTTCGTTGGGACCTTTGATAATCGGTCAAAAATCGAAAAATAAACAAAATACTGGTAGAAACACACTAAATAAATGTCACCAATCGTCGGAAAATGTAGTGTTCTACCAGTATTTTGTTTAATTCTCGGTTTTTGAGCGATTATCGAGACTCTGTATAATTTCAGCTATTTCTTTCCGGCGGCGAGCACGTGACAATAATAAATGTAAAAAAGTGTCCGGAAGTGGCTCGTAGGTCCATAAGTCCCAATATTATCAACAGAATACAGAGGGAAAGGGGAAGGGGATTCTCCAATTCAAGACATCACATAGAAAACAAGGAAGAATAACAAGCAGGTAAAAGACGACTCAAACACCAAGTTAAGATTCAAACAATATTTATTTATAAAATAGTAAGAAAAGGGTTAGGGCTAGATGAACCCGATATCAGCTAAGTCCCATCCATTCATTGTGGAGGTCCCCAGATGCCGGAGAACCTTCTACTCCAATAGCTTCTTTTCTCGAGATACCAGCCTTTGGAACTCCCTCCCTGCTCCCTGTTTCCCCGAATGTACCGTCATGCAGAAATTTAAAACTAATGTGAATAAGCATCTCAATGTACAACTCCCAATTTAGGATGACCTCCAAAACTTTTACCCTAATTCTCAGTAGCCCCTTATGTCTACACTGGCATCTTGCCTTGTTTTGGATGAACAAGGTTAAAAAAAATATATATATATATAATCTATGTGCGGTGGCATATGCCTGTATTGTTCATAGGGCAGTTCGCTAGGGTGCAAGGTGTATTGGTGTTGCCTGTTGTTAATTGTTGCCGCAGTGATGGCCCAGTATGTGTTAACTGAATATCGAGATTCTCATTAAGTATAACTTCGTGGATAGCCATGGTGATATTGTCATTGAAGTGCGGCAGCTTCAGGAAGCAGGTGTTGGAAAGAGTGTGTCGGGTCAGTCTTTAGGGTTTCCCGAGGCGTTCGATGGTGGGTGTGGGGTATCCATTAGTCTCCAGTACCTGCTGGAATTTCTTGCTGCAGGTGGTTTTGGCAGCCTCTTTGCTGCATTTATTAGAGATGCGAGTTAACTCGTTCCCAGTATAGTCTATTTTAGCTTTACAAGGGAGGGCCGATCTGTAATGTATGAATATGTCTCTACAGGCATGCTTCCTGTAGAATTTAGTAGTTATTTTCCCTTCTTCGGAGATGTTAAAACTGAAAACCAGAAGTGCCAAGGATCCAGAGCTGTCGAAATGTTCAGTTGTTAATTTTATGTGTAAGTGAGTGTTGGTGAATGTGGTAAAGATTGTGTTGGCCTCCTCCTATGACAGTGATAGAATGAGAATGTCGTCCATGTATCGTGTGAAGAAAATGGAGGAGTGACAGGAGTTGAAGGTGTGGCATTGAATGTGATTGCGAACAGCCCCAAGAGGCATGCTCCCATAGGCAGTCCTGTTATTTGTTTGTATGGGTTTAGCTTGTATGTAAAATATTTGTTGCTTATTATTATGTGTAGGAGTTCATGTATATTAATAGCAATGAGGCTGAAGCAATAGAAGTCACTGGAGGTAATTATGTCTACTGCTTGGTATGAGGGTATGGAGGTGTAGAGGGCGACGACGTCAAGGCTGAAGATATATTGGTTATGTTTAAGTTGTTCTGGTGGTAGTAAATGTAACCTGTGGATGATTTCATCCGAGCTATTGACGTGTTCAAGGAAGGTTGGGAGTAGAGATTTTAGCAGATGGGAAAGGAGCCAGGATATTTTGTAGAGTGGTTCCTCTATGCTTGATACTTTAAGTCTTGATGAGATGATAGCAAGTAGGAAGCTTAGTATTTCTTGTCTATAGTTATTAGGGATGTTTCTCTGTTTGCAAACGTTGGTCCAGGCTGTGTAAATCTGGTGCTCGATTAGTTCGGAAGAGATGTTGGAAACGGATGTGTAGAGTGTTTCATTGCTAAGGTGTGTAAATTCAAGTGTGTCGTATGTGACATTTGAGATAACACAGAATTATTTCGCTTTGTCAGAAGATAGGAAGATGAGGTCTTTATCTCTTAGGTTATTAAGTGTGCTTCATTGTGATCTTGTTAGATTGGATATTATGTTTGTCTCTTCTTGCTGTATGATAGAATATGTTATGTTTTAGATGTGTGAATTTGAGGCCTAACTTGTGGTTGTTCTGAGGGGGATGTAGTGGGTGATCAAATTAGTATACAAGGAACTTGGTGGCGTTATTGTCATGTGTGATGTGATTGATGGTAGCCAGCTACTTGAAGTGGTAGACTGTCCTACAGAACTGTGTCTTCATGTTGAGCCTGGTGGTGTTATTAATTCTTTGAGTGGTGATAAATTTGGGTTTAAGGCTAGGAAGTTCCTTTTCATCTCGTGAGAAGGAGTCCGTTAAGTCTGTGACGAGGTAAATATATATATATATATATATATATATATATATTTTGTTGATGATTTTATTCCATTACTTGCGACAAAAGTTGGTAACAAGTTAATTATATATATATATATATAAATATATAAATTAAAATAAACATAGTTTGAGTATCTAACAATTGTTTCAGAACCTTCTCGGCTCCTCCTCAGGGATATACTGATGAGCAAAGATTATACCCGCCAAAACACAATCATAAGAAAGAAAAAAAGAAAAAACAAGCAGACAAATTACATTTCAAAAATTTTCAGATGAGAAATCCTTTTACACAAGATGACAACTCTGACACCTACCTATCTACTCATAAGAAATTCGGTCATGCTCAAACTTTTGGCAGGACCGACTAGACTCGACCGTCTCCTCTTCCTTAACAACATGCACACACACCGAGAAACACTCACACATACATACACCCACGCTTATACGTACACATCTATATTCTCACAAACACACATACACACTTATATATAGATGTAAAATTAAAAACATATATACATATAAATATACACACACACATACACCCATATATATATATATATATATATATATACACATATATATATATACACACACACACTTATAAATATATTTATCTATTTTGCTTAAACTTTTGGCAGGACCGACTAGACATATCCGTCTCCACTTCCTTAACCACATGCACACACACCGAGACACACTCACACACATACATCCACGCTTATACGTACACATTTATATACTCACATACACACTTATATATAGATGTAAAAATAAAAACATATACATATATATATCCACACACACCCATACACCCATATATATATATATATATATATATATACATACACACATATATATATACATACATACACACACATATATATATATATATTAAATTATATTTACCTAGAGACAACGTCGTTTTGAGCTCTCATCACTGTAGGGGGGGGGGTGATAATTTCAGACGGTCACAAGGCACGAACCCGGTTCAGAGTCACCTTTGACTCAGCATGCTTCTGCTCTATTCTCTAAGCCATGGGAAATTATCACATGATAGAGAGAAATTAAGTTATATTTGTGCCAATTGCAGCGGGCTATAAACATCAAGACAATCTACAGGACACAACAAACTTTATCGGAGCCTCACTTTGTAGCTCAAGTGAATGTCTATTTTTTAATATCTCCAAAGAGTGTTCAACTTAAATTTTCTAGAAGGGGCTTATATAAATTCATAAATATATATTAAATTATATTTACCTACTGACGGGGTGATAATTTCAGATTGTTACAAGGTGCGAACCCGATTCGCAGAGTCACATTTGACTCCGCACGCTTCCACTCTATCCTCTAGGATAATATATATACAGGGTGGGCAAAAATAAGGGTCCTATTTTTAAACATTCATAACTTTTTTATTTATTGATTTTTTTTTTTTTTAGAATAAGTAAAGGACCCCTTCCGAAGCAAGCATGAGCCGTATTAGCCCTAAGGAACGTACCCTCATTTAGAAAACATTATTTTTGCTTAAAAAACTCAAAACAGTGTAAAAAACAATACTTTAGTTTTTGTAAGTTTTAAGAAGTGTTTTTCGGCTAAAATTTGTTTTGTTTATTTCATAAAGTTTGGTGAGTTTAACTTTTATTTTGTGGAAGTTATTCAAATTCAAGTTATTCAAATTTAAAGATAGGACCCTTATTTTGGCCCACCCTGTATATATATATATATATATATATATATATATATATATATATATATATATATATATATTTCTGATTAATAATTTTTGCTCATGAATCCAATTTCAAATTTAATGACGTACTATTTAATTTTTCTGGTAAGTAACTACTCAATTGCATTGTTTTTTTGTTTTATTAGTAAAAATGAAAGCCAATATTATAACCGATAAGTAATTAAACAAGTCACAATTTAACACATGAAATCATCATATTTTCCTTCTCATATATTTACATTACTTGCTTTCAAAAATAATTATAATCGATACAATTGCGAAGTATAAGCACAAAAGGAAAAATAATAAACAGCAACAATTAAGAAAATAATATTTTTATGGGCCTTTATGCATAGAAATAAACAAAAATATTATCTAGCTATGAAATGTCATAATAATTTAATTTTTTTTCTATTTCTACAATAATGGCTGTCCATAGAAAGAATGGCTCTACAAAATAGTGGCATCTCAGAAAAGGCAATGTTAAACATCCAATTATTTGAGAGGATGATAAACTAAAGAAGAAAAAAAGTATAAACGAAACGTTTTTGAACTTTTTAGAAAATTTACTTTCCAAACAGAAGCAGAGAATTAAAGTTATGGGAAAATAGCTAAAGAAAATATTGGAAGAAATTTGAACAAGAAAAATGAAGAAATGAGACATGACAAAAAAGATCAATAAGAATGAAAAATAAAGGAATGAAAAGTTTTAAAAAATAGTAAAATTTAAGACAATGGCAAAATAAAAATAATTATTTTATCTGGGTTTTTTTTGTTTTGTCTATTTGCAGTTTTTAAGTTTTTAGTTTAATCATTTTTTAGTGAGATTTGTTGTATTTACACTCACTGTTATCAATAATAGTTTTTGTTCTTACGACAAATAGTATGTATAGTAGTGATAATAATTCAGATATTGTTTATTTTTCTAATGGTCTTATTTAAAATACTTGCAGAAAAGGTCAGGATTCTATTTTTATCAATTCAAACAACTGTTATTTTCTGTGATCTTGATTTTTGAGTTGTTTTTTTTTATCATGACTGACAATAATAGTGAGCGAAATAGTGTCAATCGAAATTAACATTTTTTTAGACACCTGGTAACAGCTTAAATCTCTCTATTTCATGGAATCATTTTAAAGCACAACAGATGTTCAAATAAATCAAATGTAACCCTTTACTCTCATTATTTACTTTTTCTATGGCATAACTTTTGTTACTTAAGTATTTGCTGCATTAATAGCATCACTAATTTTTTGATCCCAAACATTATTATTATTTGTGACTAAAATGTTTTTTTTTTTTTTATCTTAACTTATAAAGCTCAACAACAGTGAGTAATTAATTGATTAAGTTTGAATCTCACCGTAAACGTAATATTTGTTGTTTATATTTAATTTTTGATATTTGTTATTTCTTTTTGATATTTGTTATCCGTTTTTTAATATTTAGTATTTATTTTTAATATTTGTTGCTAATTTGACCATTTTGTTGTTATTTGATTTCATCATCCTGTTTTTGTTTTATGCTTTAAAACAATGACTGATGCTAATCTCATATTTATATTGATTTGTGATAATTATGGTTTATTACATTACATATTATTCACACCCATATTAATTAGTGGTTCCATAGTAGTTTAAGTGACAGAAAGTTTTCTTGATCCCCCCCAGCAAATTCTTGTCTTCATAGTTCCAGTCTTTCTTTATATCTCTAACTATTTCAGTCGCTTCACATAGTTTTTTTGGGTTCCAGTGTAGCTGATCACAGTTAGCATCAATGTTAATATCAGTTCTTTTACTTCTCTAAAAGTATAATAAATCGTTGTAATGATTGTGCCCCAGCGGATCACAAGTACGTCTAGTAACATTTTAATTTTGAACTGCAGCTTTTCTTCTTCAGCTATTTTTAATTTGAAGTTGAACGTTTTGAATTATAAATTCACTGTTTTTAATTTGAAGATAAAACGTCTAGTTGTAAAATTTTCTCTCTGATACTTGCATTACTATTTGCAATGAAATGAAGATCCTTTGTTTATTAGCAAGTAGAAATCCACGTAGTCGGTGTAAAAGCTACTGAGTCTGCAATGGATAAGTAATACTTATATTTGCCCCAAGGAAAGTTAGTAATAAAATAGACATTAAAAAAAAAAACTATCTGTCTTGTTTCTCTGATTCATTAATATTTTCTAAGAATAAAAGATATTTCCAGAAATAAATTTCCACAATATGGCACTCAACATAAAATTCGCAAGTTCATATTATTTCCTCAAAAGAGTTCAATTATTATTGGAATTTAGATCATAATGGGAAAAATTCTATTAAAAAATCCCATTACAAGCCCATTTTGAATGTCAGTGCGAAATAGAATCAGAAAAAAAACTACATATTTCACATATTCAGAAAGATTTATTGTTGAAGTCTAGATAGCATATTTGATACTCTTATATCTATATTCTGTTCTATTTCATGATGCTGCCATATATGTGAATACATATATACAGAGTAGATAGAAAGTATCAGTATAATTAATCAAACAAATATAATGTTCCACATGAATATAACTTCATCTTACCATAAATATTAACTGTACAAAATAATGTTTATTTAATATCCTCAGAGAGTATGTACATGCGTATATCATGTCAGGAAATTGTTCATCAGAAGGCTTAATAGGATACGTGTATGCGTGTCGTGATACGACAAAGCAGCTGTCTGTGAATGAATGTATATATATATATATATATATATATATGGAAAATGAAAAAAACGAAAACCATAAATATTATCTATGTATCTATCAACGCCTCGTGTTTATTTCAAAACTTCTTCGGGATGATTGGTTTGAAGAAATAATCCACATGTACAAATATGTGTGTGTGTATGTATATATATATATTACATAATAAAAAATGTATTTATTAATAAATCAGATCTTATAAATCCCCAGGATATATTATATACTGCAGATATATATACTTAATTCAAATATCTATTTAGGCTGCATTCTTTCATTTAAGTGAACATTGTTAAATATAACAGAATTGTCTGCTTGATTATACCTTTATTCATTTAAAAAACATTTCTGATGATCTTTTTTGTATTTAAATAAAAAAATAAGTTTTTTTCATATGTATTATGAACGTTTTCGATTGTTCGTCGAATCATCTTTAGGTGACAAAAACACATGATCAAAAAAATCTGGAGAAAGAAGGTAGTTTTTCAGCGTGTTCACACGTAATCGCCTAAAAAGTAGAATCTAATTAGGGGGGGGGGAGATGGAGCGATTTAGTGCAGGATGTTAATCTACAATTATAGCAAAATATGATTCTATTTTTTTGTAATTTAGAGGGGGGGAAAAAATGATAATAGTGAAAAGGGGGAGGGGGGGTTGTAAACATTAAACATTAAGTTTGTCATTAAACTTTACAAATAAGGCATTTACTTAGCTAATTAAAAAAAAGTTATTTATTTATTTTTCATGTAAAATGTAAAAACTGCACAAATAGTGTGTGTGAGAGAGAGAGATTGAGAGGAGGAGGAGGAGGAGGAGGAGGAGGAGGCAGAGCGAGCATGTGAGCAAGACAACCACCCTATCCCTCTCGTTTCTTTCTCGCTTATGCTTCGTAGATAGCTGGTTAGTTAATTTAAGGAATTTTACTCATTTATCCGTTTTTCTTTTAATTAAATAACTTTAATTAATTCCTATTAATATCGACGAAACGATTGCATGCATATAGTAAAAATAGCACAATACAATTCGAAATTAATACCACCAAACATTAATTTTTTATGAACGGTTTAAAAATAGTTATACAAATAAACTCTCTCTCTCTCTCTCTTTCAATCATTATTCTTTACTATGTATACAGTATTTCAAAATATTATGTTGTATTATTGATTTAAATAGCAGTAACCTGTTTTGATGGTAATATAGGAGTGATAAATAAAGACTTTTACATTTATTCATCGTATATATATATATATATATATATATATATATATATATATATATATATAAGGTTAATACAACAGCAGATATAAGAGGCAACTAATATCTTTAATTAATGAACATCCGGATAAAAATAAAGCTCAATATACTGGATAGAGCATTAATAGCAATAGATAAAGTGAAAGAATAGAATAAGGTGCGAATCAAATTTTATTACAGTTCAATGTTCAGGCAAAATTCTTTAAAGTCCTTAACTCATGAGTTTTCAAAGAAAATCTTCTCCTCAGAGGACCATTACCGCAATGACATTACTGCAGGTAATAAAAATTAAACTTTGAAAATATATTAAAAAAATATATATAAAAATACATAAAGGTATATAAAACATCAAATATATCGGCCCAAAACATACTTTTTTGTAAACCTATACAGTTCACCCAAGTCAACAAGCTTAAAATAGCTCTAGGCAAGATATCAAAGAGGTTGATTAAAAAATAATCCAAATGGTGAATGGTGGTCCAAAAATTCAAAAAGTTATCCAGGCAAGAAATTCGTTTGCTATCGATGCAGTAGATAGCAGTGAAAAGTGTATTCAAGGTGTATGCAAATTAATAAAACGATATAATGAGAGAGAGGGGAGAAACTTTAAGCAAAGGTTATTCTGGCTAGAATTAATTCATCTACGTTTTTAACAGATAAAAAACCCATATATTATCAAGTCTCCAGGATAAAATTAAAATCTTCAGTTAAAATTTAGCTCAATCATCAATATTTTATATCAAGCAGAGCATTTCCTATATAAATAGTGTATATTTCAAAATTTCAAAGCATTAGTTATGATTTCAATATTTCAAACACGCTCTAAGAATGAATACTCAGCCATGTCACTTTCCATATATGCACATTTCTAAAAAAATATTTTTATTAGTAAAATTACATTTAAGTAAGGATACTGAATGTAAATGATTTTCTTCATCAGTATATTTAGCAATTTTTAAACATTGTTAACCTTATATTGACATATCATAGGCACCCAAAGAATAATTCCGAGTTAGGAGAGTATATCAAATAGAACACAAATTTCATGGATTTTTTACAATGATAAAAAAGTGGCTGAAACGAACATGTATTACTTTTCACTTCTTTAATAAATCAGTATATATTTTCCGTATTTATTTCAACAGTGATCAATACGTATATATATAATTATTTATAAATAATATTTTTTCAAATTAACCCATATGAACATGTGTTTCATGCTAAACCTGCAATCATCAGTATGGGAGAAGACAATCCCTGTCGGTCACACGGTTCGAACCTCAATACGAAAGTCATATTTGATTCAGTAGTCGAAGCACATACCGATGTGCCCACCATGCATCTGAATAGAAATGGGAGAATAAATTAACGTCTAAATGGTAATTTCAGTGGCCATATCAGCAAGCCATCAAGAAAACTCAGTAAGTGGGGCCTAGAGTATTAGAAATATTACATAATAGAAATAAAACATACTTTTTTTTAATTAAGAAAAGTTAAAATATATCGTGCTTAATTATTAGAGAAATCTCCTTGTTGCCAATTATCTTTGAAGAGAACATTGCATGTGAGAATGGTTCTGCAGGGATTTGTCAAATGTAAAGGCCATCAATTGGGGAAAAATAACTGGTTTCATTCTACTGATTGATTGATATTTAGTCCATTTTATGTTCAAGGAATCCCGTTGAAGCTGATTCAGTAAAAAAAAATGTTTTCTAGCAATCTTCAATTGTCAAATGTCAAACCATTCCAATCAGAAGATTAAATATTTCAATTCAGTGTCGTAATAATGATAACGGATCGAAGATTATACAATTCTTTGTATCGTTTGTATCATTTTCAGTCACACGGTGGCATCATTTCTAAGTGAAGACGCATTTATGTGACTTACGAACTTATCACTTCAATGTGAGAAATGGCAAAAGTTAGAAATTACGTTCAGCTCCTTGATTTGTGAAGAATGTAAAATACTTAAATGTCAGCAATGTGTTCCAGGTCGGTCACATTTATACAAATGCTTAAGTCGTCAAACATAAATGGTACTGTTAAATTCCTCTTGCTATCTTGCCATACTGTTAAGAGAAAGGCCGTCTTGATTTCGAACCGTGTCATCATACCGTTTTTCTGCTGTCAATCAAAAATGATGAATTGTGGGAATTTACTTTCGTAAGCACAACTCAATGGTTAGGGCGTATGATACTTTTCTGAGACGTCCTCTATTAATGTTCTGATTTTTATTACTGCTAGCAAAAATACGTTTCCTCTGGTTAGATATTTTTGCTAGTATATATATAAACGAAGATATACTACCCTGCCCCCCCCCATCCTAAGGAGGAGGTAATACCTTGAAGCATGGTATAATGACGAACGCACCTATACTACACTACTCCTCCTAAATAAGGATGTAATTCTTGGAATGATGATCTCATGACAACGGAACAAATACTACACTACCTGCTCTCCTCCAAAAAAAGGAGAATGTAATCCCTGGAAGGATGTTATCAGGATCATAGACCAAATATTCAACTACAACAAAAAAAGGAGGAGATGATGGCTGTGAAGATGGTCTCATCAAAACAGAACAGATACTACACTACCTCCCCCTGAAAAGAAAGGCGTTTTAAAAAAATGTTGTTTATGAGCACAAATGTACCATAATACTTGGCTTCTGAATTTTAAACTTTAATTCAAGCCATTAAATAAAACAAATAAATTAAATCAAAACTGGGTTGTCTTATCGTTCGTCTGTCAGAACAATTTTTTTTAATACATTAAGAAATTTGTTTCATTTCGAAATATCAGAGATCTTAACTACTTTTAGAAATGAAGAATATTGTATTAATAGTAAATAATAAAGTCCTAACAAATAAAGCTGCCGCCATGACTGGAAATCAAAACCGAAACCTTGAGATCTTTAGTTAGAGGTTCTACCAACTGACCTATTTAGACTTTCTTATAAGTAAAACATTACCTTAACAATATAAGCATAACTTTGGTGTGAGGTCATAGATTTATGTGTTTCAAAACATGAATTCAAAGATAAGTGATGATAACAAATAAATAAATGAATGGGTAAACCTTATCAATAACGTTAGAAATTATTTTAATAGTCCTAAATAATTTATTTTGCTTTAACTACGTATTGTATATAGTTCTTTGAAATATAGATAACTTGTTTACATGAATGAGTTTAGATAGAGTCAAGCACAAATGAAAAACATCTAATTATTTGCTATTCAAAATAACTGTTATGCATGGATATAAAATACTATTTTTGAGTTTAAATATTATTTTAAAAGTTAAAATATTTTAGTATTAAATGTTAGTGTTATATCTCCAGCTTGTTTATACTGAAGAAACAAACACAACAATAAAAAAATGTCTTTCTTTATTCGCTATATTAACATCCATAAAAAGTAAAGATTTTTCTATAGCATTAAGAAATTCGTCACCAAATGTCTTCAAGCTGAGCTAAAAAATGAGAGCGATAAGACCGTCTTTGTGTATCACTGAAGTTTTCTTCTCACATCTGCTGTCCTATGTTGCTTATCTTATGGGAAAAGCATGCCTATAGCTAGCATGATTTAGGATGTTGTTCAAATGAAGCTCAGCTATTTTTCTCTACTCACCGGGATCAAATGTTTGACTTCTACAAATATTTAAGCGGGTCTAGTGTGGCACAAGACCATTCAATATTTTACAGTAGATTGGCAAGTTTATTTGTTCTTAATTCAAAAAAAGAATTTATAAGATTGAACAATGTTTCAGAATTTTCTAGATAAGGATTGATAATTTGGATTATTTATATTATTAAGACTACTGTTCTCATCTTGGATGTTAACGCTTAGGTCGATATAACCTCCGACTTTTTTCAGGTGCGTCTTATCAAACTCAGGAATCTTTATGTTATAATTCGGAAATCTGTACAGAATTTCGTATGGAACCCTTCATTCAAGATCAGAACAGTCCTTCAAATAATACAAGATTGAATAAAAAAAAAATATTTATAAAGATATTTTTTCCAATGTAATTTAGAGAAGTGTAGCAAGGTTGGTAAAAGCAGCAGCATAAAAAGAAGGAAGGGAGGAATATAAGCTACGGTAAAACGATAGGATAGAAAAATAAAAGAATGATGAATTCAAAAAGATGAAGAAGCGAGTCTGCTAAATAAATAAAAAAATCAAGAACTAAAATTAAAGAAAAAAAGAAAAAGTAAAAAAGAAGAAAACATTTTTTTTTAAATGTCCTTCTTTCTAATTGAAAGTTAACTATTAACTTTAATCTATAAAATAAAGACAAAGAAGAAAATTAATTTTGTTTTTGTTTTTCTGTGGGTTATTCAATAATTGAAACATCATTTGATAACTCGATATATTTGGCTTTTCAAAGCCATAACAGTCAATGTGTAAAAATAGCATTTGAGAATTCTTCACAATCGGTATCATTTGGCCATTTGAACAGTTGTTCCTAAATTATTTGATTCAAGTTTGATAATATTCTCCCATGACAACAAGCAACGGAGGAGCCCATAAAAGGGGTATGGCTTTAAATTTGAATTTCTCTCTCTTCTCTTTATTCGTGTGAAAATTCACTTGACAAAATCTTTTTATAGATATTGATTTTATTAATCCACATTTTTTAATTAAAAACAAACAATTAATCCTAAAACTTTTAAAGACTACTTTTCATTACCCAAAAATATTCTATTACATCTTTGCATAATAGTTATTTTCAGTTTGTCTTTTATATGACACGATGCGGTATTTTACTAGTGCAAAATAATTGGTCAATTACGTTAAATCAGTTATGGAATGATTAATTAAAATAAAGTAGGCTCAACAAACTTTTGGGTAACAAGTATCACCAATTTTTGATCAAAACAAACGATTTTATTTTTAAGACTGAAAGGTTATATTTCTCGTGTTTAAATGGCAGCCGGAGAAAACATCTCTTTTGATTTAACTGAGTTATCAAGACAACAAGAATCATTTTCACTTAGAATTTAACAGCTCAGATTGATTATTCACCACAATTAGTTTGGAGTAACGCAGATGACTAAATTGTGTTTGCAATTTAAAATAGTTATTTGCTATTATATTTTTGGAATGACATATTTCAATTATAATTTGAAAAGCAAGCTATGCAGCCGGTAACCAACGTGTGTTTACGATTCACAAAAGGTTACAAAAAGCAGCTGCCATGTCTGATGATATACGTACATATCAATTAAGAATTAGGAACAAATGTTATTTCTGGAGTAAGATCAGGCATATATATAATCGCTATACTAGAGGGTTTTCCTACATGTGAAACGAAGGCATTCATTAACTGACCAATCGTAGAATAGCAGAAAATGCGAAATTTTCAGTGAAAAAATTGATCCTTGAAAGGTTTCTTAAGCAATCAGTCAATTCAAGAGAGAGAAGGGGAGTACAAGAGAGAGTATGTGTGTGTGTGGGAACAGGAATAAAAAAAAACTAAGAATTATTTTCTAATTCGACCGCCTCTAAAGGATAAAAGCTCAAAGTAAATTTCAAAGTTCTATAATCAAGACTTAGCACCAGTAAAACTCCTCAACTTGTCTTTTCTCTCCAACAAGAGCAGCATAACTTTTTTTTGTTTTAATTAGTTTTAACCACCTGTGTTTCAATAAATGTTTGCTATTGTTTATGGCGAGTTTTTCTTGTTTTAGTGTTGCTGATAAAACCGACCACTTACTCAAGTCTCTGATTAAATTGCGTTAGCACCAAAATTCTGCAGATCTTTTAAATACAGTATTGAAACAGAGCGATTAACAGAGCAACCAGTCGGAATGCATGTGGTCATTGTATTGATTTACTCCTCTTCAGGAGTTAGGCACAAGGCCAGTTTTTATCTTACTCCCACAAGTAAGATGTGACCCAAGGTCGGGTCGGGAAAGTGGGGTTCAAAAATTGCCTGGGCAGCCCCGTCAGCATTCCACGGTAGGGGCGCCTCAGGCAGTAAGCAATAAACTTACTCTTCCACAAAGAGGGGAGGCGAAGCTTGGGAGGGTGGACTTCCTAGAACTGCACAGGACAGACCCATAGACCGGCGAAAATCAAGCCCCGAAGGCAAGACAATACCAGTTTATGGAGTGCAGTATCCATCGGAACGGATACTACACTTTGATCTGTGGTCATTGTAGCATCTGACCACATTTCAATGTTTTTAGTCATACTTGAGACATCTCGGTTCACATAATATTGTTTTATAGTTGAAAGATTACTAAGCGGAAGTACTGTTCTCAGTCATGTGACAAAGCTATCCAGAAAGAGTATGCAATTCATTTCATATACACTACAGGCCACTATGTTGCTAATAAATGTGTGTACATTACGACCGTAATAGGTTTCCTCTTGTTTTTATGATACATTATTGTAAATGAATGCTTCAAACTTACTTGAAGTTGATTGTTGTATTGGATGAGATGATCTATTTGAAATATCTCATATGAATCAGCTGAATCATTTTTACATTCTGACATTTAACTTTTTAGCCTCATTCATATTGTTATATGTGTTATATCTTGTGTATGGCTTGTAAATTCATGCCAGAGTCTATTTTCTTCCTAATTGTGTGTCTTTATTTGTTTTACTTTACTGGTTCGTTGTTAATTTCTAGTTTTCTGTATCCTCTTGTTACCCTTTCTTCATTCCTTTCTTGATCAAAGAGTCAATTCCGATAATCCCTTTCTTTCTCCATCTCTTTGCATATCATTCTAAGGTGCATTGCCTTATACATTGCCATCAGTTTTCTCATTATTCTGTTAATTTTCTTTAGTTCTTTCTTTGTTCAATTCAGAAAGGTCCACAGTATCTGCCGATTAATATTACCCAAGTATTGATTCTCTTAATAAGGTTTCCTCAGTAGAGTTTTATTTCTAATATTATTATCATTCTTCTGATGTTACCCCTTTTTTCATTTCTTCTTGAAATTGCATGATGCTATCTGCTTCTAAGATTCAAAGCTAATTATGGTTTTCTTTTTTATTGAATGCCTTGGGGGTTTCCTGGTGAGGTTATGCTGTTCTGTTGCTTGAGTTTTTCCGATGATAAGAACAGCACCAAACTTTGATCCTGTGACCACTTTAAATCCTGATGATCGTATAAAAGGTTTTAGTTCCTTCTTTATTTGAGACTTTCTAGGCATTAGTTAAGCATTAGTTTAGTATTATTCAGTTTAATGTACAGACATCATAGATAATGATAATAATATTAATACATGAATATTTTCTATGGAAGAATATAGATGTAACGTTTTGTCAGTAACAGAATGAAAACCTGCTGTACTAATCCATATGCAAATAAGCCTATAATTTTTCACAGGTATAATTTACTTGCCACTATTTACTTCCCTCCTCATGAGGACAAGTTTAGACACAAGTTCGTTTTTATGTGAGGGATAACCCCCCCCCCCAAAAAAAAAAATAGTCAAGAAAGATTCCTCCTCCTCCGACCAAGGACAGAACAGATACTAGACGATCCTAACCCGAAGGCCAACAATGCAAGTAAGTTAAAGAACGAAACAATTAGCAGATGAAAAATGTTAGGTTTATTTCTATATGCACAGTTTCAAGAATAAATTTCTGTTTGCTGTTTAATGCTAATCTTATATATAAAGTAGAGACGATGTTCCCCCTGTACCTTCTCGGAGAATGGGAAAATAACCACATGCATCTAAACTCACCATTATATTACACTTATTCACTCGAGCGTGTTTTAGTAAAATTGTTATTTTTTTCCAGCTAACACTAAATATTACATTTGGCCCACCATCTACGGCTCTCCGACAAACCAACTCCATATAGGTGGTAGCAAAAACTTTTCTCCCTAACAATTCTGTACTGTCACTACACTCATCGACACTGGGAACTAATACACACAGTTTAATTTTCACAAAACACCCGTTCTTATTTATTATTTGCCTGGTAATCAAGCTTGGGTTAATTGCCCTATTTTCACATGTATTTTTAACCCGAAACTGTGGCGCAGTCGTTAAGAAGGCAGTTTTCATGATCGCCAGTTTTAGCGTTCGATCCCATTCTACTCTATCACTTTTTTTAAAAAATTTAAACACGGTAGACGAGGGAGAAAAACAATAGGCCGTTTCTTTTTTTATTCGACGTCATGCAATAGGTAGTACGTTCTCCCGTGCAACGCCGGGCGACGGGTTCCGCTAATACCTAATAAAGAAATACTAACCAGCAGAGCGTTACCACTGTCGACGAGTCTATCAGGCATGTGTACACAGTGTGATGATGTATGGAAGTGAAACCTGGCCAGTGAGGGTTAGGGACATACATGGAGAGGAATGATATTAGAATGATACAATGGATCCGTAATGTGAGTCTTAAACACACTTAGATCTGATGACCCCAGATGGAAATAAAATATGGACAGTATAAGGAGATGTATGCAGAACATGAAGGAGACTTCAATGGTATGACCACAGTTCTTGGGTTAGTAGATATAGAACAGTTGAGGGAGCAGGGTCCGTTGGCATAGGTAGACCAAGGAAAATATGGGAGGAAGTGATAAGGATGACTTGAGAGAAAGAGGGTTAAATAAAGACTTAATTAGAGATGTGTCAGTTTGGAAGTCAAGTTCTAAAATCTATCAAACACATGCCAGTATGTACAATGGATGTTAAACTGATGATGATGATGATGATGATAAATTGAAAACCTGAATAAAATCATTTTGTGATTATTTAGTGTCAAGACACAATTTCTATTGTAAACGATTCATTATATAAATTGAACACAAGTTGTTATTTTGCCCATAAAAGGAAGAGAATGGCATTATTAGTGTTCGAAATGACCATAATAAATTTGATTTGATCTGAACTTGGCTTGGCCGATTCTATAGTCTGTAACAGTATTCCTTAGGCCAATACACATTAAAATTGTGTAAATTTACTGCAATTCTGAAATCTCAAATTAGTTCAATTATCTCATACAGATATTTCTAAGATTGGAAGATTAATTAATTCCAAATTAATTTCTGTTAATCAAATTTACTTGTTGTCCTTTACTTTTCTTCTTATTTTTTTTAATCGTTTGATTATTGCTGAAACCTGATCCCTCATTTAAAGTTGAATACTTTAATAAATTCAAGATGATAAAATTCCAAGTCAGTGTTTCATGCTGCTGCATAAATATCGATTCTCAGATTTGATCATACCTTTACTGAATGTTTACGAGAACATTTTTCTCAGACAAAATCTTATTTTCAAGCTTTTTAAAATTCTGAATAAAAAAATCTAATCCATACGAATATAGATATAATAATAGGCATATCATAACATTTAGTTGAAATCCAGTTCACATTACTTTTAAATGATGAACTTAGTTTCTCAGAGACAAGTTCAAAATTTAGATATTTTTCAGATAATCATTTACATATGCAAGTATGAAAAGGATAGAAAGGGAAAACAAATTATTGATTATCTTCAAGTAAATATCACAATAAAATGGTTTATATATGGCAACAATAAAGATTTGTAAAATGAGTTTCTCTTTTCTATGCAATGAAGTGAATGATTGATCATGCACAGTTTTATTATCAGGGTTGGGGTATGAAGAACTATGGCTACAGCAGAAAAAGTAATATGAGATTGTACAGCCATGAGATGAGATCACATGGGCTATCTAAGACCATTTTTTTGTCTAGGTAAAGGAGACAAAACAGATATGGAAAGGAGTAGACACACTAAGTGAGTTGGAAGAGAGGAGTTTTTTTGAAAGACAAAGCCAAAGCTTTATCAGTGTCAGGAATCAGCAGACAAACCGGTGTTGATACTCTATGCCTGGTTTTTGGCCTTTTGGCTAAGATCAAAGTGTAGTATCTGTTCCGATGGATACTACACCCCATAAACTGGTATTGTCTTGGCCTTCGGGGCTTGATTTACGCCTGTCTATGGGTCGGTCCTGTGCCGTTCTAGGAAGTCCACCCTCCCAAGCTTTGCCTCCCCTCTTTGGGGAGGAGTAAGTTTATTGCTTACTGCCTGAGTCGCCCCTACCGGGGAATGCCGACGGGGCTGCCCAGGCAATTTTTAATGGCTAGAGTGCTCACTTTCTCGAGCGCTGGCTTTTCAAACCCCACTTTCCCGACCCGACCTTGGGTCACATCTTACTTGTGGGAGTAAGATAAAACTGGCCTGGTGCCTAACCTCCTGGAGAGGAGGTAAATAAATACTCTTTTTCCTGAACATCTTTTAAGTAGCTTCATTGTAGCTTCCTACATGTGGATCAGGTCTGGGTCGCCATCTTGGTTTTTTTCTTTGAAAAGAAAGCTGGATTACGATCAATGGATGAATTGATGACTAAAAATACCCTCTTTAATATATTCATTTATTAAGCATAGATTAACAATATATATTTATATATATTAATTGAAAATTTTGATTTCACATTTTGTTGTAATATATTGCTAATCAACTGAATATAATTCTAGCGTCTGTGAATGACAAATTAATTCAGATTAACTGAAATCCTTACAAAAAACTATATTTAGTCTTTTGTAAATTATATAATTGCTCTTATGTTATAGTTCTCCAAGAAGGTCCACTGAAATCTATGAGAAATAATAGACTATTATAAAACCCTTGTAATCTATAATATGTTAGCTACAGAGAAAATGATTTGATTCATGCAGATATATTATTTATATCAATCAATGATTAATTCCCAACACAGACAAATATTAATTGTAACTGGTGCGATCTTTCTAAAGGTACCTTTAACCCTATTTCTCTTCATTAGTTTTTCTTATCTTCGTGCAAGAGATCTGTTCTCACGATTGAGCAAATAAAGTATTTATCTGAAGCATCTTTGAGTGCTATTGACCATTCTCTAGTAATGGTAAAGTGATTGCACTAATATTTCATTTATTCCACACCAAAAGTAAATCTCTTCTGCAAAAAATAACAAACTAAAACTGAAAAAGTATCCAGAGAAACAATCCTCCTTGTCAGTAATCCTTAATAAATATAGTCTTAATGACTTATATATATATATATATATATATACATATATATATATACATATATATATATATATAAACATATATATAAACATATTATTTATGATAAGCCCTATTTTTAGGAAAAACATAAAGCTGAGCACTGTTAGACGATATTTAAATTAGACATTCACTGAGCTACAAAGCAAGACTCTTGAGTAAGTTTGTTGAGTTCTCTAGTCTGTTCTGATGTTTATACTGTAATGGGCATAAATATAACTTAAAATCTCTGTATCATGTGGTAATTTGATATGGCCGTGAGGATAGTGAAAGCATGCAGATCCAAAGGTGGTTCTGTGAACCGGGTTCACATCTTATGACCGTCATAAATTATCACTTCCCTACATTAAAGAGAGCAATAAGCTTGAAACGACGTCGTCTGTAGGTAAAAATATAATTTAATATTTATTTATGAATATTATTATATATATAAATGTTTTTGTTATTACACGTATGCTTCTAGAGAACTGTTTTAAGGATGATTGGTGATGTATGAAGCATGAAAACAATGTTGTTTTCGTAATTATATTTTATTCTGATATTTCGAGCAGTTCTCTGCTCTTTTTCAAAAATTGATACGAAATGAAGAAAATCAAGAAAATTGAAACCGTTGAGAAAATAGTAAAAAAATTTCAACAGCGTGCAGCATTCATTCTTTGTTTTAACGTTCAAGTTAGTTCACGTGAAATCTCTCTGACGATTAGTAAAGAAAACCGTTCTCTTTTTAAAAAGCACATTATGTATATATATATATATATATATATATATATATATAATTTTTATTTATACAGACATATACATAATCCAGGACACTGGCATTTCGATGTTATCGATCAATAGCTGTTAGAAACTGAGATCTCATCAGGCGAAGAGAAAATCTGTTTACTTTACCTGGATTACTAATATATATATATATATATATATAGTCTAAAGAAGCTCTGAGTCATTAAAAAATGTAAAATGCAGTTTAAATCCCCAGACAAACTAACTAAATCCAAGATATTGCAGACTTAACATACATTCGTTGGAAAATTAATAAATGAAAAAATATAAGTAAAAAAAAAAATTAAAAAAAGGGGGGGGGGTTAATTATCTAAGAGTGAAACAAAAACAGGAGACCTTAAGCGTCTAATATTAACACGGGGATCATCAGCTGTTTACCATGTAACTGTTTCGGAGATTTAAAAACAGGACAGTTATAATATTCATGGCTCTCCAATGGTACTGATTATACGACCATTTCCCCAATAATCAAGTGTCGAAATAATTCAGCTTAAAATATCACTAATATATACATAAATAAATAATAATAATGATAAAATAATAATACTAATATATTACCCTTAAGACTACCGTATATATATATATATATATGTAAAGTCATCCACAGAGAAACTGTTTTGCTTTATCTTCACTGTGTCTAGACAAGCAAGTGCTGCAAGCCGAGATTGAAACTTGACCGTCTAGTAGAAAGTCGACGCTTCTAACCATTAATTCTCAAGGCTTATATAAACACTGTCAGCTGCTGAGAAGTGCACCATTTGTTTCCGTGAAGAGCTTTGCATTTTTTCTAATGGTTGTTGTCGATTTCACTTACACAGTGCTCAACCCAACAAGGGAGGGGGGGGGCTTATGTAGTCATCTATATTATGTGTGTGTTACTGTTATATCAAGCAGGTAGTGTACTTATTCATATTGTTTTTGGTGCGATGGAACTCAACACAGTTCTTCTTTTAGCAGTGGCATATGTGTTCATTGTCTTTATTGAATTAGGAGAAATTATCTGTAAATCGTATTCTCAAGTGATCATGGTTGGGAATTTTATATTCCGTCTATTACTTTTTTCAATTTTCTTTTGATGAATTTTATTCTGTCGTGTCTGCAATACTTTTAGCATATTTCTTTTATTCGTTTTGATTTCCATTTCAGTGTAGTCTATGGACAAATAACCAGTCCCAAATCATATATGTTTGGAAATTATGACCAGCTCATGGGGACGGCTTACCTGTTTGAATACTGAATTGAAAACATATATATATATATGTGTATATATTTAGCATAAATTCTTATTTATAAAATCATTTTAGCGACATATGTGCAGACATGTTTCGTCAATAGCCTTATTTGTCTTAGCCTCATGAAACCGAGTTGTTAAGATAAAACCAAAAGAACGATTCATTTATTTTTTGCTTTCATCCTACCAACTTGGCCTGACAAGACTAAGCCAAAATAAGGCAATAGTCAAAACATGTCTGCACATATGTAGCCAAAATATTAAATATATAGCTCCACTTGTTATTTAGCACTATTATAGTAAGTGTTCACTTGATTAACTCCTATGAACAAAAACTTTACCAGGATTAAATATATATATATATATATATATATATATATATTGCATTGAATGGGAGATATTTTTCACAATCAGACATATCGCAAACTAGATAAACCACAAGAGCCATAGATATGAAATCCTAGGCTCTTTAGTATGACAAATTCAAATGTGTATGCGAGGTGGATACTTTCCTACTTGTGCCATCAGTAACACACAAGAAAGTCTTCTGATCGATATCGCATAATAAAAGTCTAATAATTAACTATAATAATAGTAACATCAAATCGAGTACCAAGATTACCAATATGGAGAGCAGCAAATCTGAAAACAAAAAAAAAGTTGAGTAAAGCAAAATAGGAAGAGAAATAACTGGCAGGATTATTTATAACATGAATCAAAAGAATTGCACACGAAAACACATGAACATATCAATGATTTGTAATTGGTAAAAACAGATGATGTTCCTTAGAGTTTGTGTGACAAAAAGTCTCCTCAGTTTTCCAGTACTCGGTGCTACTTTCGATCACCATTTCAACTCACTTGATATTCTTGCACCAGCTGTTTACTACTGATAAAAGTTGGTGGTTTTCTGTGTCAGTTTCAGTTCCCTTGGACTCATGTAATGTTTTTTCTATAATTTTTCTTTTACCTCTATTTCTACTTACATGTGGTTGGTCGGCGCTACCTGGTTATGTCGGCTGATTTCCACACTCGAGGATTTTCCTTAATATTTGAACTGGTTTCATCAGTGGTGTGCATTGTATGGTGTCAATCCTCCCTTTGATTCCAATTTCTGTTAGTATTTTTGTCGGGTTTTTCTGAACTGTTCCTAGTGCTCTTATTATTATTTGTACAATTACATTACAATATATAGAGATAGATAGATAGATAAACAGACAGAGAGGGAAAGATAGTCATCCACAGACTGTTTCACTGTATCACAGCTCTTCAGTGTGGCTTGACAGGCAAGTGCTTCAAGCTGAGATCAGAACTTAACTATTTTTCGACAGTTGACGATTATAACTTAATAGTTATAATTCAGCACAAGCCACAAGGAAAGGAAATTTTAATGTTTATATAAACAATATAAACCACCGAGAGTGCTCTATTCATTTATCAATAGTTTTGGATTATCGTTAATGAAAGCTGTCGATTTCAATTATCCTTATATATATAAAAATAGTCATTAGATCAGATTTAATGCAATCTGATATATTTGAATTTTCAAATGGTAGGTTGTGCCCTTGTGCCTTCTAAAACCATTTAAAATACTCCAAAAAAAATGAAATTTAGAGAATATTTATTAATTGATGTCTAATATCTATTGTTTAAATTTTACAAAAATTAGAGGTATCTGAATTTTAACAATACAGAACTATATACAGTGAACATCGCACTACCTGATGCTCTTGCTTCATAGATTAGTAATGTCTTACTAATGTCTGTCTATTATTGTACTCTCTATTGCAATAAACTCTTTTCTTTCTTCATTATACTATTGTGTTGGTTGTTCTTTCCACTTGGCTAACAGCCTTGTGTATTGTAACCCATTTCAACGGTACAACACTTACGTGTAAGTGAGAAATACATATTTACAATGTACATTTTTGAATTTCATAAAAAACTTAATACAATCAAATGATAGGTGATAAGTTCATCTTTGCAGTTTTCTTATCTCCAACGGCCATAAATGGTTGTTGTAAGCAAAAGTATAAGCAGTGAATATAAAAAGACTGGTAATTGACAGAAAAATGCAACTAACATTCAACAACAATGCGAACCTTAAATTGAATTCACTATCCATGAGCAACTGCCACCAAACACTAAAGAAGGTAAAATAATCTTTTTGTGCTACGTCCATTTTAGGCAACGTGATGTAGCAGATGTGTTCGGACAAGATAATTGCAATTTTTTATTTTATTTTTTGGAAAATCTGATTTGTTTTTCAGACAAAGAGTTGGTGAAGCTCAAGATATTGAATTTGTTGAAATAGATTTTGATATATAAGTAGTATTTGAACATTTTTTTGCGCCATCTGTGATTTGATCTTTTCATAGAATAAAGAGTTCAATCAAAAATTGACTACCATTCATCAGAAGATAAAGACACCTTTTGACACGTTAGAAATACAAAACTTGAAAGCAATGAGTTTGCATAAAGAACACTGTGATAGCCTCTTTCTTTCTCAATCTCATTTATTTCTCCTTAACCCAACAGTAACTTAATATCTCAAGACCCAAATAAACCCAAACAAAAGACAAAATATTATAAAAGTATGAAGATAGTTTCAATTCATTTTGGTTTGTCTTTTTTACAGCATATTAGTCCTTTTAGGTAATTTAAGGACCATTTGGCATAATAGTTAATGAGTCAAGAGACCTGGATTCAATTCTCAGTTGAGTCATACGAGAGACTCAAAAATGGTACTTGATGCTAAACATACAACATTAGTGGGGATCAAGGGAAAGTGAAGCGATCCAGGGAACGGTGTGGCACTCTCCTTTACATCTATGTCAATGAAAAGGGAGCCTTCAGGTCGTCCATTTAATTTTTCAAATGCCGAAAAAAAATAACTATTGTCAATGCTTATTTGTATATAAATAGTTGGCCATAACTGGGAGAATATTGTGAATTCATACTTTAATAATGGTATTAACAAATAATTTAACATAATAGATCTGATTAGACTTGACCTCAGCATGGTCGATTCCATAGTCTGTGATGATATCCATTAGGCTAAGCGCACACATGCTTGAGTAATTTTCAAATAAATTTAGCCAACTTGGATGCAATTAGTTCAGTTTTATTACTGCAAATAAAAAAGTGATATTTTATTCTTTATTTTTAATAGCTTTCTCTTCTATGACTGGCGCTACCAAAACAGACTGTGTGAAGTTATTGACTTCCTGACTCAAAATGCACCGAACATTGATGTTTTATTGTTTTTTTCCTTTGCAAAACTCAATCATGTTTTGCAAAATCTTGAACAAAAAACAACAATTTCCTCTCCCTCAACCTTCTTCTCTCTCCCCTATTTCTTCTTTCACCCTTTCACTCAACCAAACACCATGAATAAATACGTAAACATATAAAGAACTTAAAGCATTAAAACCTTCACCAAAATGACCAGATTCAGCATTAAATGACCTGAAAAGGGTTGATATACCGTGCAACAAAAAAAAACAAACAAAAAACCACGATTAACCATGTAATGTAGGCTATATTTGGTTTAATTTACTTTTATGCAAAGGCGGTAAAAAATGAAGTTGAAGCCCTTCGTAAAAAATCAAACACTTCTGGTTGTTGTGAAAATTTTACAATAGGTATTAGACTAATTAACAAATTTTTCACAAATTTCACTTTCTTTGGGGTATTTTAAAGGATTTTAGGGAGCATAATATGAGAAAAACCTCCCATTTGAAAGTTCAAACATTCCAGATTTGCATAAAATTTCATCTATAGTAATTGAGCACCAATTAAGAGAAATACCCTGAATTTCTTAAGTTTAAGCCTTAAATGTTAGACATTTTTAGAATGAAAATCATGTAATGGATTTTGATCAACATTGGAATAAGGATTCTAGACATAAGGTTTAGTATCATTATATGTTGATTTTTATCTTAATAAGGGGACATAAAAGTGGTGCAAAAATTTATCTTCAGGATTTAATTTAATCCTTTCTGAGACAGGTATTTTTCTAGTTAGTTATAAAAGGAGTGTTAATTTGTGGAAGAAAAAATATCTGTGTGTGTTTTAGACTTGTATATTTGCGTTCAAGTGTGAAACACCCAGGAAATATATTTCCTTTTTCAGCTGCTACCAGAAAGACTGAATATATCTGACATTTATGATTTTGTTTGTTGTTGCTTAAAACAGTATCACAGGCAGGAAGCATAAGTTACGAGTTTGCTAATATTTACACCCTATGAGCTCAAATAACATTGACCCTGTACTTTTTCACCTCAGTATTACCACTTTATACATAGATACATCAGTTGTCTCATGACTTTGTATGAGACAGTTTTTGTTCCAGCTACCAATAATGTATTCTCCAGGACAGCTTATAGCCCTATCTTACTGAAAAGTGTGTCAAGGACTTTGACGAAGCCAGCTTGATCTTAGTCATAATGTGCACAGTTGGTCTACAGTAGAATGCCGGGAGACATTGAAGTTTTTATGAATTTAATTAGCGTTTTTTTTCGTTTAATGTAAAAGAATAATTGAGTGCTTAGCATCATAATTTCTGTAATTTTTCTTTAATCGATATATTACTAAAACTCTGATGATGTTGTTATCTAGCTTGCTAGTCACCGTGCACACTTTTAATTTGTACGCAAATGCTGTTGGGAGGAAAGGTGAATGAAGTAAATAAAGGGTAAATGATAAGAGAAATGGTGAGGAGAATGGGATAATGTGAATAATTAAGAGAGAGAGAGAGAGAGAGAGAGAGAGAGAGAGAAGATAGGATAAAGAGGAGGAGAGAGACAGAGGAGAAAAGAGAGAGTAAGGGGGAAGAGAGAGAGAGAGAAGTGGAGAGAGAAGGAGGAGAGAAAGAGGTTCTATTATAACATCACAATAGAATTTCATAAATATTTGGAAATTCTAAAATGTGTTCATGAATATTTGAAAAATTCGAAGTGTTTTCATAAATAATATATTAATATATTAAGCAGACATGGTCTTGTTACTAATAAAATTGAGCATTTCAAAGAAATCTTAACCCCATATCCTATATACAGTTTCGTCTATGTACATTGAATTAAAACAAATCATGTTATATCTATAATTCTGTGTAATATGTGTTTTTCAAAAGTTATACTTTACTATGTAACTACATAAACTTTACAAAGATCCCTGTTTTGTGAGCTATTCAGCTGCTAAAATGCAGAGTTAAATTTGTTACAAGTTTCAACCCTATTCCGTTCTTGTTTCCTGAATTCTAATCAAAGTAAATCAGATAGCAATGACTACATTCCAACATAATCCTTTTGTTTTGCTACATGCTGTGAGGTTCTTCATTTAATTTTATTAAATAAATTTAGCATAAATGCACATTCACGGTAAATAAGATTCAATGCTTCTAAGTGATATTAAAAATTGAAAGAGCAAAATCGATCCATCATAGCAAGGTGAAAATTAAATAAAAAAATTAAACTAAAGTTACATCAGCTTACACATTCAGATTTGGAACAGAGTACAATGCTGCATAAATGGAATTAATATATTCATAAATTCATAATTTTATTACATATATAATTTAATAATAATAATCGTTAGTGCAAAATTAAGATGTAAACATATTCAGTTTTAAACATTTCTTTTCTTCTATAAATTGTTTTTTTCTTTAAGCCAGCAGTGAATGCTACCTGTTCACTAAACAGATGGAGTGGCCACATGATCTATCGTTTTTGAATGTTGTCTTGGCAAAATTCTCTAGAAACCAATCCTTAAGTTTACTAATGTTTTCTTCCGTCGGGGTAACAGGAAGGCTTTTGGAGCGACTTGACAATTTATTCACGTACTCGATGTGTTGTATTGTGATATTTGCCTGGGTTGAAAATGTTCCACAGGGTTTGGGAAATATTCAGGCAGCATGTCCACATCAATGCATGCTGCCTTGCTGAAATAAAGTCGCTGGATCCCATCACATATGTAAAGGGCTTGCTTGGTTGTTCTTTCATGAACCTCGAATTTTACAGGTAACCATCCCTGACACACAAGTGTGAAATCTCCCATGGTCCGAACGATTTTTCTTGATGGGACTAAATTATTCGTTGTGAGCCCCATGTAAAACAGATGCTTTGGTCTCCCTAGACATATAGTGGCCCCACTATCAGGAAAAATCTTCAGCTTTGTTCAGTAGTCACCAGGGATGTTCTTCGCTTGTCTAGGATCTGGATTAGGTGAGAATGGGATGACATACGCATCTATTTCTGCTATTTTATCTTCACTTGTGGTCGTATGTATATCCCTTGTCTGGTTAAATGTGATGTGAGCGATAAGAGAATCCATAAGAGCCTCGTTAATTCCAATACAGGGGTTTCTTGCTCGGCACACTCTTGAAAGATGGTTAGTTTTCCCACAACTTCTGCATATTTGACCTCATGCAGGACATTTTAACTGGCAGGAGCTTGTTCCTGGGATACCATGATAATGGCTATCACAACCCATGCAAGCTTGAAAGTTATTTTCTTGTTTGGCGGAATTGCCGATACGAACATGACCTTTATTAGCTTGAGCACTGCTTTTTTGCTTGCAGTACATACATATGCATGCAATCGCCATGTCAGAGGTGTCAGTCATTGAAGTTTGGTCTCTCAATACCGATTCGAACACCTCAGAATGGCAGACATTTTGTTCGAGAGATTTAAGTGTTCCAGCTTTGGCCAACAGGTGTGCTTGGAGAGTATCGCTCACTATGATTTGGTCCTTGATGTACATATAAGACAGGTCATGCTCACAAAGGGGACATAAAAAGTTGCAGTTCAGGGATGTGGCCCAGAAGCAGACAAGATAGTTCTGTATTGTCTCAGTCTCACCCTGTGACATGGAGGTAAAAGTAAGGCAATGAATGATGAGATTCGGTCTTTGAGTAACCAATGTCTCTATCATTCCTAGTAGCTTGTCTGGGTCAGCGGTGAAGAATTTAGGGTGGGTGTTGACTATGGCATTCTGGATGGACTCATCAGTGAAATTGTATAGCTGTGTGTTGGCCTGAGATGTCGACATAATGGTAATTTTGATGAATACTTCCCAATCAATTCTGAATTTTCTGAATTGTTGGGGTGTCATTTCAAGATGGAGCTGGAGCAGTTTAGCTGCTGATGCCTTAGCATAAGTTACCTCAGCAGAGAGTTCCCTAGCTTCTTCAAGGATTGAGGGCTTCTCCCATTGTCGCGATTCCCAGCTCTTTTAACATGGCCCGATTCATTATTTGCAGGTTCTTTGTCAGCTTTTCACTTGCAAATGTGGCAGCATAAGTCTGAGCTGGACTAGCAGAGATCCCTGCTTTGAGAAGGTACTGCTCCCAATGTTCAGGATCCATACATCTTGTTCGTAGCGCCATATAGGAATATTTATATATAGAATTGATACTTAGGACTCAACTGTACGATCAGTTGAGCAGCAAGATAAGTAAGACCTCAAGTAATCAAAAAGCCAGTTCATAAGGAAGCTGGACTGCTCCACTATTCCAAGTTGAGCAAGTCCATTATATTAATTCTGATTGGCTGCCAGTCTGAGAGTGAATAATTATATATATAAATACTGCTTCATTAAAGCAACAATTGCCTATAGGATATTGGTGCCGGTAAGTGTTAATTTGATTCTATACAGTGCATATGGCGTTTTTGTATATAATACTGTATACTTTCTTCAAATATGAAAACGCAAGAGAAATAAATATTTTCACATCGAAGACAGCATTATGAATGAATAAGGAAGGATAATCAATATAAGAAAAGAAAGGGAAAAGAACGATAGAAAAGAAAATAGTCTATATGTAGAAATTGATTTCTGGTGACCTTCTGAAGTGTGTTAAAACTACTCCTATATTAATCTCTTAAATTTTGAATGTTGGTAAAAAGAATCAACATATTTTGAATTGCATATATCTAAAGGATAAGAAGATCTTTCAGATTTGAGAAAATTGTTATGGCAATAAGCTGATAGATTTTCTAATTCTTTATATATGTGCAATCCTATGTAAGATGGTAACACAGAAATGTGTAGATGTAAAGTTTAATTTTGAAATATATCAAAATTAATTGCCCGAACAGAATAGTTTTTAATCACTTGTATGTCTCTTTACAAAGATTAAAATCAGCATATAATGGTACTAAACCTTGTGACTAGAATCCTTACTTCACTTTTAATTAAAATCCATTTCATGATTTTGATTGTAGGAGAGGTCTCAAATTTAAGGCTTAAGATGAAGAGGCCTTAAGAATAAATTAAAATTAATCTTATATTCTTTATTCATGTCTAATGACTATCGATAAAATTCAATGCAAATCTGAAATATATGAATTTTGTAAATGGGAGATGGTGCTTATATTATATCTCCTAAAAATCTGCAAAGAAACTGAAATTTGGGGAATAGTTATTAATTGATGTCTCATAGCTATTGTTAAAATTTCACAAAAATCGAAGGTATCAGCCCCTTTACCCCCTTTGCATAAAACTAAATTAAACTAAATATAGCAAACATTTGAACCTCTTATACCTAGCAGCTGTGTTAAATATTCATAATTGTCTGTTAATTTGTTTAAAACTATAAACATACTTGTTGGCATCCGTCAGTAGCAATGACTATGAAGCAGCACCATCTTGATATGTTGTTTGTGAGCATATTCTTGTGTGATTGTAGAGGCTGTTGGATGTTGTGTTACTTCGGCTGGTTAGTCTGCCTGTTGGCTTGCTTTTCCTTTAGCTTTCTTTGCAGCATTTTCATTGTGGTCATTCCCTGTCGTATCTGTTTCTTCTAGGCAGGTCTGTGAGCTGCAGAGGCTTCCCATGAATTGATGTCCATTGAGCAAGCCTTCATATCTTGCTTTCAGACATCCTTGAAGCAGAGATGAAGACAACCCTCTTTTTCTTCAACCTGAGGCAAGCTTGCCATAGAGAAGGTCTTTAGGAATGTGTCCATTATCCATCCTGCGCACATGGTCACGCCAATGAAGACGTCGCTCACACAGTAGGGAGTAAATGGATGGGATGCCTGCTCTTTGCAAAACATCATTGTTATTCACTCTGTCCTGCCATGTGATACTAAATAGTCTATGTAGACACTTCATACGGAAGACCTGGAGTTTCCTATCCTGTGTTGCGTATGTGGTTTAGGACTCACTCCAAAACAGTAGAATACTGAGAACGCATGCTACTGTTTTCCCAGACTCTTTTAGTTAGTTTAAAGAGGGCTATGGATGCCTTGCCAATTCTTTTGTTGAGCTCTACATCCAATGAGACGGTGGCTGAAGCGGTGGCCCTAGGTACTGTAACTGGTGAACGACTTCTAGTGGTGTGACTTGGATTGAAATGCTGGGTTGGCAGGTGGTTGCTTGTCCCATAACTTGCGTTTTCTTCTGGTTGATGGTGAGGCCGAATAGGTTGCAAGCATAAGAAAACCTGTCCATCAGTCTTTGGAGACCGTCTTCCTGATGCGATGTCATGGCTGCATAATAGCAAACAGCATTTCCCTGATTTGGACTGACCTGGTCTTGGTCTTTGAGTGGAGCCTGGCGATTTTAAATAGACTATAGGCATGTCTGCTCTGTAAAGCTGAGCAGCCCTTAGCCAGGAAGATGCTATTCCACCACTGGCCACCTGCCTTACTGGGTTCGTAAGGCATAAGATCATTCTAACAAGTGGTCAGTAACCATTGCACCAAACAAAAACGAAAGAAGTACAAAGAAACCAGCACTTAGGTTAGGTTACTATAATGTTCATACTATGACGACTGGCCTATCTACTGACATACTCAACATCGTCGATTTCCAAAACCTGCCATAATCAACAATGAGCTATTAAGACTCAAGGTAGACATTGCTGCCATACAAAACACTCGCTTAACAGATTCTGGATGCCTAAAGGAATCAGACTATACCTTCTTCTGGCAAGGGAAGAAGGAAGAGGAAGTCCACGAACACGGTGTTGGTTTCGCAGTCAGAAACATACCCATCTTTATATATATGTATATATATAGAGAAAGCGGGAGAGACAGAACAGAGTGTGTTATACATTCAGTAGCAAAACTATTTCTACTTGAAGATGTTTATGACATTGCTGGATTGTATTTCTTGTATCTTGGAAGAACAGTGGATGATTCTAAGCATCTAAAATTTTTGCTTTAGTGTTTCTACTGGAAAATTGACCACAATTGTGCTATTCAATGCTGACACAATCCACCTATTGTAAACGATTCATTGTGTACAATTAATTGAATGTAAGGTGCTATTTTATGCATAACTGAGAGAAAATTGTGGGTTCATATTTTCGGCAACATTATCGGAGCATAATTAACAATGATAAATTTGAAGCTATGACTGATTCTATTATTTAAAAGCATGGCTGTTTCTAATTCTGTTAAGCTATCCACTTCTTGGCCTTTTGGCTAAGATCAAAGTGTAGTATCTGTTCCGATGGATACTGCACCCCATAGACTGGTATTGTCTTGGCCTTCGGGGCTTGATTTACGCCGGTCTATGGGTCTGCCTGTGCAGTTCGAGGAGGTCCACCCTCCCAGGCTTCGCCCCCCCCTCTTTGGGGAGGAGTAAGTTTATTGCTTACTGCCTGAGGCGCCTCTACCGGGCTGCCCAGGCAATTTTTAAACCCCACTTTCCCGACCCGACCTTAGGTCACATCTTACTTGTGGGAGTAAGATAAAACTGGCCTTGTGCCTAACTCCTGGAGAGGAGTAAATCAATATCCATTAGGTCAATCACATACCAACTGTAGAATTCACCAGTAAATATATATTCATATATTTGTGTTAAATTTCTATCCATGATGTTACTCTATGCCAATATTCAGAGTTCATGTCCACACATTCGATTCATCCATCAGTAATAATCTATGTGTGTATCTTAACTAATAGGCAACCATCATCTTCCAAGAGAAAGTCACTCTTATTTCACAACATGACAACATAAGCTCTTTTCTATATTTTTTCTTTTATAGAAAACTAAAACGTACAAGCATTCATTTTAGCTTTTGGAATCTCTTTATTTGCTAAGTAAAGGAAATAACCCCTTACCTGAGAGTCCAACGTTCAAACTTCTCGGCCTGATATTCACAGGTAACATGAATTGGAACAAATACATAGAAGACATTGCCAAACTGCTGCAAAGAAAGTGGGCTCCCTGTACCATGCTAGAAAACTTCTCACACTTGACAGTATCTTATATATATACAAAGCCACCATCTGCCCATGCATGGAGTATTGTTGTCACATATGGGTTGGTGCACCATCCACTAGTCTATCTCTCTTAGACAAAGTCCCAAAAAGAGTCTCATTTGATAGGTCCCTCACTATCCACTAAGCTCCAGCCCTTGTCCCATCGCCGCAATGTTGTATCTTTGTGCTTGTTTTACTAGTAGTTCAATGGATTGTGCTCTGATAAACTTGCTGCTCTGGTGTCTCCTCGACGTAAATACACTTGACCAACCCGACAATCAGCAAAATCTCACCCATTCACTGTGGAGGTCCCCAGATGCTGGAGATCCTTCTACTCGAATAGTTTCTTTCGTCATGCTGCCAGCCTTTGAAACTCCCTCCTTGCTCCCTATTTCCCCGAATGTACTGACATGCAGAAATTTAAAACTAATGTAAAGATACATCTCGCTGCAAAGCTACCAATTTAGGATGACCTCCAAAACTGTTGTCCTAATTCTTAGTAGCCCGTTATGTCTACAGTGGCAACTTATCTTGTTTGGGGTTAACTATGTTAAGAAAGAGAGAGAGCTGAGTACAACCCACGGTTTTCGGACACTCTACCACACTTTTATAGAACTGCTTGACTACATCTTTTAAGATTGCAGATGTATCCTTTAACACAAGTTTCTATAAGTGGACACTAATACACTTTAAAGGAGTTTGCAGACGTTTGGGCAGTGTCTCTCCTCTATATACGTTCATACAAGCAATTACAAATGAAACAAAGAAACAACATGGAAACGATAATGTTTGCAGGAACCTTTATTTCTCACAAACGCGACAGGGTTTGCTTTGATATTGTGTCAATTAAAATTTGTACATATTTTACAATGCGTAGATTAAAGTCTGAAAAGGATGTGAACAGTGTGTGTGTCTGTGTGTGTGTGTAAGTTTAGAGAAATGTCTTACATACCATGAAATGCCTGTGCATAACATACATGTGTGCTCATGTGAGGCAAAACAGGAAGAAAAAGAGAATTTCTTTGTGTGTCTCTTTTTATATCCACCGATTGCTGCGCCCCCTACAATTGCCAAAGAGGAGATAATTGGGTCTGAAACACCCTCTGGTGAATGCATGTTTTAATATGTAAAAAAGGGTAGGTAATGCTACAACTTCACCCTCTCGCTATTTAGCAGATTTGCTATCAGTAGATTTTATTTTCCGATATCTTACATTGTGAAATATATATCACCGATCTCAACATACTTTTGCCAATGGTGAAGGAATTGTTGAGATTGTGGTGCTCATCATATCCTCGGGCCACCAGCTTTGTGCTTACCTCATCCATTTACTTATTTAGATACACGTTGTAGATATTCAAAATTGATGTTTCTCCTCCACATTTTCATATGTGTCAAAATAATTAAACTTTTGTAATTCAGCTTATTTGTCTTTTTATTCAGTCTATTTTCAGTTGTTAAAATTACAATATGTACCTCTTCAATTGTTTTTATCTGTTAATTCTACTCAAATCTATTCCTGTATGATTTCCTTATTTGTTTCTGATAATGCAGAAGTTATTGTTTTCGTTGCCCATTGTCCCTCTCCTTGTTAAATATTATGGCTTCAATCTAATCATCCATCTCTCTTTAGCAATCTGTTATTTTGTACTTTTCCGACAGATGAATCTCTTGCAACATGTCTTCCTTCATCTGCTTTATTGTCCTTGGATCGATTTGTTTCTTCTCCATTCTTTCGTCTTTTTCATTAAGAAGTGTTTCTATTCTTTCTTCCACACAACCTTCCATACGATCTGTATCTCTCATAAGTCTTTGACTTTTTAAATTCTAGTTTTAAATTGTAGTTATTTTGTTTTGTTTGACTGGAAGTATACAAACAACAGAAGTAGAGAAGAGAAACATACCCTAAAGAATTCATTTTTTTATGGGAAATATGTTCAGTTATCATGTGTTAATGTCTACACCTTCTATTTATGAGTTATAATCCATGCGTCTAGCTACATTGAAAGACAGCCATCTTATTTCAAGAGAAAGTAACTCTAATTTGGCAGCGAAAAACTAAAATATATTAACATACAGAACTTTTTGTCTAAAACTTAAAATGGCAACACAAGATTGGCAACAGTCCATATCATAGTTCAATAGAAAATTTATCTTCAAGAACAAAGTTGTAAAAAAGCAAATTTCAGATGTTGAAGCATGGCAGGAGACCATTAAATAAATATTTATTTGCGACTGGAATGACTTCAGTCTTAGCATACATTGCCACACACAAACACTTATTAAAGAAATGTTGACGAATTTTGATTTCACTTATTAACTTGTATTCGAATATTATGATTTACAAAATTGTGAATAAAATCATTCTGTCCTTATTGTAATATGGTGATCTTCAAAAATATGTTAATGATTATATAAAAAGACTATTATACTTTTCTCTTAGGAATTAACAAAAAAAGATTTAAGAGAGGCATACAATTTTTTTATAAAAGGAGATAACATTTTTGAGTGCTGTTCATTCCATAGAATTATTGCAATTAATACCTGTGTTTACAATGAAAGACAAACTTGAGTATATTTGTGTGCATTGGCTAAATTGTTCAGACGAGATTTAGGAAAAGGATTTCTGTTAAGTTAAGTGAAAGAAATGTTCAAGATATAATTATTTCATAGGAGTTAAAAATCTAAGAAGATAGGTGGAACTCGTGGTTTGTGAAAACATTATTAAACATGGGTTAGAGAGTGTGTTATCCACAATTGTTGAAGAAAAGATTTGGTGTCCTAAAGTGAAGTCAACTGAAAAACATTACAGTCTGTTCATTGATTTTGACTAAGAGATTTGAAGTCAAATCAATGGAGATTAGAGTCTATGTTATTACTATTTTATGAAGTAGACACCAATAAAATCACACACACTGACACTCGCATTGCCTGGGAATGAATGAAAGCCACAGTGCTCACCTGCTCTCAGTTCTAAACCTAATGTAACCATTTTTATTTGTGTATTTTAATTATTATAGTTTTCAATTTTCAAGTTGTAAATAAAATGAGGTGAAACCAAACTTATTGCTTTGGTCCTGAAATTCTTAACGTAGAGTTAGTGTTGTGGTTAATTGAAGGCCTTGTTTTTGTCCTTATCATCATTAAGTAAATTCCACAAATTTAAAAACTATTTTCTTATTGAATTTGGCTGAATGCATTTTTTTTATTTTGTGTCAGTTAAACCATCTGTTCAACCATCATCACAGCCATTCAAAGTCTTAGATTGCAAATATATAATCTAGAAGCTTCTCTTTATACAAAACGATTCTGCTAAAATATCAAGACAAAACTATTCTGGGAAATATACACCTGAAGTCTAATTATTTAGTCTCACCTGATAAATATATATTAGTTGAGGAAATAACAAGTTTATCTTTAAAACTAATGAATTCTAGTGTAAAGAATGGAAGTTTTAATAACTATATTAGGTTAATCATGAATAAGATATCTCTCAACAATGTTATTTATGATAAATTTTATATTTACTGAACATATCTTGTTACAGCGGATAATTACTTTAGATAAACAAAACAAACAAGCTTTCATTGCGATGTTGTTTACCTCAGACTGACATACCGATGACTTCCTCTGGTTGATTACGGGTAATCACATGATACTCAATTTGTCAATATTGAGGAGTGCAATTCACTTCAGTTTTCCTTAGGTTTGATTGACACATCTGTTATTATTGATTTTGTTTTTATTTACAGTCCAAACAAACAAACTCTAAGCAATGTGTTTTTCTCGGAAATTCGTTTAGCTTGCCGTCTCAGAACAGTCAAACGTAATTTTTCTAAATATAACGAAAAATTAAAACATATTTATAAAAAAAATTATTTTTGTTTCTGAGGTTATCCGAATTAGTTAAAAAGTAACATTTTACCATCATAGAAATTAAAGGAATTCTATTTTAAATTTCTTTACTGAAATTTTAAAATTATGTATGGGCATCATTTTGTTGGTAAAATACTGCACGAAAAAGATAAAAATTCATAATTTCATTTCAACATATGAAAAGGGGGTGGGGTAATGTGTCGGTATACCTTCCAGTCAGTTTAGATTATTTTTAGAATCATGCCTGAAAGCTACCATTCTTTATTCAAGCAAATCAATACTTTATACCATAATCAGTCAATATTATTACAAAGAAACTATTTACACTATTTAAATCCTTGACATGATCCAACAACTTATTCCATTACATAATTACTCTCTCTGCAAAGAAATCCTTATTAGACCAAATTCTTTCGGACTGGGAGCAGGATGTAGTATCTGTTTTGTCCTCAGTCAGTGAAGGAGAAATCCTTCACTGACTGAGCCAATTTTTATTTTTGTACCAATCCAGAGAGCCCATTTTGGGGGAGCTGGATTTTCCTCACATTAAAAACCGACTTTGTGTCAAATTCTGTCTCTTGATCTCTTTGAAATATTCTTAAGAATTGTCCAAAGCTCTTAGAAAGCAAACATTATCAGAATGATAGATAAGGCCGGGGTAGCTGAGGAGTCTATAATGTTTCAGTGTTTAACTCCCAAATAAATGAAAATAGAAGGTTTGGGATTTATTTAATTCTTTTGAATAACAATTGAATGAAAGAATATTTTAATAGATTTATTAATTTGAATTCATATAGGTATTGGATAAATAGTTCAATATCAAACATTATATAAAGTTACCATAGATGGATGAGATATGATATAGTGTAGTCAATACCTAAAGGAAATTATAAATTTACCAATTTCAGCAAAAAAATTAAAAACAAAAATTCCTCTTTTTAATTGTCTTTATTATTAAAACATTATCCTATTCAGTATATGAAAAAGTGGATGTTTTAAACTCCCTCATATCTCATTCATTAAATAACTAGATAGAAAAAGGGGGATTAACTTTGCTAAGATGTTTTCTCAATTTTGGCAACCGGAATTTTTATAGAATTAAAAACAAAATCTGCTGTTAAACTACAGTGAAAATGATTCCTTCAAGATGAATTAGGATGGCATTTGAAGGGTGCAGTTTATACAGTGTCGCAGTTCTGATAAGGTGAAACGGTCTAATGTATACTATAAACGTATGTTTCTCCGTGTGTGCAAGCTAGATTGATGCAAAACCTATTCTACTAATTGCCACCTCATTCTATACACGCAGGAGATTCCTTGGCCACTACAATGTCCTAAAAATACTCGATACATGTTCTCCAAAATGATTTCCAGCAATTCAATTATAAAACGATTGCAGGTTGCAAACATATGCAAACATATGTAATAGATGTAATATATCTCAATTCTCTGCATGAGCGAATTAGTATATGCACATTTTTGTATGTCCAGTGATTCTACGAAGTACCCACAAATTATACAAGCACTACAAAAAGCGGTTCAATGTCTGAAAGAAGGGACATTTCAGAAAAAACAATTTGTATGTCCTTGTAAAAAAATCAGAATGTTGCATTCATATATATAATAATAGTATGTACAAATTGCCAATGTTATAAAAAGCAGTTTACACAAGTGTAGAGAGTAAATATTGCCAACTTGCAGACAATGACCCATAGTGTGACGGATAAATGTACTAAGTTATAATCAGTTTTAAGTTACAGTCTTCTAGAGGTTAAAGGTTCAATCCTCAATGCAGGGGATACTGAGAATATAATTACGAATTACTTAAGACTTCTACACGGTCTTAGCTGACGGAACGAGAACAAGCTACTCCCGTGGATTAAATAAAGTGTTCCATTTGAAATTCCGTACAGATTCCCGAGTTTGACCTAAAGATTCCCGAGTTCAACAAGATGCACCTGAAGAAACTCTGAAGTTACATCGGACAAAATGTTATGAGAATGACATCCAGGATGAGAAGAGTAGTCCGAATAGTACAAATAATACAAATTATCCGTCTTCATTTAAAATAATGCGAAACATAAACCTTCCTGCGTTAATACCTTCATCCAAATCCACATCAGTATTGAATATGTTCTTCTGAGATTAGTGTGCATACTTTCACCTATATTTCATGGTTGAGTAGGCTATGCATAAACATGTTAACTATCAAACAAATTGACAAACAGATAAATATACAAACTAACAAAGACCTTTGAAAAGCAATACTAGCCTTCCATCGGTGAGGTAATAATAATAATAATGATTAATCTAATAACAGAATGAAATGAAGATAACAGTTTCGAACAAAATGTGTTTCGTTGCCAAGATCTCAATTTTTTCTCATGAATGAAGGACAAAAAGACATTCAATGAAAATTGTGTTTAGAATTTTAATGCTCATTTTCTATTTGTAAATGATAGAGATATCACTCTTGTGCTAATTAACAAATGTAATGCCTTTTTGTTTAATTTGCTAAATCCAGCTTTCTAGTTACACAAATACCACTTCCAATCTGTAATAATCCAATCTCCTTTATTTTTGTTGCCCCCCCCCCCCCCTACAATGAAATGAAGATATTTAGGTTTTTGGAATGGTTCAGAAAATATCATTAAATCGTTGTTTAACAATGCTGTCAAGCCAAAATACAATGACATGAACGTGAATGCTATTCTTGGAGGAGTCTGTAGAGGAGGCTTTGAATTCTTTTCTGAATTTTTCACTTGTTTCTGATGGTTTATCTCAACAAACAAAAATTGACAGACGACATTTGTGTGCGTTTGCATGTGTGTGTGTTGGACAATAATGATTTCATTCCACACATTTTTAAAGAGTGTTAACATGACGGGCAACAAGAGGCCACCACTTATATTTTCATGTTATGTCAACTCTCAAATAAATAATCTATTTACAAAGGGAAAGGAAATGGATGAACAGTCAATTGGTATTCGCCAATAATTACATAGTTTTGATTTGTTTTTTTTTAGATTTCAGGAATTTCATTAAAATTCAGGAAGAATGTTTTCGCTTGAAAAATAAAAACAAGCATCTGCTTTTATTATGAAAGTATTCATAGTCGGTAGAATCATGAAAACTTATTTAATCAGTTACCTGCATACAATGTTATATGAGGCCATATCATACTGTGTATTCAAACAGTTCTTCCATTCAGCTATAAAGAGATGACTTATATTTACTTTAGGTCAAATTTTAGGACATCTTTAAAGAAAAACTTCAGATAATCTATGATATTTCTTATAAATGCATACTTATTTTTTTATTGAAATGTTAAATGTTTGATTTCGTTTCACAGATAAACAATACTTGTAAAGTTTCTAAAAAAAACTGTTTACTTTATAGCTGACAGACTATATTTGTGATAAAGTTTCTAAAAAAAAACTGTTTACTTTATAACTGACAGACCATATTTGTGATAAAGTTTCTAAAAAAAAACTATTTACTTTATAACTGACAGACTATATTTGTGATAAAGTTTCTAAAAAAAAACTGTTTACTTTATAACTGACAGACTATATTTGTGATAAAGTTTCTAAAAAAACTGTTTACTTTATAACTGACAGACTATATTTGTGATAAAGTTTCTAAAAAAAAAACTGTTTACTTTATAACTGACAGACTATATTTGTGATAAAGTTTCTAAAAAAAAAACTGTTTACTTTATAACTGACAGACTATATTTGTGATAAAGCTTCTAAAAAAAAACTGTTTACTTTATAACTGACAGACTATATTTGTGATAAAGTTTCTAAAAAAAAAACTGTTTACTTTATAACTGACAGACTATATTTGTGATAAAGTTTCTAAAAAAAAAACTGTTTACTTTATAACTGACAGACTATATTTGTGATAAACTGGCAAGCTATTGCTTCCTTTAAAAAAAGAAATTAGTTTGCTCAACTTGGTTCTCATTGGTTTCGTTTTCTTTTTCTTTATCGAAGCAAACTTGTGTTCAAAAGAAGTGATTTGGAAATAAAAAAGAAACTTAAATGAAGATTCCAGTAGTCAATTTAACATGATAAAAGTGCTGCCGTCGGTGTTTTAATTATCATAATAAAGAGATAACATTATATTGGTGGAAGAATGCATTCGCTACACTTGGTATAAACAGAGAGAGAGATAAAGCTGTGAGGCGTCAGTGAATCATGTGTGGAGAAATTACAGCATTTAAAGGATACGCAGTTTACAATACTATAAAAAAGATGGTCAATTACAGTTATATTACTAAGAGCAAATTGGTACGTATTTCAATCATAAAATTAAACTTACAGATTTCAAGCTGTTTATAGAAGAGATTTATCATAAAAATACATTTCACTTTTTGAACAGTTAAGAGTTTTTACTGAAAATCATATCTACACTGAAATGGATTAGTTGTGATCAGATCCTTTTCTTCTACAATGATTAATTGTCAATGAACTAGAAGATGACTGATTGAGACCCTTCTGTCTCCAGAATCAATGTTTAAACTCTGAAAGTGTGCCTGTACGATGAAGAATTTCTAGGGAAGAAGGAATAATATCATTTTTAACTTTTATTAGAGCCAAGCCGAATTATTTCATTATTCATACATTTGAAAATTTGATTTCAAATTCTATCTTCCGGCTAAATTATAATGAAAGTCAAAAATGTATAAGGTAAACTAATATGTATTTGTCTTCATTTTTTATCGAAACAGAACCAAATAAAATAATTGTTTAAGAACACTGGTGCAAAAAATGATAAGATATATGATTATAACTAGCATTTAATTTTACAAGTTTTATTTGCTATAAATTATGTATGCCCAACACGGCCTTCACTATCATAAAATATTTGGATGGATAGCAATCACTTGCTTTAAAATACCTGGTACGTGTCTAGACAGCAACAGTTGTTTCATTCTCAAAGGAATTCGCTAGGCTAAATGCATGGATTTACATTCTACATTCATTTTTATAGGAAAGCAGTGTCATCTCCACCTGCCAACTAATTTGAGTCATTGAGTTTATTGCCTCACTTCCATTCATCTCAATCAACCAATAAATTCCCCTTCCTTTTCTGAAGATTTTGCTGCTCTTTATTTTTAAGTGAGTAAAAAAAATGACCCATTAACAATCAGCACAACCATAATCGGAAAAAAGCTTTATAATAGCAATCAGTAATATATGGGGCTTACCTTAACTGTTTACTGAACTCTCATAGATCATTTAAACACTAAAAAATGTAATAATAAAATCCTGAACATTTTTATACGATTGAATGCAAATTCAAATTTTCAGGAATCATATAATACACTGCTAACGATCAGTTAGAATTAAAATACTGTATTTAACACAAATATACACATTTTATATTCACTTATATGCAATTTCTTCATCTTCTGTAAAAACAAATTGTTATTGCAAAGTAAACATAACAAATTTTGTAAAAATTATCAAAATTGTTTCTCCGAACATTATTTTGTTCGTAAAGTATTTGATTTCGTAAAATGTTGAATTTTTTTTCTGATTGTATTAGGTAATTATATTTTCTGCAGGCAATATAAACAAATTGACCTATGATTTTTGAATTCATGGTGAATAAAGTGATTTATATTTTTGTACTTTTTACATTTGGTTTGATGGAAATAAATCAATTATTGTAAGCTTCTTGCTAATAATATGTTTAGTTGCTAATTACTGGACATTACTAAGAGATTTTTTACTGAAACTTTTCTCGGTAATTATTATTTAGTAGTAATTTTGGTCTTCACATGTCCGCCCCCAGTCGTGGACCCCAGTTGCATGTTTGCCAGGCCTATATTATGGATCGCCTTGCTGTTTCTAAAAAATGCAATATTTATCTTTTTTGTACTCAGTTCTTGTTAGCATATGTATTTACTTTGCACATCAGACTTCTTTTAATAGCTTATATAATACTGAATTCATTATTGCACCCATGCAAGCAATAATACAATAACTTCTCCCTCTCTCTCTCTCTCTGTATATATATATATATATATATATATATATATATATATATATAATATGAATATTTATACAAACATTATTGGTTACATATGTGCATACATGTAACATGTATGCACATATATAACGAATAATGTTCGTATAAATACAAAATTATACTAAAGAACAGTTTTACTTGTTATTGAGCACTTTTTATAAACACGGGAGTTTCAACGGATTAACATCTACAGAAACTAATACAATACGTGTAATATATATATGTGTGTGTGAAAAAACAAACGGAAAACAGGTTAAAATGCAGGAGAAAAACAAAAACAAGAGATTTGACCGGTTTCGTTCATATTAACTTCAGAAACCGGTCAAATCTCTTGTTTTTGTTTTTCTCCTGCATTTTAACATGTTTTCCGTTTGTCTTTTTTTTCACACATTTTGTCTACCATGGCATTTCATTTTCATGACTTATCGTGTATCTTACCCCATATATATATATATATATATATATATATATATATCATATCTATAGTTTGAAATAATTTAGATGAGATTTGACAATTAGTATTATTCAGATTACGATTCTCATTTTTACTTGGTCATATCTGACAAAATGAGAACAGTCTACTCTGGGGGTTCAGTTTGAAATTTCATCCAGGTTCCTGAGTTCGACGACGATTCCCAAGCGTACACACTGTACCTGAGGAAGGTTGGAGGTTACATCGGCTGAAACATTGTGAATATAACACCCAAGATGAGAATAGTAGTCAGAATAATAAAAATAATGTGTGTATATAGATTTACTTTATTTGAACTGATAATACAACTTATTTCCCTTCTTGATATGATTTTAATATAATCCTTCCATTGATATGAAAGTGTTAGATGATCACCGAATCAGACTTTCCACATTCTTATTGCTTCATGAATCAATATGAAATTACAGTTTGCTTGTGGACACAAGGTGTAAAGATTTAACTTTATTTTTAATACTTAAAAGTATGAACAAAATAACAGCAGCTAATCAGAAATTAATTCTCCACTTAATTTAAGCTATTCACACCTCTTCCCCTCACTTTTAGATCATTATCTCACTTGATATATTTGTCTAATATATAACCTGTATTATATATATATATATATAAGTATGTATGTATAATACAGCTTATATATTAGAGACATATATCAAGTAAGATAATGATCTCAAACAGATATATACATGTTTGAAGACATGAAATCAACAACTCAGGGTGACTTTTCTCCTCTCAAAACTTAGATAAACATAAGCTTTAGCATCTCTCCAATAAATATGCCAACTAATACAATATATATATATATATATATATATATATATATATATATATATAGTCATTCACAGCTGTTCAGTACGGCTAGACTGGCACGTATCTCAAGCCAGGGATCGAACCTACAACCAGCTAATCGATAGTCGGCAGCTCTCGCAACTAGGCCACAGGCTGTTGATAAATGATATCTACAATGTTTTTATATAAATATGGATCGCTACTTGACAGTGTTCTATTTCTTTATTTACAAAGAGCTTTGCATTACGTTAAATAGTGGCAGCTGATATCATTACCGATATGTATGTATATATCTATATATATATATATATATAATAATATCCGTGCTTTCGGTAAGTCATACTTTTTTATAATCTATACGGCCATTACGCCTGCAAAACAATCAATATTTTATTAATTTAAAAGCAAAAAAAGTTGATAATCGTTCCCTTCTGGTTTATATATGAATTTCTACTATTGAACCCCAGATTATCAACTTTTTTGGTTTTAATTTAACAAAAGGTATTTTTGGTTTTCTTCAGGCTAAACGGCCACATAGATTGTATAAAAAAGATAATGATTTAAAATTAAACGGATTTTATTCCTTTATATTTGAGCTTTATTTTTTCTGTGATATTTCACGAATAGTAAGTATTACTGTTGAGCTTTTGGCTTTTTTGTGTGATTTGAAAATAATTTCTGAAAAATTGTAAATGCATTTTCCAACTTACATATTATAGAAATCAGTCAATGTGTTGTTAAAATTCATGGAGGAGTTACCTATATACTTGAGGTTGGCTGTGATAGGACCACATGAAAACATTTTAAAAGTAAAAAGTTCACAGATAGAAAATAACTAAAACTTGTTACTGCAAGGTTAGCTGTACAATTGTGAAACTGTATCACCATGGAGATCAATTATGCTTCTGTTGAATTTTTGTTATACTTAATTTCTTCATATTATGGATTCGCTCAAGGTAGGTAACTCTAGTTGAAGCGATTTAACTTAACCTATTTGAAAATCCAATATGTAAAATTGCTATTTTGTGCCCCCTTTTTGTTCAAGATAGATATATCTCAACAAACGTTTCTGTGAATCGAAAATATTTCTCTCGATTCAAGCAATTTAACACTCCTTCAAAATAAGGGGAGAATCTTAAAGTCAAAGTTGAATCTTTTATATTTACAGAAATTATTTAATACTAAAGAGACCCTGTGGAAATTCCACACTTGTATCCTTCATCATTCATTATTGTACTACAATTATCAAACTGAAACACTCTGGTTAAAGTTGTTTCAGAATATATCTGTTTATGGGTGGGGGGGGGGGGCTATCTCCAAAATCCTTGTAATTTGTAACATATTTTCATTTCATGGATGTCTGGCATGAATGCAGATCCTACAATACTATTGTATCGCTGTTGGACAGAACAGATACTACACTTTGATCCTAGTCCGAAGGCCCAGAAAGTGTATTTTAGTTTGTGTTTCACATTCAACACAAGAGTGACATCAGATGAAATTTCTTTTTTTCTTCGATGATCAGTCGATCCCATCTTTAAGAAAAAGGGTGGAGGATGATAACGTTTGTACAGGCACGAAAGCAGCACATTATTAAATAAAAATGATGTCTAAGATTGTAATGTCTTAGAAGAATATGGAAAACTCGTCCAGTAGTATTTTATATTCGGTTCAATTCTTTGACAAAGAAAATTACCATTATTTAAAAAACACGGAACTTAACTTTAATTGAGCATAAAAACAAACACAAAAAAAACACTGCACCCTCATTAACCTTTGGTTAACATCATGCTCTTAACAATGTGTTACTAATAGACATTATATAGAGGATAACTTCTGTTTGTGGTTATCAGTCCAAAATCTGTTTTGACAACACTAGTTTATGCAAGGAGGTGTCACTGTCCTCCTACATACAGCACCTGGTTTTCTCACATGATCACCCATCTGGTATTGACCAGACTCAACACCGCTTACCTTCGGTTATCCGGTGTCCCAACATGATTATGCCGTTTGCGATTGAGCATGCTAATGTAAAAGAGCCAAGCCTTCAATATGTGAATCCACAATTAAATTATGAAATAAATGACTTGATGCTGATATTCCTAGTTACACTCTAACCTGTGGATTGTCTAACATTAATTATTCCAATCCGTAAGGATTTTGGAAAGCCTGAACAATTTTGTTTGCACTCAACTTTCAATTCCCATTTCTAATCAGATTTGTGCATCGTATTTGAACATGCAGTTAAATTAAATTGGGCATCATTTGAAAAAGGCGAAAATTGTGGCTACTTCATAGCCAAGAGCAACAACAATTTACATATCATTAGTAAACTTCCAAATATTGTGCTTTTAATCAAATCAATTTGCATATTTCATTTTCTTTTCATCGAGAAAATAGAGCTGAATATAAAAGTTGATTTTTAAAGATTTGAGCCAATGTGTCTGAAACCGAAATCTTTTCAAAAGTTATTTTTTTTTTTCGAACTCTAGCTTTTACATTTCGAATGAACAGTTCCAAAATTTGAGATAGCTGAATTATTTTATGCAATAGAATACTGAACGAGAAAATTCAAATTTAGATAAAATAGAAAATGAAAATGAAACGAGAAGTGAATATTTTTTTTTTTTTATTGTTGACATTTTTTTTATTCATTGGAAGAAAAGCTGACTTTTAGTAAAGGTTTTCACTGGCATTAAAAGAAATAAATGACACTCCTTTTGCAGACAATTGTTTTATTCATTTTTTAAATGTTTGTGTTCGGAATGTATCCAACTGATATGTTTAGCTCTGAAGTGACAAGTTTATAAAACTAAAATGTTTACTTCAAAAAAGAAACTGAACAATTCAACTGACAAACGATATTCTTACATAGAAAATGAAGGAAAAAAAAGAGCTCATATTTTTCGGGCTGCACGAAAATGACTTGAAAATCTCTTCTGAGATATTTTGTAATCGGCTTTATTTCTGACTGGTTTTCGTTTTGATCATGAAAACAATTTTCTTTATCTTTATTTTTATTTTTAATATAACATTAAAGCATTTATCCTTTTTGAAATTTTGTATCAAATAAATTTGACGATAAAAACTTGAGATATTTTTTAACTACTTTTTTAATTATTCTTAGATAATAAATTAATTTAAAAAATGTCTGAGACTTTTTGAGTGAATTTTTTTAATTTTGATTTTATTCATGAATGAAAAGATTAGCTACAAATTAATCCTGAGGTTTTCATTTTTCTTTTATTGCTGATACTGTTTTACTTTTGTTTATAATCAATGTTTAACTTTTGTTTATAATCAATGTTTTACTTTTGTTTATAATCAATGTTTAACTTTTGTTTATAATCAATGTTTAACTTTTGTTTATAATCAATGTTTTACTTTTGTTTATAATCAATGTTTAACTTTTGTTTATAATCAATGTTTTACTTTTGTTTATAATCAATGTTTTACTTTTGTTTATAATCAATGTTTTACTTTTGTTTATAATCAATGTTTAACTTTTGTTTATAATCAATGTTTAACTTTTGTTTATAATCAATGTTTAACTCATTTTCAAGTAAAATCTGAGACATTCTTAGTTGAGTAAGTCAAGTAATATTTAGTGAAAATATCGGCAATAAAATAAAATGATACAATTAATATTGAAAAATATTATTTTACTAAAGTCTACTGTATTTTTGTCAATATAATTTACAGAATATATAGAATTAAAAAAAATGATTATTTGTTTTAACTTAGTTTTTAATTTCTATTCCTAAATAATTATATTGCAGATTGTCAGCAATCAAAGTTCTTTAATGAAGACTTAGATATAAGAAAAAAAGTTCTGCCTTAATAATTTAAAATTTTAAAATAAACATTTTTTTAAATTCGATATTGTGCAGAGTTACGAGTTAAACATGAAATCCGCCTGTTTTTTATATCAATAATTTTTAAATATAATATAAAAATGATTTGGTCAATAAAATTCATAGATAATAAAAACAAAATATATTTATGTTTTACGTAAGTGTTTTACTTTTCATTTAGATTTGTTTTAATAAATCATCTCATGTTAACTTAAAAAATAGACAAATCTCACAGAATATATAATATGGATATACAAATCAAATTCTCCAGATAGACCCCAAAAATGTCAATGTAAATGTATTTTTTCATTATTTCTGAATTAATCCTGTTTAGTCTTAAAATGCTATTTTTAACCTGATTAGACAATTTCTTCCAAAAGTATAAGTTTACAGCTTCTCACTGTAGGCATCCAGTTTTAGGTCAGAATTTTGTTAATAGATGTATACACATTAAATATTAGTCCTTCTCTTTCTTCTCTCGATGGCATTCATCCAATGTGGGATAAGCCGCCCACATTTCATATTGCTTTACTTCAAGTTTCATGGTTGGCAGCATCAGCTCTTGTGACGTTTAGCCAATCATGATTCCATGATGAATGCCATGAAGACAGGGGTGAGATATGAGTTGAAAATACGATTTCAAAATGGCTAAGTTCTCACCTAGCTGCCTTAGCATGAAGCAGTGTTGGTTATATTGCCTTCTTGATCTGCAGGGTGTGTCAACACTAGCATGGCATTCAGCAGCAGACTTTGATTGTGTTCATGGTTGCATTAGTGATGCTATTCATTGTTTGGGATGTTGTCGCATGGATGCACTTTTAGGATGTGGTAGAGGCAGATATTGTCAAAAAATGAGGTTGTATAGATTGATTAGACACATGGGTTAAATTTCACGTCAATAAAGCAGAATTGACTGGACCAGAGCCTGATATATTTGGCACTTCGTACTGAGAGATATTTCATAACAAGACCATAGAATTACTTGTAGCCGGAAGAAGGCCATACAGAATTTGTTTAAGTGGTCAAGATTCTATCCTTACCTTGACTGTTGGGGATTAAGCTCACACTGAGATTCTGAGAATTCTGCCAACATTTAATATTATTAAATAACGATTTCAAATTCCTTTAGTTTTGGTAAGTTTTAATTCACTATAGAAGTTTCTACACACTTTAAAAGTAAAAGTCTTTTCAAAATATAGTGTATGATTGCTTTTTATTGAGAAAAAAAAAGAATACTTTAAAAACGAAAATGTTTCTCAACATTTTTAAGATAACATTTTTCTTACAATAAGCATGAAACCTAAATACTAGATTGGTTTTATTTGCGTTTATTCGCATTGTTTATCTTTTTAAAAGATCTATGAATTTCAGAAAATGCTATCATTTTTAACGCCTGCGTAGTCTACAAAATAAATAAGTGAATCAATGAAAAAATTCTATATCTGTAATAAAATAACAGCAGATATAAATGTCTTAAAAACTGATATATGTTTTCATACATCTCTGCCTAAAAAAATGACTGCATTAATGATGAAATCAAATAGTTTGGGAAAACTATGAAGAATCATATCATACCAGGAAATTTATAACGATGTTATTTCAATAATAATTTAATAGGTAAAAAAAAAAATGAAAAGGAAATAATGCTTCATTATGCCTCATTCGTGTGCCTTAATATGGTTACATTTCTTCAGATTGTGTCCGTTTTGTCTGCTTATAGACTTGCAATGTTTTGAGGCCATTCTGTAATTGGAAGACAAGTCTAAAAAACATTATCAAAAATGCTTTCACTTTCTCTAGCCTAATAGATATTTATGATTTCCATGTAATTTTCAGATCACCCCCAGGCATGACTTTCCAAACTCTACATTGCCCCGATACAATGAATTCCTAGCACTTGTCAATTCTGTACATTGACTTGGTTATATTGGGAGACAGACACTCAGAGCTGGATTTAGTTATTTGTAGGAAATCAATATCACGCCATATAATGGGATCAGTTGGCACAATTATATATATAAATAGTTTTCATCAAGTTTTTATATTTATTGGTGCAGATTGTACAAGGGATGTTATGAATGAAATGTTGTCTAATATTTATTTCCCTGGAAGCTACAATAGATCGAGTAAGTATAATAACACCATTGAATGGGGAAGCTGGAAAGATAAAAAAAAATTATTGTTCACAGTGAGAAGATTTGGCTATGCTTAGTAAGAAATATGAGCTCTCCTATCTTGTATGCATAGAAAAGATTTTCGTTTTACATGATTTGCATGTGGTAGTTTCACAAATTGTTGTGCTTATGACATGTTTTACTACCAATAATAAAGCATTCTAAGATGTTGGCATTTTTTTTAGCTGTCACAGATTTACTTTTGCTCATCTTTCTCTTCTGTGATTTGTATTCGCTATTCACCTGATACTTTGTATTACTCCAATGTTGGAAACAGTGTCTGCAATGAATGAAAGTCAAAATTAAGCTTTCTACTCCATTATTGGATCATTATCTGTTAATTCGCATGCGTCAGCTAAGAGGGAAATCATGAAGAAACACACAAGAATCTTTAGGTTTGGGGAACACTGTAAGTCAAGAAAATTGCAAATAAAAAAACTGGCGAAATTGGAAGGGAGGGAAGAAAAGAAAATCACTAATACGATTCGGTATAATGAGATATTAAATAGTAAGTTTCAAAATCAGTACCCAGAGAGTAACACTTGGATAGCACACAATTTCTGTATCCAGACCCAATCTTCAGAAACATCAATGATTTTAAGTAGGTCTAAACGAAACAGAGACACCAACTGTTAATTTAATTAAGACTTTTATAGACCGAAAACGTAGAGAAAGACACAGCGAGCCCATATGTGCAGAGTTTGAAAAAAGAAATGCTGCTGATGAGAAATGTACAGATGAACTTTTAAAAAGTTAATATTTGAAAACTATCTGCTGGTGAATAGAAAAACCGGATATGACTAATTGTCTTATATTCTGAAATGTTTCTGGTGATATTTTGTTTACCAAGTAGGTCTGTTTGTGATAAACACGCACGAATGCAACTGAGGGCATCTTTTAGGATTGAACTAGTTAACTTTCACCACAAATAACCTCCAGTTAAACGTTGTCCTTAGTCTTTGTTTAATTTAAACTGACATGTATTTACCCATTGCTTAAATGTTTTCAACTTTCCTGATGAACCTTTATGAACATTGCTGTTTTTGTCAGAAGCCATTTTTCCAGATTCCATCTCAAATGTTGATTATAATAAATCAACTAAATTTCATGAGTCATACCACTAATATCTGCCTCAGATATTATATAATATCACATCTTACATGTTCCTATTTATATTCATATTGATGTTTTTTTGGTCATTATCAAATGTTGAAATATCCTGAAAGGTGTGTATATACTGAATGCATAATTATTATACATGCACACTCTAAGGTAAATGCTCAACATTTTATTTGATTATTTACTGAAAGCAATTTGTTATTTTTTAATTTTTCACAGTGTTTTTTAAGATATACTTTCTTCTAAATTTAAGCTGATATTATATACATTGAGTATTGATTTACTCCTCTCCAGGAGTTAGGCACAAGGCCAGTTTTTATCTTACTCCCACAAGTAAGATGTGACCCAAGGTCGGGTCGGGAAAGTGGGGTTTAAAAATTGCCTGGGCAGCCCCGTCGGCATTCCCGGTAGGGGCGCCTCAGGCAGTAAGCAATAAACTTACTCCTCCCCAAAGAGGGGAGGCGAAGGCCTGGGAGGGTGGACCTCCTAGAACTGCACAGGACAGACCCATAGACCGGCGTAAATCAAGCCCCGAAGGCCAAGACAATACCAGTCTATGGGGTGCAGTATCCATCGGAACAGATACTACACTTTGATCTTAGCCAAAAGGCCAAGAATATATATATTTATTTACTCCTCGCGGAGTTAGGCACAAGGCCAGTTTTATCTTACTCCCACAAGTAAGATGTGACCCAAGATCGGGTCGAGCAAGTGGGGTTAAAAGCCAGCGCTCGAGAGGTGAGCACTCTGGCCATTTAAAAATTGCCTGGGCAGCCCCGTCGGCATTCCCCGGTAGGGGCGCCTCAGACAGTAAGCAATAAACTTACTCCTCCCCAAAGAGGGGAGGCGAAGCCTGGGAGGGTGGACCTCCTAGAACTGCACAGGACAGGCGTGCAGTATCCATCGGAACAGATACTACACTTTGATCTTAGCCAAAAGGATATATATACATTGAGTAAGACAATGGAAACGCAATAAAAAATGTTAACTTCTCATAATGTTACTACGTGTGATTTTTTGGTGAAAAAATTAATGTTGATATCTGTACAGGTGAAGAAGCCGTACATCAAATGGGTTTCCATTCTAAATCATCAAAAATATTGGAAATAAAATTGATTACTTGTGGCTTGAACATGTTCTTCGTATTTGTTATGCAAATAACACACAAAGCAATTATCTCTGCAAAGATAAAATCAAACATCAAAGTGTGTGTTTAGATACTTTCCTAGAATAGCTTCATCCAATCAACTCATTCCACATTGGAAGTTTATTGAGGGAGAGAGAGAGAGAGGGGGGGCGAGAGGGAGAGAGAGAGATGTTTTTATTCTGGAGAGAGAAGGTCAACTTTTGAGAGATATGTTTTAATGTTGACACTTTGAAGTCTTTTTTTCTGTGTGTAGCAAAAATAAAGTTGGTGCATTTAATAAGTTTGTAATTTCATTGGTTTGAAGGAAAAAATCAGAATCTGTTAGATTTATAATTTTCAAGAATACAAGAATACAACCTTTTTTCTGTGTATTGAAGAGCTGCGATACAACGAAAATGTCTGGGGATGCCTCTATACATATAACATCACTAAATTAGTCCCGGGCGTGACATATAGATAGTGCTATTAATATTATTTTTTATAAAATAAAATGGCAATCAGATTATTTGTTTACACGTTACACTTATTTGAATGATGCTTCTTTTGAAAATTTTCACATCAATAGAAGAATCTGAATTTCGTGTGTTGATAAAGCATTGCTTTCTAATGAGAAAAAATCTGTTCAAACAAAGCAATCGCTTGATAAGTGTTGTTCGGACTCTGCACCGTCAGAAACGATGGTTAAGGGGTGGTATGCTGACTGTAAACACGGTCGTATAGACACAAATTATGCTAAACGTTCAGATGTCCGGAAAAACATAAAAACGTCTGCAAACTTGTTTTGACTGATCATAAACTGAAGTTGCTTAAGATAGCAAAGGAGTTGAAGACATCAGAAGGCAGTTTATTTACCATTTTGCATGAACATTTGTCAATGAGAAAGATGTGTTTAAAATGGGTGCCGCGTTTGCTCATAGTCGATCAGAAACAACAACGTGTTGATAATTCAGTGTTGTTTGCAACTCTTTCAACACAACAAAAAAGGAGTTTTTACATCAATATGTGACAATGGATGAAACACCACTATTGGTTTTGCGTTTTTAGGCTTTTAAATCCGTAGGATTCTTTTGTATCTGGGTGTTTATCTTTATTATTAAGGAAGAAGTGTGCTCGCCATCGCATTCGGCATATTAATTCAAAAGCCTAAAAAACGCAAAACCAATAGATCTCATGATTAGCTTTGAATATGACTTTTTAAATGTAATTAAAGATTTAGAATTTCACAAACAACATAATAATTTCCAAAAACAATTACACACCATCGATAAAAACATAAACAACTCTAACAAAATCTTCGTAAAAGTGGATAAAACTAGGATTTTTTTATAAAATAGATAAACAAGAGTATAACAAACTACTAACAGAAACATTTAAAAAACTACAAAAAATAGATACAAGGGAACGTAATTACATAGATATAATAAATATTGAAAGTAAACAAATCACCGATAAACTAAAAATTAGCGACAAAGTTAGTAAATTAAAACCTAAGGAAGCCTATATCTTATTTAAAAATCACAAAAGTAACTTTAATAATGACCCTAGCACTCGCTTAATTAATCTGACTAAACCATAAATAGGAAGAATTAGTAAAACAAACAAACAAATAAAAAAAGACCAAGAATTAAACCAATGGGTGAATACTGCCGAAGCAATCGCTTGGTTTAACAATATCGAAAATAAGAACAAATGTACTTTCCTACAATTTAACATCGTGAATTTCTATCCGTCTACGTAAGAAGAACTCTTCAACATCGCCCTAGAATGTGCCGAGATGTATACTGATATATCCAAGGATAAAATCCACATCATTAAAAAATGTAGGAGATCAGTTTTAATCAATAATGATGACCAATGGATTAAAACAAATATGACAAACTCGTTTGATTTGGCCATGGGTGCCCTTGACTCTGCAGAGGCATCATATCTTGTGGGGTTAATTTTTGGCCTTTTGGCTAAGATCAAAGTGTAGTATCTGTTCCGATGGATACTGCACCCCATACTGGTATTGTCTTGTCCTTCGGGGCTTGATTTACGCCGGTCAATGGGTCTGTCCTGTGCAGTTCTAGGAGGTCCACCCTCCCAGGCTTCGCCTCCCCTCTTTGGGGAGGAGTAAGTTTATTGCTTACTGCCTGAGGCGCCCCTACCGGGAATGCCGACGGGGCTGCCCAGGCAATTTTTAAACCCCACTTTCCCGACCCGACCTTGGGTCACATCTTACTTGTGGGAGTAAGATAAAAACTGGCCTTGTGCCTAACTCCTGGAGAGGAGTAAATCAATACAGATATCGGCCTATATAGAGATGATGGATTAGCGATAATACGAGATTCCAACAAAGTCAAGGGAGAAAACTTCAACAAAATTATACACATGGAAATTAAAAACTAGGCCTAAGAGTAGAAGTACTGGCTAACATAAAAACAACTCACTTTCTAGATGTTACTTTAAATTTAAATAAAAATACTAACGAACCATACCCAAAAGATAACGCCAATCCAATATACGTAAACCCAAAGTCCCCCATCAATCATAAAACATATTCCGAATATCATCGAACGTAGGTTTATCAATAATTCTAGCAACGAAAATGTTTTTAAAAAATCAAGCAACATCTACAAGCTCTAAAAAATAGTAGTTACCATAATACCGAAATTAAATTTAAGAAACAGGACACCAATAATTATAATAAAATAAAAGAAAAAGAAATATAATCTATTATACACCGCCCTATAACCAGATGCTAAAAACTAAACTAGCAAAAAATTCCTAAATCTAATTGAAAAACACTTCCCCATAACCACGTGTTAAAATAAGTTCACCCATTATATTGACACAACAAAGAAACAGGATATAGGCTACTCTATAGAAAACAGAACAATAGAACATGAAATAGGAAGTAAAACAAACCGGACCTTTGTTAGTGAGAAGCTCAACGATTGGCTAAGAGAACAACAAAGAATCTGATTGGTTAACTAGCTAGCCGTGTATATAACAACACCTGACAAAACTAACTTCATGCATTTTAGCCTGAAGATTCCCCCGGGGATGAAACGAAACACGGGAGCCTCTGTATAGCTTAATTACCATAAATATATTTTCATAACTTACTATCTAGCTCTACTTACGTATCGAGCACTGTTGAAGTAAATACTGAAAATTGATACATAAAAAACGATATCTCCTTACAAAATTTTATGTGGATACATGAAATAGCAATATATATATATATATATATATATATATATATATGACTTGACTTGACTTGGTCCCTTAACCCCCTCCTGGGTCGTAGGGGCGCTGCACCAATGAACTCCACACCAAAAAAAAAAATAAATAAAATATATATATATATATATGCTAATTTTTCTAAATATTTACGCATTCATGTGTAAACAAATCACAATTACACTAGATTCAATTAAAATATAATTCTTAAAGCGTGTGTACATATTGATTTGATATCCAATTGTCAAAACCTATTTAAAAAAATTATTTTAATAAATAACTCTGCTATTCCTTTTAATTTAATTTAGCTTAACATGATAAATAGTTTTACATATATAACTAAGCATGGGCAAGTATAAAAATATCTTTTAATTAAATGAATATTTCATCTTTTCAATGCACAACACCTAGACAAATCACGGAATAAAGGAATATCAGATTGGATGTCACGTACATGGACTGTTAGTCGTAGTGAGCACGACAAAATATTCCAATATTCATGTCTTCTTCGAGAATTTAAAAAAAATTATTTCTTTGGAAATTTCCTCAGTCGAGTAGGATTTCTCTTCCCTGGAAGGACAGATGACATATACTATCAGAACAGATTACAAATGTTTTTTTTTTACGCAAATAGGTCACAGTTGTTAAACTATGCTATAACACTGTCATCATATATTACATTTGGAGTTAAAAGTCCGTTAGTGAGTTGTACAAATATTTTATTTTAAAAATTAATTAAAATATAGGAATATCGTATTGGATGTCACATACACAACATCTGAGACACATTATGACTAATTGCGAAATAAAAAGATATTCCAATATTTTCTTCTTTTTTTTTAACATAGTTCACCCCAAACAATGCAAGTTGCCACTGTAGACGTAAGGGGCTACTGAAAATTAGGGTGAAAGCTTGGGGGGGGCATCCTAAATTGGGAGCTGTGCAGCTAGATGTTTGTTCACATTAGTTTTAAATTTCTGCATGTCGGTACAGTCGAGGAAACAGGGAGCAGGGAGGGTTTTCCAAAGGCCGGCAGCTCTAGGAAAAAAGCTAGTAGAGTAGAAGGCTCTCCGGCATTTGGGGACTTTCACAGTGAATGGATGGGATTAAGCTGATTGTCGGGTTGGTCGAGTGTATTTATGTCGAGGGGTGGGGGGCACGGGAGCAGCAAGTTCATTGAAGCATATTCCATTGAAGTACTTGTAAAACAAGCACAAGGATGCAACATTGCAGTAATGGGACAGGGGCTGGAGCTTCAAAACAATGACTGAAAGAACATCAAGGCTTCACTAATACTGGTATTTCTATTATCATGGAGAGCGTCAAAGTCCCACTACTATGGCTACTGCTATAATAAAAACGACGTGAGTCAAAACAGAATTTTCATTAGTAAAGTCTCTTTACCCTTGAGCAGACGACCATTTTCCTCCAAAGGAACAAACACAGGATTAACTTTTAACTGATACAATCATTTATATTTTAATGATATTAGAAATTAAATGATTGAATATTATAATCAGTTAAAAGTTAATCCTGTGTGTGTGTGTTTCTTGTTTATCATCATACTTTATTAGTAATATAACAACTCTGAAGACCGATTTGTTTTTGTTTTCACTGCCAATCTGCTATTTGTTCATTCCGTCATCTTTACATATGCCCAGAAATTAGCACCTTGTATTTGGGTTTGTAATGTAGTTTAGTTAACAATAAAAATCAAATAATAACAGGGTTATGTCCAAATAGTGAACCTATTAACAACAATTCCTGGTGAAGTGAGTGGCAATGGGAAGAGATGTTAGCATGAGAGTAAAACTTCCTCTGTCCACTTGTTTTGATGGCAGTGTAAGTAGGTGTTGAACCGGAAAAATGTAAAACTTTGTGAAAGGAAATGAAATGAATTCATATTTTTTGAAAGCACAAAACAGGAATTAGCCTACGTGGTTGCTGAAACAGATTAGCATATGCAGGTTTTGGTATGAAAGCTATAAGGGTCAATGAAGTAGGAGAAAATTCACTTTACTTTATATATAATACAACAATTATGATTTACAGCTTTCCCACTCTTTTCTTACTCTTTTTGTTTATGTTGTGGTTGTAATTGTTATCACTCTATATCTTCTTACTATTATCTCACTGTTGATTTGCTTATTATGCTGATTTTATTGTTGTCAATAATAATAATAATAATAGAATTTTATTGTTTACTTCCTTTCCTAGTTTCCACTGATAAGATTTCTCATTAGAATTTCTTCAAATTCTCTATTCCCATAGTTCTCTATTGTTTTCGAAATATCTAATTTGTACGATCTTTCTTTTCATTGCTGTATTGTTTTATTGTGACAATCTTCTTCTATTTTATTGTTTTCTGATTGATATTTTTATCCCTCTTGACTTATATGTGTTATCTTTTGCTACTTCCAATTACACAGCAGTCACGTTTCGTAGTATAAAGAACACGTTAGTTCTGTCTCGTTTCAGCTACTAAAAGTTCTAATGTCTGGTGATATTTGCTTGTTTAATCTAGCTGGCCATATTCCAGTGCTCTCTGCTGATCGACCAACTAAGGCTTTAGATAACCTCACAGATGTTTACCCAGAGTCAATCTGATGAAATAGGAAAATCTAAATAACAGAAAAAGATGGAAAGATTAAAAATGGACACAGAAAATTCAAAAACGCTTTCAATGTTTTCTTCTTTTGTTTCTGATTTCTGCTGAAAATATGAATGAATAATTTTAATAAACTTGTCAATTTTTTTAAAGTAAAATAACTTTTGATGACGAGGATTTTTTGCGGAGTAAAAAGGAAAAATGGACATTTTAGACAGTACATGTGCACTTAAAGTAGATCATTTATTTAAACATTTTCAGTGTAAATATGGGATAAACATTCTTGTTATAAATTGTATCTGCATTTGAACTAATGTTTATCATAATTGTTAAATATTCTTTCCACATGATGGAGGTTACAGCTACAATCCTATAAGAACATACATAGTTGATTTTTTTTCGATTAAATATGTGATGGAGGATATATTTGATATTAAAGCCAATTTGCTGCCAGAATGTTAGCCTAGCTAGAACGTAATGTGAGGTCCTGATAAACAGAGGTGGTAAGACCTCTTGTTCCACCTGTGAGGATGGTTCAACAACAGGAAATGGGAGAAAATGGGAGAAATTGATTAATTAAATTAAATTAAATATAATTAATGTTAAACTCGTCATCGTCTTCTTCTTCAATAATATACCAGCCTTCCTCACAAGAAAAATAGTTTGAGAGAACATCTGCACTACAGACCCACAAAGACGAACAGTATAACATAATACCCATTAAGTAATGTACAATATAATTTCTTCAATTTAAGAAATTCGATGAGTGTGAACGTTTATATATTTGCTTTGAAACAACATCCATTTTTCTGATAGGGTTTTGACCTCGTTTTTCACAGATGTCTCTAGATAAATGCAAATTTACTGCACAAAGAAACGGAAAGTCTGTGTTTAACATGGAGCCGTTCAGTCTATAAAAGAAATCAAAATTCCAAATCCTGACTTAGAACGGGTCTGTTTCTCTAATCAATTGTGGCACATAAGTCAAAATAGATTTGAGAATAATGCATCAACAAAGAAATTGCAACTTCAGTGGTCATTTCGAGTCAAATAAAAAGATCTTTACTTTTTGTACCAAATTCTGTGTATTTACATGAAAATCACTTACATCTATGATGCATATATCCGAAGTACAATTAAATGGATCATTTAATAGGGAGAATAAAATACCTATTTACTTGTAAACTTAGACACAATGTTCGTTTATAATATTGGGAAAAATCCAGTTCCTAAAAAGTGGCACTATGGATTGGAATAAAAATTTTTTAAATTGCCTCGGTCTAGAAGGATTTCTCCTTCACTGATCGAGGACAGAAAATGTGAAGTGTACTATCAGAACAGATACTACACTTTAACAGAAGTAAAAGTATAGAGAGCACTCCCGTATTCCTGTATCACATAGATTCGAAGCAAAACGACTGAGTGATTATTAAATAGGTTGGCAATTAAATGGAGGAATTGAGAAGTATAGGGAGAAAATTGGAAGCATTATTAATTAAGTGATTATATACTTGACTAATTGCATGCGCAGAATAATACAAACCCAGTAGATTTAAATAAAGATAATTTTGTGTCTTTTTAAAATCATTGTTTACGTCTTATTTCAAATGTTATTTTTGTTTAATTGGTAGAAGAAGAATTTATTCAGAAGTTTGTCAGCATGACTATGGAATAGACATTTAAAAAAAATACCTTCCTCCCCCAAATAAAAGTATCCTCCTTCACAAAATAAAAAAAAACAACAGTCTGGGCTGTGAGATTTCCTTCAATATTAAAATTCTAACAGCAGTTAATTCCATCAATTTGTCATATAGGCAATGTCAGGCACTGATAGTTGAGTAATGAAGTTAAAAAGTTAAGGTTGGTCATACATCTCAGACAATTGTTATATTTAAATGGCTGTAACATCTGCTTTTAAAGGATGGGGACATAAGACTTCAATCAATGAAGCAATAAGAGTAAGTTAGTTTTGACCAGACAGTAGACAGTTTTGGCACTTAATACTGGCTGCACTTTTTACTAGAGTTTATGAATTAAGTCATCGTGTCACTTTATAACTGATCGATGCAGTAAATATATAAACACTTTGAACATTCATGTCAGAATAAAATTGTCTGGAAGTCAATGAAAATATAACAAACGGTCTTTACTCTGTTCGGAATTAGAATTAAGATTATTATTTGGATGTGTAAGCATACTTCATTGAACTAGAACTTCTAGTTCAACATTATATAGAGTGAAGCCTAACATCTCTTTTCTATCCTGTTCACTGTAATATACTTTTGGGCTAACTACCATTTCACACATGAACACACACAATGATTTTATATTGAAGCAATCAATAAAGATAGCAAATGGATTCCGTGATGTACATTAAAAGTGTCATCAGTATTAAAATTAACACTTCATCTTGAAAATGGAATATTCAATTTCATTTCATTTCCTTCTATTTTTGCAAAATGCCATCTCGAAGTGACTGATGTTTTTGGCATAGACATAAACAATCTTATCCATGCCAAGTCTTCGCTTACCCCCAATGGCTATGGCATCCACTTCGATGGGACAATGATGAAAAGTTTATTGGTTTGAGCTGCATTGGCAATGTGGGTGAGTTCAAACAGTGACCCTAGCAGGAAACAGATGAGTTAAAGTCAGTGTAAAGTAGTGTACGTTATCAGTGCCAATACTTAACACGAATAAAGAAAAAGACACATTTTCTTATCCAATCATTAGAGTCGTTATATATGGCCATTGCTGATCGATTACTCAAATCTGCTTTCAAATTAGTTGAAGTTCTTATATAAGTTTAGTTTTTTCTTTTGTTTTGTGGCATATCAACCCTTTATGTGTTATTAACTACCAAAATAAAATTCTAATTGTAAATAATTCAATGAACAAAATTCTTTGAATTAATGTATTAATTTACTCATAACTGGAAGAAAATGAAAAGTTTTCAAAATGGTCCGAGTGTATTATTGGGCCTAATTAATTTGATTAAACTTGAAATGGTAGACATGCAATAAAATTATGAAACTCTTGCAACCATTGTATGGAAGATCCAGGTGTTATTCTAAAAAGTTTTATATTATAGGGTTACATCCTATGCAGGACCGGCGGGACAGTTATAAAAGTGGGGGGGGGGGCTCTCCTAAAAAGTGGGGGGGGCGGTCAAACACATGCATATATAACTTCATTATTGATGACCGTAAAGTGAGGGGGGCAGTCAAAAAGTGGGGGGGGGGGCTTGAGCCCCCCCCCCTGCCCCCCCCCCCCCCCCGGTGCCGCCGTCCATGTTATGAATGCACCAATTATGTACCTCAAAAACTATAAATAAACTCTATACACAGGAAATGTACTTTTTAGACAGAAGTTTATGTTTTAATTCAAAGACGGTCGTCCTATAAATAACTTGTTAAGATGAGGTTTTATAAGATTTCTATAGACTTTGCAATTATTTTGTTGTTGTATGACTGAGCCGCACCTAAGAGAAGAGGAAATAATGGTTGTACTAATGCATGCTGCCAATTACAAATGCAAAATAAGCTGTAAAAGCGCTAATTTGTTTACAATGGTGATGAGGCAAACATTTATGTTAATAGAAATTATTACATTCTCATTTTGATTTGTATAGGACCAAATTGTTCCATCGACAAGATCGTATAAAGATCCTTTTTTGAGTGTCTAGGTTTGCTAGAGTCAACATGAGGTTTGCTAAATATTCTGGAGAGATTCTTGATTCGTTTTTCATTGTTAGAATTTTTATATATCATTCTACATATGAGTAAGTACAATTCTGGGACATCAATTGGTTGTATGCACTAGAATCAATTAAGAAATCATCAGCAAAGCTCCCTGAAATTTTAAAACTTCCTAATCTGAAATATTGGAGGGCATTATTAAATTCCCAGTGTAGTATGGGGTGTTCTTCGATCCCTGTTGTGGACAACTGACCGGTGTTGTGTTGTGGACAGAAAACAGCTGTTCGTCTATGAAGTAATTGATGATGTGACAGGTGCAAAGATATTGATCTTTTCTTCTTCCTTCTCTTTGTAGCTGAAATAATAGAGGCAATTAAAAAGAGCAACAAATAACGTCATTATTTCCTTCTGGGGTTTAGTTTACTTTTTACACCAATTCACAGCAATGTACATCTAGATGAGCTGCAATTACCCGACCCACCACAGTAGTAGTAGTAGTAGTAGTAGTAGTGGTGGTAGTAGTGGTAGTAGTGGTGGACCTTGAAAAAAAGTGTCTGATCATTTTCACATCATATGCCGAAATAGCAGAATCGAGTTCGCTTCTCTGCCACATACTTCCTTCTGTGACGTTATATTCTGCAACTCTAATTCTGTTAACTTCTAATTGAATTTTCCACTACTCTCACTCTATGCTTACTCTAGCCTTATGTGGAAAATTACCGTTTTAACATTATTTTTACACACCCTGCTTTAATCTTGCTTCACAAGCTGATATTATCATAGTCTAATGGGATAATTGGAATAGTATATGTTGGAGTTTTAGCAAAAACTATACTAGGAGCAGGTACATTTCTAACTGGGTACACGTTCATTGTATTTTCAAGGCTATACCCAGTACCTGCGTTAAACTGTTTCATGCTATGATCATCACAATGGAAGTGATGTCCCTCCATTGAGATGGAACAAAACTCTTGTGCGGATGTAGAATCATTGTAGTAAAAATGAGTGTTTTAATCATATGCAACACCTTGGGAGGAAATTTTGTGGCCAATAAGCAGGCAGTTTTTATTCACAGCAGCTAGCTGGGCTGTTTTTAAAATCATGCTGTCATACATTTCACACAGTCAATTTCTCTGTCAGTTGCCGGGTGTTGTCCATCTTGTGACTATTCTGCATTCATGAAGAAATTGCTTTAGTTGTTCTGACATAAACGATTCTCCCTGAGTTGGGTGAATATATGCAGGTACATCAAAAGTGAACAAACAATTGTCATAGGCATTCTATTGCTGAATTAAAAAGATCTCTTTGAACATGTGAATGCAAATGGAAATCATAAATATTCTTTGATTATAATGGGCCTTTGAAATCAACGTTTAATCTCTCAAATGGTTGTTTCGTTGTGTAGCCTTTGAGAATTTCGCTTCTTGGCTTTACATAGGTGTTGTGTAGAAATTTGCTTTTTAATATAATAATTAGCTTGTAATGAATTTGTGCAAATAGCTAGTCCACTCAAACAAGACTGATGATGAAGGAAGGTTTTGTCACGATTTTTCCCTAGCTTATGATCTAACACAGATTGTTGACAACCCCACTCGCGTACCCGATGCTGACGGACATTTTGCAAGTCTTCTTGATCTTTTCTTGAAAACTTGTTCTGAACTGTACTCATCCACTGTTCTGTCTCCATTGGGATCTTCGGAGTTGTCTCAATTAAGATCAAGACAAAGTGCAACAAGACCTCTGAAGTCCCTCTCCATCGCACCATGTATCGATGCTCAATGGCTGACTGGGACAGCCTCAAATCTTTCTTATCAGAAATTCCTTTGCCTTCCATATTTGAAAAGAATGTTTCCTGTATTGCATCTGATTTAACTGATTAGTTAACCATTGGTATTGAGAGCTTCATACTCTTAAAGAAATCCCAACAGAAACCAAACTGTCAGCCATGGTGCACCCCAGGATGTGTCACCATGATTGCTCACAGGCACCACTATTTCAATTGCTTTCAACGAAACAGATGTTCTGAAGCAAAAGCCGCCTGTAGGACTGCCAGCAACCACTGCAAAAGGGTTATTGAAAGCGCGAGAGTATCATATGCCCAATCCGTTAAATCTAGAGTGGTCGAATAGAGGTTTGGTTTCCACGAGTCTTGGCGAATAACAAGGTCCTGAACAGATGTGTGACATCTATTCCAACCATTATCAATAGACTGGAGGTGATTTTCTCAACATCCAATAAAGCCAAACTTTTTGTAAAGAACTTTGCATCAAATTCGGCCCTTTGTGGTCAGAGCCGACTACCACCTGAATTTACGCTTATGACTGAAAACACTCTGAGTGACATCCATATATCTGTCCGGTATGTTGCCAAACTTATCAAGAACCTTGATGCCAGCAAAGCAACTGGTTCTGACAACATTCCAATTATAGTACTTAAAAGACTTTTCAATCGTTGCTTAAAGGAGAAATGCTTTGGAAAACTTTGTTAGTCTGCCCAGTATTTAAAAATTATTGAAGGTCTAATTCACAAGCTTGCTAGCTATGGAATATCTTGAAATGTCCTCTCAACTATCAAATCCTTTCTCTCTGATAGATTCATAAAAGTAGTCTTTGATTGGTTGATGTCTGAAGCACATAATATCAATGCTGCGTGCCTCAGGGATCCATTCTGGGTCCAACCTCTTCCTGATACCTATCAATGATCTTCCTAAACATATTCTAAGATCATTCGTCGACATTTATGCAGATGATACAATCATCTATGGCAACACTTTGAAGAGCATTAATGAACAAGATCTTTCTGATTCTCTATCTTTCGAGCCGAAGCACGTGGTGCAATGGGGAAAAAGGTGGCTGGTTGCTTTTAATGCGTCTAAAACTAAGTTTCTCTCCTTTCACCACCAACGCTCGAATCCTCACTTTGCCCCAATTGAAATGAATGGCTATTTTCTGTAGGAAGCCTCCTGCTTTGATAAGCTTCTGATACTGAATTTCCCTTCACACTTGAAATGGAAGACTTACATTAAATCCGTTGCTAAGGTCACTGGGAAAATGGCTGGATCATTATACCGCCCCAGAAAGTATCTCACACCTGACGCAATCCTCTATCTGTATAATAGTCAAATACGTCCTAGGATGGAGTACTGTTGCCACATCTGGGGAGGTGCCGTTCAGAGCATCATTTCCTGCCTTGACAGAGTACAAAATCGATTTTGAAATCTAGTGGGGGATGTTTTCTTCTTTTCCCTACCGCCACTTTCTCACAGAAGAGATGTTACTCGTTTTTTTCTGCTTTATCTTTATTTTCATCGTAGATGCTCGACTGAGCTCAAATCTATGGTCTGTGGAACACAATCCCGCAGTGTTGTTTCCCAGGTGGCTACAATATGGTCGTTTTCAAGTTCAATGTAAACAAATCTTTGTTGAACCGTCCTCTTGGATACTCAAATTCTGCCCAGTTTCAGCAATCGTTACCACTCATCACGGTGTTGTCTCACTGTACACCTGACAAACTCATTAACCCTTATCCTCGAGTGGCTTTTGGGCCTTGATAAGTGATGACTCTTTAGTAAAAAAAAACAATTTTTAAGGTAATAAAACGTATTTGAATCTGAAATGTTATTACCATCGAACTGCAATATTACTACAAAAGTCATTCATTATTAAATGAATGACTTTCACTTAAAATAAAGACAAACAATTTTTCCAGTTGCGATTATACATGCATTATTAGAATGATTCTAAATTGTAACTGAAAGTTTGTTCTCAAAATCTATTTTATTTTCAAATATATAAGTATTTCCTTAAACAGCAGCTGTATTAAACTCTTAGCATCATTTACAGAGGCATCTTTTTTCTTGTTCAGAGTCTCACAGAGATGATGAGTTCCAGAAAGAACATACATTTCCTGCAAAAGCAGTTTCAACAAAGCATTATTTTAGAATTATAAAAAGTATTTCGGTTTTATAGCTTACCGTTTCTCTTTTATAATAAATTTTATGTTATTTCCAAATGCAATTATCAAAAAAACGTCACCAAATATTACTGAGTCCTTTCAGAAGTAAAACATCTGTAATAATTCCGTTTTACCATTTCCATAGTACTCCTCTACCTTTCTTATACATAGATAATCCCTCAAAGCAGTAACACATTCTCTTGTAGGTCATGACTTTTTTTTTTATTTGTGTTTTTGTAAAGTCTTTTATTTCTTGAAACATAATTGCATTTTCAGCCAAATACTTTTCTATAATTAGTGACTTGTTACAAAATATAAGACACAACTAGTAAATAAACTCTAGGTTTAATTTTTATTAACTTTTGCTGAGAAAATAGAAGGTAAGTTATTAACGTCTTTGTTTCACATTGTTACTAGTAAAAAAAGAATACGAAAAAATCAATATTGAATTTGACTTAACTGTGGTGGACTTCATAGAATTGATTAAGTGTATAACGTGAACAGACAATCAAACATGCATAGGATTTCCCTAAGTCTAAACCCATTTATCAGGAAGAAAGCCTTTATTAAATCAACAAAAATTCACATTCAATTCTTTGTAATTGTATCAACACTATTGTAATGTGTGATTCAAGGTAAAGGTTATGCCAGTGATACTACAATATCTTCACTCTCAGGGCACACGTCTACACAGTAGAAGTCACTTGCTATTGAAAACGAGACACATTCTGAATTTGGTGGTAAATAAACCAAGCAAAAGTGTTAATAAAAATTAGGCATGAAACAAAACTTATGTTGGATTTAAAAAATTAAACCATATTTTAGAAAAATCCTTTAACCTGAATTAAACCATTATTTTTCTTTCAAAGGCCATTAAACTCATTTCTTAAATGTTACATACTTATCTCTTTAGGGACTAAGGGAAATGACTCCTTCAAGAGTAAGGCTGGGTTATCCGCCTAGGCAGAATGTGACGTCACAGTTGTATAATAGTGACAATAAAAGATGGTTTGTTCTTACATGCATCTTTCTATCTCCATTCATCCAAGGTTATAGCAAGTAAATATAACCTACGGTCACAGCATTTTTTGCTTTTTTAGTCGCCATCTTAACTTTTGAATGCGGGAATGTTATAATTGTAATATATATACGTAATTCAGCCACGAATGTAAAAATGTTAAAAGGTTGAAAACCGATGAAAGGAAAATAAACAAAACTCTATAAAAATAAATAACACATCGTATCACAAATTATAATCATATATTTGTATAAACAACCAAGACAAATTAACAATAAATAACAAGTATTTATTTTTTCAAAAAATCAACTGATATTCTTTCCGCACAAACGGAGTTCTCTATAAGATGCTGGTTTTTGTTATTCCGAGAAAGTTGATCAGTCAGGATTAGAATTAAAAGTTCAAATATAGCAATTAAGAATGCTTATAGCCTTTATGGAAAATGAAAATAGGAAAGTCTTTTTTTCTTACATAATTCGAGGAAAACTAATGGGAAGTCCTTCTCCCACGGGAGATCCAGATATGAAGGTAAATGTGTTAAAATCGCGGGGAACGATTGAATGAGATCATTTAACACGACAATATATAACAATATGAAAGTTCGATTTAGGACGAATTAATATAGTATTTTTTTGTTGTTATTTTTTTTGTCCATATGTCGTAAACACATACCTTTTTGGTTTGACGGCGGAGGGAAGGATATTTTAACAGAATTTTAGATTCTGTGGTCCGTTCTTAACGAGCTGTTTTTAGGGTCCCAAGATATACGTAATCTCGACTACGGAGAGGTAATATGATTGACTGGTCTGTTGTAATCAATTTTGTTGAACCAGGCTTTTTTTTTCTTTTGGTGCCCGGTAGACAGCAGTATTAAATGTCGCTGTATTTCTTAACCGTTAATTTTCGAATTCCACTTTTCCTATTTTTGATTTTGTGTGCGGGGATAAATTGTTTGATATGACAGCGAGGTGAGCTGCCAATCTCTTAGACGTCCGCTCTTAACCCAGCTCGAGGACCTTCTCCTCGTGTTTCTTCTCGCTTTGATTTTCCCGTTCTCCTGTGCATAGCTACAGTATTCTCTCGTTTGATTGGTTGAATCCTCCGCCCCCGCAAATGCGTGGGCTGAATTATGAAGGCCTGTCTGTCGAGCTTCCTGTTGACCCCTTTTGACAAACGTCGCCCGCCTGCACCCTCTTTCTGTATGCATAGGGGAACATGTGCCAACAAGTCCCCTGCTCCCTTTTTTATGCTTTATGGGGCAAAATATGTAGATATAACAGGAACAAAACTATAATGATTCATGTACATTGTGTGTTTCTAAAAATGAAATTAAATAGTTCTTCATCGCCAACGTAATTTCCTATAAACAATAAAGGGATAAGCAAATCATATTTCTGTTCTTCTTTCTTTCAGTTACTTCTATCATTTGTAAACGTTAGTACTAATTATTAGCGTATAATACATTCTGTCACCTCATATTATTAGTGTATAATATTTTCTGTCTCCATGATGGGAAGGTAAACACCTCATATTTACTGCTTTGTTTACGTGACAGTTACTTAGCAGTATTTACCCGACGTGGTCAGGAGGTGGGGGGGGGATAACATCAATTATATTTTTATTTAATTTAACTTATTATTTTATCAGTGTAATCTTTTATTTGATCTCTACCCGGACAATGCCGGCTAAATGTTGATATAACTGAATTTAATTGCTATTTTTAGGAGTTTATGAACTGTAGACATTGATGAAAATTCAATTATTGTATATCTCTCAATGTATTTTTTCTGATGTGCCAGCCTCTTCATTGATAATTTGCCTGTTTTGCATATGTGTATGTATTATTAACGTATGTGTATGTATCGTTTACGTATGTGTATATGTATGTATCGTTTACATATGTGTATGTGTATGTATCATTAGCGTATGTGTATGTATCATTAACGGATGTGTATGTATGATTAACGGATGTGTATGTGCATGTATCGTTTACTTAAGTGTATGTATCGTTTACTTACGTGTATGTGTATGTATCGTTTACTTATGTGTATGTATCGTTTACTTACGTGTATGTGTATGTATCGTTTACTTACGTGTATGTCTATGTATCGTTAACGCATGTGTATGGAGCATTTTCTAATCATGCTGCATTGCATAATTCATTGTTAAATAAGAGAAACACAAAAATAAGATTTTCGTATGTTTTTTGTTAAGATTATCTTAACTTAAATATTAAGAATAATAATTGTTGAATGCATGTGCTAAGTATTTGGGTAATTAAATACAAAAATATGTTTAGCTTCCATATCTGAACATAAAATATATGTTTAATAAATAAGTTAACATGAAAACTATAATAATTGATTTATTTTTTTATTTTTTTGAAATGACATGCTTAAAATATGAAATAGCAATAAAAAATGTTATTTTATTGTTTCCTTAGATTTTCTTTCTGAACCATAAATGTTCAAATCAATTGAATCAAGCTATTTTTCCATCAACTCATTCTCAACTGAAAAGCCTATTTCTTCACATTTTTATTTTATTTCTGTATCTTATGTTGTATACTCAGCTTGTTGGCAATGAAGACACGAAAGCAACACAGTTTTATAAAGAAACTAGCAAAAATATGATCCCTCCGGTCGCATATTTTTGCGAGTCTGACAAGATGGTATCCTGGTGAACGAACATATACTACACTGACCTCCAAAGGAGGAGGTAATGTCTGGTAGGATGGTATCATGACAACAGAACAGATACTATATTACCCCTCGAAAATAGAGGAGGTAATATCTAGAAGGATCCTCTAATAAAAGGAGATGGTAATGCCTGTGAGTATGTTATCATGGCAACAGAAAAGATACTAATATACTCCTGCCTCTCAAAAAGAGAAGATGGTCTCATGATAACACAACATATACTGCATCACCTCCTCTTCCATAGGAGGATGTAATACTTGGAAAGATTACCTCCACCCCCTTAAAAAGAGGAGGTAATAACTGGGAGGATGGTATTATGACAACAGAACCGATACTACACTACTCACCCCCATAAAAAGATAATAGGTCAAATCAGGGTACTTTTCATTTATTTAAAAATGCCTTGTTATAAAAATATTATTTTATGGTTCCTTGGCCTTTTTGCTAAGATCAAAGTGTAGTATCTGTTCTCAGCATCCCGGCGACATCAGATGTTTTACTAGCGACGAAACTATTGCGTATATATAAGAAAATATGAAAATGCAAATTACAAATGTATATTATTACAGAATATTAATTTATTAGAAATTGTTTAAAAAATTAATATGCAAATTAGGAATACCTAAAGCATATTTGTTGGTGTTGGCAGATTACTATATACACGACATTTCAAAATTATATGATGTATCAAAGAAGTTAATAAGCACAATCTGTTTAGATATCAATATAGTTAGGATAGGTGGAAAAAAAATTCGCATTCATTCATTTAGATATAAGTCTTTCTTTATTAGTTGTTTTTCTACATTTACAAAATAAAGTTATTTCATGTATCTTAAACGATCTTGTAACAAGACATGTTCAGTTTAGGAGTAGATAAAGAGCAGGAGCAAGAAGTTATTGTCAGAGGCCGGATAAGACTTGACTGCGTAAACTCCATAATTTGTAATCTTTTTTTTCATGCTTTAGCATTCTCTTCTTGCGTGCCTTCATGCCCTACTTTTATAAACGAGCAACATCCACGTCTCACACATCATTTGTATGTCTTCTCATCCAAATATTGTTTTATCATTTCGTCCCCTATTACTCATCCTTGGAATCAGCTGTTCATCCCTCAACTCACCTGAGTCAAATGTTTGACTTCCTCTAAAACATTTATCAATCGAATCAGCCTAATCTGGAACAATGCCATTCCGCATTTAGTAAAGTTTTGAAATTCATATCATCAGACGTTTTTGAATAATTGAAACATTTCACTTTTAACTCAAATGCCATTAGATAATATCAAAGTTTCAATTCATCTGACTGTATTTCATCGGAATGTGTTTCAAAATGCAACAAAAAATAAAAATGGAACCTCTTCTAAATGTCATCAATCCAAACGCATCTTCAAAGATGGACAGCTCAATAGTGATTCAGTTTAAATCATATTTACAAAATTGCTTGAATTGAAATTAATCTTAAAAGTGATTAAATTATTTTGATGATATTGCTGAGATGAGATATTGTTATTTACATTATGTATTGTAATTCTTATCTTGATTGTTGTTATTTCAATAGCCAAGGGAGAAACACTGGAAGTTCAGGAAGATGAAAGGATCAGCACTATGCCAGTGACCTCTTCAATAGCCAGAGATGCAAGTGACCTCTTCAATAGGCCAGAGATGCAAGTGACCTCTTCAATAGGCCAGAGATGCAAGTGACCTCTTCAATAGACCAGAGATGCAAGTGACCTCTTCAATAGGCCAGAGATGCAAGTGACCTCTTCAATAGACCAGAGATGCAAGTGACCTCTTCAATAGGCCAGAGATGCAAGTGACCTCTTCAATAGGCCAGAGATGCAAGTGACCTCTTCAATAGGCCAGAGATGCAAGTGACCTCTTCAATAGGCCAGAGATGCAAGTGACCTCTTCAATAGGCCAGAGATGCAAGTGACCTCTTCAATAGGCCAGAGATGCAAGTGAGCTCTTCAATAGGCCAGAGATGCAAGTGACCTCTTCAATAGGCCAGAGATGCAAGTGAGCTCTTCAATAGGCCAGAGATGCAAGTGACCTCTTCAATAGGCCAGAGATGCAAGTGACCTCTTCAATAGGCCAGAGATGCAAGTGACCTCTTCAATAGACCAGAGATGCAAGTGACCTCTTCAATAGGCCAGAGATGCAAGTGACCTCTTCAATAGGCCAGAGATGCAAGTGACCTCTTCAATAGGCCAGAGATGCAAGTGACCTCTTCAATAGGCCAGAGATGCAAGTGACCTCTTCAATAGGCCAGAGATGCAAGTGACCTCTTCAATAGGCCAGAGATGCAAGTGACCTCTTCAATAGGCCAGAGATGCAAGTGACCTCTTCAATAGGCCAGAGATGCAAGTGACCTCTTCAATAGGCCAGAGATGCAAGTGACCTCTTCAATAGGCCAGAGATGCAAGTGACCTCTTCAATAGGCCAGAGATGCAAGTGACCTCTTCAATAGGCCAGAGATGCAAGTGACCTCTTCAATAGGCCAGAGATGCAAGTGACCTCTTCAATAGGCCAGAGATGCAAGTGACCTCTTCAATAGACCAGAGATGCAAGTGACCTCTTCAATAGGCCAGAGATGCAAGTGACCTCTTCAATAGGCCAGAGATGCAAGTGACCTCTTCAATAGGCCAGAGATGCAAGTGACCTCTTCAATAGGCCAGAGATGCAAGTGACCTCTTCAATAGGCCAGAGATGCAAGTGACCTCTTCAATAGGCCAGAGATGCAAGTGACCTCTTCAATAGGCCAGAGATGCAAGTGACCTCTTCAATAGGCCAGAGATGCAAGTGACCTCTTCAATAGGCCAGAGATGCAAGTGACCTCTTCAATAGGCCAGAGATGCAAGTGACCTCTTCAATAGGCCAGAGATGCAAGTGACCTCTTCAATAGGCCAGAGATGCAAGTGACCTCTTCAATAGGCCAGAGATGCAAGTGACCTCTTCAATAGGCCAGAGATGCATGTGACCTCTTCAATAGCCAGAGATGCAAGTGACCTCTTCAATAGGCCAGAGATGCAAGTGACCTCTTCAATAGACCAGAGATGCAAGTGACCTCTTCAATAGGCCAGAGATGCAAGTGACCTCTTCAATAGGCCAGAGATGCAAGTGACCTCTTCAATAGGCCAGAGATGCAAGTGACCTCTTCAATAGGCCAGAGATGCAAGTGACCTCTTCAATAGGCCAGAGATGCAAGTGACCTCTTCAATAGGCCAGAGATGCAAGTGACCTCTTCAATAGGCCAGAGATGCAAGTGACCTCTTCAATAGGCCAGAGATGCAAGTGACCTCTTCAATAGGCCAGAGATGCAAGTGACCTCTTCAATAGGCCAGAGATGCAAGTGACCTCTTCAATAGGCCAGAGATGCAAGTGACCTCTTCAATAGGCCAGAGATGCAAGTGACCTCTTCAATAGGCCAGAGATGCAAGTGACCTCTTCAATAGGCCAGAGATGCAAGTGACCTCTTCAATAGGCCAGAGATGCAAGTGACCTCTTCAATAGGCCAGAGATGCAAGTGACCTCTTCAATAGGCCAGAGATGCAAGTGACCTCTTCAATAGGCCAGAGATGCAAGTGACCTCTTCAATAGGCTAAAGATGCTAACTAATAATTAAGAATAATTAGAAATAATAATTAACAATAATGAATTAATTACAATATAAGCATAAACCATATCATATGAGTATCGATAAATAACCATATATGATCCTAGATTGTTTTATTACACACATAAATTGATAATATCATTGGTTGAGATATTCTAGAGCTTATGAGTTGAATCGCTGGTTAGAGATACCATGAAAAAAGTTGTTTATAAGAAGATATGTAAAAAAAAGTATGGAAGGCTCAATAGAGCACCCCCAGTGGATAAAATGACTCAGTTATGATGGCGAGGGTAAAACACAAATACTGAATGAAAATTAAACAAATTGTATTGATCAAATACAGGAAAGATAAAAATATAAAGTTTATGGAAACCTGTGTTATTATAAAGATTTCGATGTGGTTGCTCCTGTTGTAAAAGAAAACAATATTTTATTTCTTTTCTTATCACTTGGTTTAAGCCGAAAGGGTTGTCAGAGCAAAATGATTTTTTTTTTAAATGTTTATTTATTTAAGATTGAAATTGAAATTTATATTTTTAAAAATATTTTTCTGGTATTGAGATCTTATTAGTCAAGACATTTAACATATATTTATTCTATTGGATTTGCAGCTAAAAATAAATAATCAAGAAATAAAAGAATAAATATTCTGAAATGGCCGATCTTTAACAGGGGGAAAAACGGGATAGGAGGTGACATGCATGTTTTTATGCCAGACATATTACATTACAATCACATGCCAATAGAAATTTGGCAGATAGCGTGTCAAATGTGCGCCAAACACAAATATATACACGAACCTACAAATATGTATACACTCATATGCAAACGATCACAAATAAACATATATATATACATATATATATACATATACATATATATATATATATATATATATATATATATATATATATATATATATATATATATACATATATATATATATATACATATATATATACATATATATATATATATACATATATATATACATATACATATATATATATATATATATATATATATATATATATATATATATATATATATATATACACAACAGTAGACAGAATTTCGAATTACCACTGACAAGATCTCATTCTGATTTATTATAATTTAAAGATGATTCTGAAACTGATTATAGCTCAGGTGACAGCTCTTACCACACACGACAAAGCTCAAACAACAGCAATTGATCAAGGGTTTGTGTTGCTGAACCAATGGATGGCCCAACAGATCACATTTTTCTAATATATATATATATATATATATAAAGTAAAGTCAGTCTCATTATTGTTTCTTTGTCAATGGTAGCACTTTTCATACAAAGTAGATAGTTAAATCCTTTCTGCTATAAACATATGCTTTTCATTCGAGTATGTTCTTAGAAATTAAAATGAAAGTTCCGTTTGATTTTATCGAAACTAATATTTGATCCGATCGCTACATTTTGGTGGGCTTGCTATAATTCTTCCTATGCACTGGTTTCCTGAGAAACTGCACTTCTGGTGACATCCTGAATTATTGATTCCACTTACGAACCTAAAGGAGGGGACAGTCATTATAAAAGTATTGCTACTTGATTTTACTTTCATTTTTTCTGTCATTGGACATTGCCGTTTTCCCATTCAAAAGTACTATCACTCGGCATAAAGTATTTGCCTTCCAACGAGGGAAAAGGTAGACACACGCTCGGTTATTACTGTGGAGGGAAATTCTTCAGCCCATGCAGGAGAATTCAGGATTTGGAACAAAAATAATATTTCCTTCGGTCAAGAATGATTTCTACTGTCGCATGTCGGGCTTTTCGATTACTTGCAAGAAAATAATTAAAAAATAAACTCAATGTAAACATTTGATAAGATTTTCTTTAATTAAACCATGTTTTAGTACCAAAAAAGCAATTCTTGCAAGTAAAGACAAAACCCATTCATATAAAATTTTTAGCTAGCGATTGCTGTAATTGGCTATTCTATTTTTATCAAGAAAGTGTCTTTTATTCAATTCAAAACATTTGAAAATCATGATGTCACTTATTTATTCAGTTTCATTCAAGCAACATCATCATTTGTTTTTTGTTAAGAAAACATAGTTACCAGTTTCATCAAGTGTAAAAGAGGCAATAAGTTAAATATATTTCTGAATTTTTTAGATGAGGATTGATAATTTGTATAATTTCGATTATTCAAACTACTGTTCTCATTTTCAAGTGGATATTGTACTAAATAAAATTCAGTTCTAAGTGATAGTCATTTGAAGGTTGAAGCTTCAATCCTTGGTGCGGGCGATATGAAGAATTGCGAATTACTGAAAACTTCTCCCATAATGGCTGATTGAACAAGGCATGCTACCCCCATGGATTAAATAAAGGATTCCGTTCGAAATTCCTTCCAGATTCCCGAGTTCGAAAAGATACACCTGGAGAAAGCCGGAGGTTACAGCGGCTGAAACGTTGTGATGATAACACTCAAGATGAGAACAGTAGTTTGAATAATCGAAATTATAATTTTAAAAAGTATTTTAAGAGGTTTAAATGACTTTTTAAAATATTTTTCTGGCAGTTACTATTTTTAAATAAGGATTCCACCATTTTTTAAGTGAAATTTGAATTTCAAGATTATTCGGTTATCGTCCGTTTTACAAAATGTGAATAAAAAAATACAGTAAGTAAACATTTATATTAACATATATCACTAATTTCTGTCTTTTATAAGGCTGCAAGTTGATTATTCATAATTGATGAAAAATTGGGGTGGTTACCCAGCACAAGGTGAATTAGAATATATCCAAGGTAGTTTAGCATACAGTTTTTTGCATTTGTTGCCCAGGCAAGAGCAATATTTAAATGCACTTAAGGATCATCTTCCATCATTTTCTGTACACACACATCTGCGACATAGTTGTTTATCTCAAACATATTGTTTGACTACTGTGAATAGGAAACAATGACACAAATCACTGCATTAAATTGTTTAGCCAGCTCTATACTCTTTATTAATAAATTAACCACCATTGTCAACTAAAACTTCATCTGGATGCTCAAAATCAGCAACTATCCATTCAATTACAACATTATATATAATCACTTCATGAGTTTTTATTCTAATCATTATACTTTAACTGAATCTAGTTAAGAGATCAACAAAATGTAGATCCATTACAACCACATCGTTAAATTGTCTTGAAATGTTCAATAAACTTTACACCTTTCACTAATGTCTTCAATTACTCATCAAGTTCATCTGCAACTTTTATAACAGCTTCCAGATTTTTAGCTGAACAATACACAAACTGGTGATATAATTTAATTACTTCTTTTCCTTGTAGGTTTCCTGTTTATCCACAATGTTCTTTCAATAGAATATAATAAGAAAGATGGTGTATTCAATTCAATAGCTCATCCATTGACTTCCAATGTGTCATTTACCACATTCACATTGGATGCATTCTATCCACCCGTGGTTATCAATTTTCACTATTTCTGTTGTTGTTAACCGCTGATAATACAAATCCTCATTCTTTTATGAGACTGGATTTTGTCTCTTACACAAAACTCGAATGTTGTTCCACTTGGCAAAAAGTTAACTACTTTTCTTTCACTTACTGATAATACTGTTAGATCCATCTCTTTTCACCCACACCCAGCAACAGTTTTACTGCATGCATTATCGAGAACAGCAGCATTGACGGTTTCACTCATGTTTATCCTCGTGTAAGTAAGCACCTATTTGGTAAGCTTCATTAACTGCAACATCTACCTCAAGGTTTGATGTTTCAAAAGCATTTGCTTTCTTATTTCTTGTTCGATGTGGACAATCTTTTTAAAGTGCATAATCGATTCACGCACCAAACGTGGATTTCTATAAATATACACTGTACTTACTCTTCCTTAGTATGCCCCTCTTCCTGGTTATCTGCATATTTAAAAACCTGTTCTCTCCTAAATTCTGCTTCATTTGTTTGGGATATCCTGACTATGCACCACTAGGTTTCATATACAAAGTAATATCATCTTTCTTAAAATACTTATCTATGATAGTAAAAATTAGAGCTCAACACCATTCTCATTTTCAATCTTAATTTCTTCCTTTTGCATGGCCAATCATACTTTTTCACCGACACCTTTTTTAGTTGGTAATATGTTGTATATTACAAAACTCTTATTGCTTCTTTCTGTTTTGGTGAATTAGGTCCATAATCTAACATCAAACTTCCGATTGTCGATTCAGAGATGTGTTTTACTTTCTTTCATCAGTCATTTTTAACAAGGATTTGCTACCAATAGTTGAGACTAACAAGGCGTCATCATGCAAGTGAAAAATGTATCTTATAGTGAGGAAAAGAAGCGTTTATATTTAGTTGAACGGTAAGGTTCATTAGCACTTGTGGTGGAGACAAATATGCTGCTGATACTGCAAATAGGAATCTACCCAGCTGTGAGGAGAGAAATAATGTATACAATGATTATAACAGCATGTAGGGTTAGGTGGAGTATGTTGATTAACAGCATGTAGGGTTAGGTGGAGTATGTTGATGCATTTCCCTTATTTTAGGCTGAACAACAACAAAATCCTTGTTGATTGAGTTGAAAGTTGACAGCACACATATTCCAATCTGTTAGCGACTTTTTGAATGTAGAATTTTTATAATATTCTACCTTTATGACACCAGCTCAGATTCATCCACCTGACCCACCCATGAGGAACATTGATGCACCCGGTGGGGCATATTGCTGAATGAGCATGCAAAGAAATAACAATGCAAAAGTGGGCTTAAATGCTATTTTTCATGTAGCCAAAAGAATATAGATATCAACAAAATGAAAATAATGAGTTTTCAAGAGCTGAAGATCTTACACTAATTAGTCCCAATATATCCACCAATATGAACGTATATCACACATATACGCATTCTTGCAACTCTGACAAATAAAAAAAGTTGTTCACACTAAAAGCAGTGAATTCCAAATAAACTCAGTGTCCAGAGCATTGAATTCACTCCTCCCAATAAATCCAGTGCCACACATCTACTTCTGATTGAGAATCTGAGGATACGACAACCGGTTTTAATTTCTTTGATCCCTTCTTTCCTTTACTGACAGGTCCTTTCTTCCCTTGCGTTTCCCTTTGCCTTGTTCATCCTCTAGTCATGTCAATTTTATATGATGGGGGATATGTTGATCAAGTGCATCGATGTACCTCATCCTTGTGGGCATCAAACTACATCACCATCTAAGTGAATCTTTGAAGACATTGTGGTAGACCAACATTGTTCATAGAACTTTGTGGAATCTGTCAAAGGAAAGTGATAGCAGTTCATCATATGACAAGAACGAAAACATATTTGAAAAGAGATTTTATATGGAAAACAATATTTTTACTTACCATGCTGAAATCGCTGATTATTACAATGACATAGATTCTTTGGGTTTTGAAATAAGCATTGTGCATCAACTTACTTTATATACCAAGAAAAGGTTATTTTTCTAATTTGTTATACTTGTAATTATCAAAAGAAAAGGAAATAATAAAAAAGCATTTGCTGTAAATTAAATTATTTACAACCATAATTATTATTTATGCCAGCTTATAAAGCATGCAGGTTACTTGATATAATAAAGCCTACAGAGTATCTAATAAAATATAATAAAAAAATTTTTTTAAGTAATATTATAAAGCATACAGCGTAATAATATAGCAAAACATAGGGAATACTTAATATAATAAAGCATTCAGAATATGAAAAATAATAAATAATGCAGAATACTTTATATAATAAAACACACAAAAACATACAAATTACATAATATAACAAAGCATACCAGGTTCTTAACATAATAAAGCATGCAGAGTACTTAAAGGATACAGAATATGTAATCTAATCAAGCATACAGGATATTTTATATAATAAAACATACACAAAAGCATACAGATTACATAATATAATAAAGCATACCGGATACTTAATATAATAAAGCATATAGTGTGTGCAGTAAAATAAAGTATACAGTATCTAATCTGTAAAACTAATGGACCCGTGTCCCAGTATTGTAACTCAAGAAATTCTTAGCCCCAGCCATCAACTATTGAATTATTTTTTGTCTATGGTTGTCCTATGCGAACGCATATCCCATGATATTACTATAAAACTGCAACCATACAAATAAAAGACTAACTTTAAGTATGAAAGTTGCAAACTGCATAACCTTGTTGTGTAATTGGCTAAAAAAAAAACTAAGAAAAGAAATAATAAAAATTTTATTTTTAATTTCTTTGTGGTTGTCCGGGAGGGGGTAGGGACTGGTAGGCTAGAGTGTCGTGTCTGCAGGAAAAATAACATTGAAAAAAAATAGATTTATATTTATGTACAAAAGTAAGTAGCTTAGAAAAAAGTCAAGGAAAAAATAATTTGGAAAATGTTATGTTTAGATATATATTTTTGGAGGGGGTACTCTAAAGAAGTAATGACCAACTAATGAGGGTGTGTTAGCTGAAAAATGGATAATAAAGAAATGAAATGCTAAGATTCTGAGGTATGTATGGAAAAAAAAATTTAAAATGCATTATAACCAGATGGGCTACCATAGAATTCCTATGTAGGTGTTCTTATGTTGTTAGTCATTCCGATGTTATCATCAAGAAGTGAAAAAAGTATACAGAATGTAACCAAATGTATTTTTATGTGAAGATTTCAAGGTATGTATGAAAATAGAGCATTATAACCCAGACAAGTTTCCATACGATTGCTTTGGAGGTTCTGTTTTGTTGTTAATCATTGCGATGTCATCATCGAGAGTGAAAAAAACTATGCAGAATGTAAACATTTTATGCAAAGAGTCCTATGTACGAAAAAATAATGCATTATTACCCAGACGAGCTTCCATATATTTCTTTTGTAGATTCTGTTTTGTTATTAGTCATTCCGATGGCGTCATCGAAAATGGGAAAAAAGTTTTCAGAATGTAAACAAATGTAATTTTTTATGTGGAATATGTCGGTGTTGTCTCTTGAAGTAAACGGTGTTATTATGTGAAATATTTGAAGTAGGTTGAAATAAGAAATGTTTTTCGACTAAACAAAATGCCTGTATCGAAATCATGTTTTTGTAAGTTGGCCTGTTCGGGGATGACTATATGAAAACAATTTATTTCAAAGAAATGAATATTTATAAGTACGAATAATGTTAATGACTTCGTGTTGACTTGGAAAAACATTTTTTTTTTCACAAACGATTTTCTTTTCCTTTATTTCATCATTCAAAAATATGAAGAAAAGTATTGTAAACTTTGGAACACCCGGAAAAAATAAATCGTCAGTGAAAGGTGCGCACATTATTTAGGTTGAAGACAGTAGGAATAGTGTGACAAATGAAACACTAACTGTGTGAGGCCAAAATAATGAACAGCTCTCGTTTAAATGGGTGGCTGTGTGAGTAGATGTTAGCATGAGAGTGAAAATGCCTGCAACATCCTGTGTATAAAACTGTGCTAGGAAAAGTCGCTGAACTCGTAAAATGTAAGATATTTTTAAAAAAGCAACACAACAAAGGCATATTTTCTGGAACACGCACATCAAGAATTGGCCTATGTAGCTGACTGAACAGATTAGCATATGCAGATTTTGGTTTCAAAGCTAATAATAGTCAGTAAAATAGGCGAAAATTTACTTTTATAAAAGTTAAGTAGGTTGATTTATCGAATTTAGACTGCTGTAGGTTTGCATCAGGCAAATCAATATTTGATTCTGACTAGTAAATCATTTACAGAATGTATGAGTCTCTATTCTTCACGAGAAAAATGAAATTCCAAGTGATTTTATTGATTACAGATTCTATCCTTCCCTATAATTCTTTTATTAACATACATTTCTCCAGATTCACTGTTTATTTTTATTGGATAATCAACGGGGATAGTTATTCAATACAAAATGTTGCAGAAAGTCCTACACTTGACAAAAAGTGAACAAAATACCAAGAGGTGCTGATGAGCATGGTGAAGCCCTGGATTGACAAGAGCGCTGCTGGACGCCTATACCTCTTCCAGTAGGACTCCGCTCTTGCACACAAAGCCAAAACGACTCACGCGTGGCTGATCAACATTGTTCCTTACCACTAGTTGTCGGACTTGTGGCGCCCTTCTCACTTGACTGCAATCCCCCTGACTACTTTGTCTAGGACATAATAGAAGCGAAGATCAACAAGCACGCCCACAACACGATCGACTCTTTGAAGGCTACCATCGTGTAGATGTTTGCTTCTATAGACAATGGCATGGTCGCCAAAGTGTGTGATCTTGCTACAACATCCTGTAAAACCGCTCTATTTGTTCAAATTAGTAAATAAAATTGGCATCCTATTTCACAAACTGAGGCTTTACTCAAATCTTCTTTTTATTTACATTATGCTTTCATTTTCATAAGTAAATCCAAAAACTTATTACACATATGATTGATTATTTGAAATTTTACATTGTCTTATCATTTTATTAATATGGACAATATTATTATTACTATTATTATTATTGAACGCTGACACAAGGCGATATTACAGGTCGTCACTATTCTCCACAGTGTTGTTTTATAATCTTCAGCTTGAAAAATGTTTTTTACTATTATTACGTGTTATTTGGTTTCTTGTGAAACCGATTGTTATATATATATATATATATATATATATATATATATATAAACTACTAATTGTTGTTATTATTATTATTATTATTATTATTATTCGAAACAAGGTGATACTTCCAGTTGTTACTATAATCTATCACGTTAATAAAAATTGACTATAAAGATTTTTATTATTATTACTATTATTACTATTATTATTGTTATTATTACTATTTTTATTCTTATAATTATTATTGATAAATCTTAATAGATCTACTTCTTTTTACTTATCTAATGGTCGGAAATCGAAGTTGCTTTTTATTTACTTAGTCTATGACTTATCGAAACCATGAGGTTATTTTGACAGCTTTTAAGTGTCCATTGTAAAGGAATTTTGGGCTTTCATTTATGACTTTACACCCATCACAAACACTTCATAAACATTCAGCAATTGTCTTTTATTATTATTATTATTATTATTATTATTATTATTATTATTTCCACTCACTAAGAGTTATCATACAATATCATCACTGATTGCTCACCGACAAAAACCTGTGGTGCTCCCTGGAGTCTGAGTGACAACAAGTCTCCTCAGATTTCCAGTTCTCTCCACCTCTTTTCAATCACCACCTCAACAGCTGCCTACCATTGATTTCCAGCTGCTAATGACCATTGGTCTCCCTCGGGATCTAGGTGGCAATAAGCCTCCCCAGGGTCTCTCCACACTCTTCCAGTGGATATTTGTTTAGAGCTCTCCCTCCTCAGTCTTCCCATCCTCCTTGACCCGTCACAACTATTTTGTGTGGTATCAGCCGAGGCTGGTGCCATCACGTTTTGGTAGGAGGAAGAGGAACGGGGGGGGGAGGCAGATTATGAAATTTCTTGCCGTTTCTGTTCCTTGAGTTCTTGTGGTGGTGTTCTTTCCTGTAGTTTTGTTTTCTTCCTATTGTAACATTCATGTGACTGGTTCGTAGCTTATGTGGGCTGGTTTCTGCTTTCAGTGAGTTTCATTAAGATTGCAGCTGTGTGGTCTCGGTGATCCCTTTGATTTCAATTTTTCTGTTTTTGTATTTGTTTAATTGGTGCATAATGACTAGTAATCGAATTTAATGTAAATCTGAAACACTTGAATTTTCAAATAGAAAGTTTTGCCCATGATATGATCCCTAAAACCCTTTAAAATGCCCCAAAGAAACTGAAATTTAGGAAATATTTTTTTAATTTATGTTTAATATTTATTCTTAAAATTTCACAAAGATCAGAATTTTCCTTTTACACCATTTGCATAACACTATATAAGACTAAATATAGTCCACATTACGACCTCTTACACCCAGCAGCTGTTTTCCAAAAGTCATAATAATCGGTTGATTAGTTCAGGAGTGAATCCTGTACATAGAAATATATAAACATATACACATACCTGACTTTATATAAAGATAACTAGTAATGATATGTGTAAAATTTTCACAATTTGTAGCAATGCCATAACTAATTTCAATATATCATGCAGGTTGCCACGTGTCATGAACATAAAATTCTCATTTTATAAACATTTTACTAACTTTTGCTTATAATGTAAAAAAAGGTGCAAAAATGTGTTTATTTTCTTACACATTTCATTGAACTGTGCAAAAAATAACCTTTCTAACTCTTCATATCACTAATTGGCCTTCTTCTTCTCTCGTAAGATAACAGATACTCTCTAAAATAGTGCCTGCACAATCTACAACCGTGCTTCTTCCAATCTGAAATTGCTTAAATCCAGTGAAAAGGAAGAATCCAAGACAACTAAAATGAATGCTTGAATAAATAAAGAAGGACTGATATTATTTAAGAGTTTTCTTTCTCCTAAACTAGTTGCCATCCCAAGGATTGACAGTTCATTTACCCTACTATTTCACAAATAGTTAGGAGAAGGAGAGATTGATTCATACCTTTGCAAGGGGTATGAGAATAAGTGACTTAACAGACACTTCCACTTTTGAACTGGTATTTAGAAATTGTCACTCATCTACGTACTGACCAAGGTCAACATTTCTTAACTTAGACTATTCAACAAGAATTAGTGTTTCAGCACGACATAGCCTTAAGCATCTGTTCATATGAGCATAATTATATGATATAATATTTGTCTGTAGACATTTTATCAGTTTTCTTTAAGATTCTCAATTTTCTGAATTAAAAACATGCAGCAGCCGTCACCAGAATCTGTTTAATTTTCGGAGAAATAATGAAATGTCATGCTAATAACATACGTTATTGCTTTTTTTCTTTTTCATTTGTAGCTCTCTTCATTTTGTTGAGACCATCTTCTTGAACTTTTCACAATATCTCACTGTTAAAAAAAGAGAGAATGTGTGAAATATTAACAAAAAAAATGCAAATATATGGAAGAACAATTATTGATTATCGAATTAAAATAATTAGCTCTCATGATTTCCCCTGACTTTAATTAATTATTTTTCAAACTTTCGTGAATAAAATGTTGAGATTTGGGAACTGTCTGATTAAATTCTGACGAATGATTGATGAACAGCATTTTTTTTTTTAAATATCAAATTTTATTTCATTGTAGCCTGAATAATGTCTTTCAATTGACCAAAAAATCATGTTTGTCTTATGATTTTGTGGTGAAGAAAATAACGTCTTAGCTGGAAAAATACTTCACGTTATGTAACGTGCTGTCTGCAGAAAAATACACGTAATATTCAGAATGAGACACTTTTTTATAAGCGTTTAAATATGTTACTTCTCATTTATCCCTGCCCATCACAAACAATCATGAACTCCCTCTTTTTATAAAAAGAACGTTACTTATTGCAGACAGTGGCAACTTGATTTATAAATAAGTGAGGTGTTATTGTGAGTTGCATTTATACATTTGTGAATTTTTCTTTCTTGTCGACTTTTAAACTTGGATTTACACCCCCAGATATTTGATTACCTGTGATATCTCACTGGTAAAAACAGGTTGTGTTCCTTGGAGTCTGAGTGATAACACATTTCCCCAGGTTTTAAGTACATTCCACTCATTTCTATCATCATTTACACTTACTTTTTGTTCTCACACAAGCCGTTTACAACCATGTTATTATTGATTTTCTGAAGTTCTTTTTTTCTGTTGTTGTCGTGTTGCTTTTCCCAGAATTGTCTTGTTTCTGTCATGTCCGGTTGTTCTGTTTTTATTCTTACTCTCATTACGTTTTTGTAAAACTGGCTTCCATTGTTTTCAAAAGTCCTATTTTCTTCGCACTGTTCAGATTTGTATCTATTTTCTCAGTTTCCCACTCCCTTTGCTAGTATCTTTTGTTTTAATACTTTGTTTTTTGTCTAATCTTTTTACTTCTGTGTCAGTTTTCTTTCACCTTATCATCATTTGTACTCACTAGGAGTTATCACACAAGTCATCGTCAGTGATTGCTCACCGACAAAAACCGATGGTGTTCCCTGGAGTATGAATGACAACAAGCCTCCCAAAATTTCCAGCACTCTTCATCACTTTTCGATCACCACCGCAAACAACCTTGCGATATCGCAACAGTCGCCTACCATTGATTTCTTGCTGGTAACGACCATTGGTATTCGCTGTGATTTGGGTGGAAATAAACTTCCCCAAGGTCTCAACACTCTCTGCACTTTTCCAGTGGAGGTCTGGTTAGTGCTTTCCCTTCCTGGTCTTCCCATCCTCCTTGACCTTCTTCGACTATTTTGTGTGGCAGCTTATGATATTTCTTGCAGTTGCTGTTCCTTTGTTCGTCTGATGGTGTTCTCCCTGTGGTCTTGTTTTCTTTCTATTGTAACATCCATGGGACTGGTTACCGTTCGTAACTTATATGGGTTGGTTTCCGCATTCAGGGTTTTAATCATTGTCATCCTTTGTATGGTCTCAGTAATCCTTTTGATTCCAATTTCTCCCAGTCTTTTCTCCAGTGTTTTTGGAACTGTTCCTAGTGCTCCTACGATTATTGGTATTATATTGGCTTTCTTTATGCTCCATATCCCTTTCAGTTCTCTGGCAAGTTTCGTGTATTGGCTTCGTTTTTCCGTTTCCTTGATCTTCACTCTGTGGTCTGCTGGAATAGCAAAGTCTACAATTTGGCAGGATTTTTCCTTTTTGTTGACTATTATTACATCAGTTATCCTTGCTTGTATGAGTATATCTGTTTGCACCTCCATGTCCCAGAAGATTTTGTTATTTTCATTTTCCAATGCTGTCTCTAGTTTATGTTTGTCCCATCTATCCGAGTGTTCGAAATGCAATCGTCTGCATAGTTCCCAGTGCACTGCTTTCCACACGTCTGAGTTCTTCTTTAGTCTAGCCTATGAATGGTCCAGAATATCTTATTAGTGATACTGCCCATATGTTTATTTTTTTTACTAGGATTCTGCTATATAACTTCGTTTCTAAGAATTTCCTTGTTCTCAGGTATTCTTTTCCAAGCGTCTGTTTCATTTCTGTAGATTTGATAGTGTCTGCTTCCAGAACTCCCATATATTTATAGCTATCCTGTTCGCCTCGTGCCCTCATCTCCTCTTCGTTGGATAGTTGCATGCCCTCTATTATCTCGAGTTTTCCCTATTTTAATTTCTAGCAGTGCACAGTTTTTCATTCCAAACTCTATTTGAATGTCCTGGCTGAAGATTTTGGTCATATTTATCAGCTGTTCCAGTTGCTTTTTTGCAAATAGCTTCAGGTCGTCCATGTACATGAGGTAGTTTATTCTTTGTTCTGTGTCTGTAAACTTGTATCCAATCCGGCATCACATTTCCTGAGTATGTAGTTGAGTGGCATCATTGCTATGATAAATAGTATTGGTGATAGAAAGTCTCCTTGGAAAATACTTATCTATATTTTTATCTCAGTCAAGTGTTGTACTCCAGCTGTCAGTTCTAGTCTCCATGTTCCCATTGCTTTCTTAATAAGATTAATATTCCTGTCGGGTATCTTGTACATTTTTAAGCATTCAATTATCCATGCTTGAAGGATTCTATCGTGGGCTTTCTTGTAGTCAATCAATGCCATGGATATGTTATTTTCTGGTTTTTACCTACTTCAGGATCTTTTGATCTGTGTATAGCAGATCATGCATCCCTCTTTTCCATTTCCGGCATCCTTTTTGTTTCTGGGGTAGTAGTCCACGATTATTCAGGGAGTGGTAGATTTGTTCTCTCAGTTGTGCCGTTAGGATTTTCCACATTGTTTGTAAACATATTATTGGTCTATATTTGCTTGGGATCGTTTCCTTTTTGGCATCTTTTTTAATTTCATCGTGGTCAGTTTGCCATTTTCCTTAGGATTGTCTTAATAGTTTCTTCATTAATTTGTTTCTGTTCTTTCTTTAACTTCTTGTACTTCATTTTTCATATTTTTCAGCCATTTAGACTTTTTGCTGTGTTTTTTAGGCTTTTCCCATATCTTGCTCCAGAAGTGTTTTGTCTTTGTCGGGTCCAGTTGTTCTGTTGTTTTTTCTCCATTTAAGTTTTTGTAAAACTGACTTTCATTGTTTTCAAAGGTCCTGTTTTGTTTGTGCTGTTCTGATTTGTATCTGTATCGTCTTAGTCTTCCTTCTTTTGCTGCTATCTTTTGTTTTAGTTCTTCATGTTTCTTATTTAGTCTTTCCTTGAAAATCAGAGTTCTGCTCTTCCATCGTTTCCTGTTCTCTTTCATCCTGTTTACGGTTTTAGCTTCTTTTCGAAGTTTGGTGATCTGGCTTTGTCAGTCCATTCTTTTGGCCAGTATTATTTTCTCTTTTTAGTTTCATGCTTACTGATTTTTCCCCCGCATATATCAAGTTGTTTAGGTCTGTGATAGTATCTGTTGAGATGTATGCGAGGTGTCTGTTTACTTTCTCTGTTTCTAATTTTAATTTCTTCCAATCTTAGTTCCTTAGGAATGGGAGTTTTGTTTTCTTCTCGGACATGAACTGCTTGATGTTTTCCACTTCTCTTGCTTCTTCCTCGATGAGTTCTTTAATTCTGTAGTCTTCGACCTCCTCAGTTTCAGTGTTTATGTTTTGCCAGTCTTCTACCTTCTGTTTATGTTTCACCAAGTGGTGTTTCTTGATCTATTAGACCATTTATCTTTTGTTTGATTTTCATTAATTCCAGCTCCAAGAACCACCCTCTTTTGAGGATCTATCTTGCTTGATCCGCTATCCTTTGTTCCATTGCATGTATAGTATTCTCTGAGAATTAAGTGGAAATAAGCCACTACAAGGTTTCAGTACTTTCCACACCCTTCAAGTAAAAGTCTGGTTAGTGTTGTCTTTGACTCCTACTTGACCCTTCATAACCATTTTGTGTGGCATCAACTGAAGTTGGTGCCATCACATTGTATTTTTTTTTTGGGGGGGGGGGGAGAATAGTTTATCAAATTTCTTGCAGTTTCAGTCCCCTTGGGTTCATGTGGTGATGTCTTGTTAGATTTTTCTTTTATTTCTATTGCAGCTTCCATGTGACTGGTTAGCATTTATATTTTATATGGGTTGGTGTTCACATTTGACGATGTTCCTTCTTCTTCTTCTTCTTCTTCTTCTTCTTATTATTATTATTATTATTATTAGTAGTAGTAGTAGTAGTAGTAGTAGTAGTATTATTAGTATTATTATTAGTATTATTATTATAATAATAATAATTTTTTTTTTTTTTTTTTCGTACATTGTTTTCGATTGAAAAAAAAAATAGTAAACATTCAGAATATTGTTTTGTTAAGATATAAAATAATAAATCACTTGTTGAAGGAAAGATTTAAAAGGCACATATGTAACTGGAATGCCAATTAGATTAAATGAAACTTATTTAACCAAGCACACATGAAACTTAGAAAATAAAGTTTAAATTTGTTATTTCGATATTTCAGGGAATGGAGTTTTCTTGTCTTAAACATTTTTACAGCAGTTTTATTGAATTGGTTTATTCTGTTGATATAATATTATTTAGACTTAAATCAACAACAAATAATGATTAGAGAATTTGATTTGAATCCAGATATTGCAGTTTGCTTTGTCACTTTAAATGGCATCACATTGGTAAATGCTGGCTTGTGCGTGAGGGCTGGCCCAGTTGACTTTACCCCATCACCAAATGACATTGACTTAACATTTTCCTTTCTGTTTCTTCAAAATAATTGTTTATCGATGGTTCATTGACATTATTTGTAAAATTGTAGGACTACATTCAACAATAACTTGCAGTACCCTTTTGGAAATTCCATGGTGCTTTCTACACCAACCTGTATAACGTACTGTTAATGATAATATTCTTTTGGAAATAATAAATGTCTGTCAGTGTCAATACAATTATGAAAAAATGATTTTTTTTCTTCTGTAAAAATAATTATCATTGTCAGCTAATTATTCTTAAAACAAATAAAAAGAATATGCCTTTCCTTTCTTTATTTATTTAAAATTGTAGTAATGTAATTCTTTTTAAAACAATAAATATTTTCCAAATAATTGTCAGCTTAATATTCTTCACATCAATAAAAGGGATGTCACTTTTTTTTAGTATCGGATTTTTTTACCATAGCGACATCAGATTAATCACCAATCACAATATTTGCTGATAAGACGATCTAATTTTATTCAAATGTGTGTGATAACGTACATACGAACGTAAAATGCCTTATTATATAGATTGTTTTTTGTATTATTATTTCGATTTGTATCGGTAAGCTATTAATTTTCAATTTTTTATTTGAATCGAATAGTTGAAAATCTGAATATTGCTCGAACCATAAATGTTTGCTTCATCAGTAAAAATGATCTCCTCTGCCACAATTTTCACAAGAAGAAACCAATAAATTGTTTCACTTAATAAAAATGATGAACATAGGATAAAAATAATTACAAAATAATGGAAGGAAAATCAATGGCCGATAAAATTTCATTTTCATAGAAAACATCTCATGAAAAATACTGAATTGATTTACTACTTTTAAGTTAAGGAAAAGGAGAAACGGTGTTATGATGTGAAAAAGAAAAGAAAATTACCTTTGTTCAATTATCGTTAGCTTAGAATATTTTCCAGTATTTGTTGCCAGATAAAACTATTTATTGTTCAGTTAGAGATTTTTAAATTAGTTTAGTTCTTGAAAAATGTAAGTTTCTCATTAGCTCTAACTGTCAGGTGAACATTACAAATGAAAATTACCTCTGAAATAGGAAGCTCTCATTGATTGCCATGATTGCGTTTTTAAATACAAGCCAGTGTTAATAGAATTTTTTCCAAAAACCAAATCCGAATTTGTAACTATAATCTTTCTTTCTGATGATAAAGCTAAATTTATAATTATTTCTTGAAAAATTATTTGCTTACCGCAAGATGGAGGATAGTAGCTTGATTAAAGGAAAGTAAACGCTTAGCAAACCATGTTTAACCTGTGAGATGATTTAAATTTCACATTGCGGTCAGAAATTACACTTAATAACCTGATCATCACCTCTTCCCATGTTCTGGATATTATAAAAAAGCTTGACACCTCCAAAACATGTGGGGCTTATCTTATCCTTGCTATTTTAATAAAGAAATGCTCTGCTGAGCTGGCTCCTGTCCTCTCTAAACTCTACAACAAATGTTTTGCAGAATCTTACTTCCCTGATAGCTGGAAAATTGCCTGTGGTCCCAGTGTTCAAGAATTCTGATGAAAAAACTGACCTTCAAAAGTATCGGCCCATCAGTCTCCTTTGGCCTTTTGGCCGGAATCAAAGTGTAGTATCTGTTCTGATGGATACTGCACCCCATAGACTGGTATTGTCTTGGCCTCTGGGGCTTGATTTACGCCGGTCTATGGGTCGGTCCTGTGCAGTTCTAGGAAGTCCACCCTCCCAAGCTTTGCCTCCCCTCTTTGGGGAGGAGTAAGTTTATTGCTTACTGCCTGAGGCGCCCCTACCGGGGAATGCCGACGGGGCTGCCCAGGCAATTTTTAAACCCCACTTTCCCAATCCGACCTTGGGTCACATCTTACTTGTGGGACTAAGATAAAAACTGGCCTTGTGCCTAACTCCTGGAGAGGAGTAAATCAATACTCTTTGCTATAATCTTTGAATCGTTAATCAATCAAGAGATTGTCCACCACCTTTTGAATGCTAAACGTTTTTCTGACGATCAGTATGGATTTAGGTAAGCGTGTTCTACTGCGGATATCCTAACAGTCATCTCTGAATGCATATACCATACACTGGACAAGGCAGGTAAAGCTAGCGCGGTAGTACTTGATATATATATAAAGCCTTTGAAAAGGTCTGGCATGAAGGTTTTCTCATGAAAATTAATTTGTACGGTATTACTGGACGAATATTTGATATAATCAGATCCTTCCTAGCCAAAACTAAGATTCAGGTTATCCTCGATGGCCGTACATCCAAACAACATTACATTAATGCGGGTGTACCCCAGGGGTCGTTCCTTGCAACTTTATTGTTCCTGATTTTTATAAACGACCTCCCTGATGAAATGGATATATTCACTCTATTCTCGACATGTGTATAAAACAAACGCACACATATCCGAGACAATGACTGAATCCTTAGAAAAGGACCTCCAGTCTGTAGTTGAATGGGGACATAAATGGATGGTTACTGTTGTGGTGGCAACCACTCATTTGCATATACGAATAACGTTACACTATAAATTGCAAGCCTAGGTTGGCCTTAGTGTGTGTTACCTAAATGCCACCGGAAGTGACGCCGAAGAGCGTACATGTCCTCCCACCAAGACTCTCTGACTCGACACCTTCATTTGTACATACTGTAACTATACCTTTTCTTTAATACACTTATTATTGCATTCTCCTTGTTGTTTGCTTCTTCATTGTATTCCTCACTAATTATTGTTCAACCTTGCAACCACAACAGTTACATTCAATGCTACTAGGACAAAGCGCCATTTCTTTAACAATTATATGAAAACCTTTTCAACCACTGATTACCATGGTTAATAGCACCCTTTAATGGAATGTGCTTCAACGAACTGGCTTCTCTGGTGCCCCCTTCACATAAATACACCCGACAAACCTCCAACCAACTAAATCCCACCTCTTTACTGTAGAGATCCCCAGATACCGGAAGGCTTTCTACTTTAATAGCTTCTTTTCTCGAACTGCTAGCTCTTGCAATTGCCTCCCTACTCCCTGTTTGCCTAACTCCACCAACATACAGAAATTTAAATATAATGTAAACAAACATACCTCTGCACAACTCCCCACTTAGGATGGCCCTATGGATATGCTCCCTAACTTACAGTAGCCCCTTACGTCTCAGTGACAATATGCCTAGTTTGGAGTGAATAAAGTAAAATAAAAAATAAAAAATAGAAGATTAAGAAAAGTGGACCTTTTTCATTGGCTGATGCTGAACGGTGGAGTCTTATACAAATTGTTCAATTTCTATCAGACAATATTTTTGCTTATTTTTTAGCATGTCTTAAGGGGGTGTGAAACATCACAATCAAGCAGAAAGAATGTTCCTCTTAGAATGCTGTCTGGGTTGCTGGTGGCGTTTGTATAATGTTTTAAAACTGACAATTCACCATGAAGACAGTACACCACTGATGGCCACCATTGATCCTCCTACAGGATATATTTATCATTTATTGAAAATGTCAATAAATCTGTCAGTAACTTCCTGTAATTGTGTAAACTAGCATTTATGTTGGAATCCAGTTTATTTGATTAAAATATTCCTTAGAGTTACTGAACAGAAATATATAATAACCAGTATACTATGATTTAATCATGAACCTATTGCATGCTAGCATCTACAAATTAAAACAATAAATACAGAGTGAAATAAAAGTAAAATATATGAATAGATATGCATAGCCTTCTTTCCTGTCATTATTGCATTACTAAAAATATCTCTAACCTGAGAAGAAAGGCTAAGCAATCTTGATTGTTAAAATTCTTCCCTCTTATAACCGATGGAAGACTACTTAGACCTTGCCCTCTTGTTTGAAGGGGGGCTGAGTGGCACTCAACTCAATCAATATGAAATAAAGCAAACGTCTATTTAGTTACATTGTTATCTCACACATACACTTTGGCCCGGTTCCAATCCATAACATGATATATGTTCAAATGTCATTTTCTCCGCTCAAATGGTTTGCTGAAGATAATAGCCTCAAAGACTTATACAATGCAACCCTGCATTTAAGGAGAACCAGACAAAGACCGATATCACCGGAATATTTTCTCACCCCAATACAAACTTGGCCAATTCCAATTTTCTAGGCATGATAAATCTAAGAGAAATATAAATCTTACAAAAAATAATATCATCAATGTTTTCTTTACCCGTGTTAGTTTATTGAATTGGTGAAAGTGGGAAAGACTTTTTATAAAAAAATTATTGATCAAAATAGTTTTATTCTCGTTCTCCTAATTTCCATGCAATTCTTTGCTTTTAAATTAATAATTATATTTAGAAGAAAAAAGTTTTTTATTAGCTGTGCCAACATAGGTTTTCATATATAAAGTTATACAATTTTATTTTTTACATTTTATTATAATATATTGCTATGAGTTCCCTCATTCTTAAATGAAGAAATGGCAAATTACATTTTATGAAAAAACTAGCTGCTCCGTGTCCCGGCGTTGCCCGGGAACGTAGATTAACTCAAGAAATTCCATGCCCAACTTAAACTATTGAATTATTTGCTGCTTATGATTATCCGGCGCAAACAAAGACACCACAATGTTAAATTCAAATTCCAAGAATTTTCTGTACTTTTGGGTCGCTGTTACCTCTTATTAGTATTAGTATTTTAACAAATCAGATTTATGTTTACGTCTAATCTGAATATTTGCCGACTGTGCAATAACTTTTTCGGTTTATCCTTATTTTTATTTTTTTTATATATAAAAAAAACGTAACTTTTAAAAAAAATTGAAATCGCTACAGACAAGGCATGAAGCCACTTGATGTAAGGAGCTAAAAAATACTACTTCGAGGTTAAAAATTAGCCAACGATAAGTGTTAGATGGATAGATTCCGACCCAGAAAACAGCAATTCTTTCCCCTTTGTTAGAAACATCACTCCTGGAATGTGAGGACTAAAAGAGAAAATAAGTGAAGCAAGAGTTACAAGGTTGCTGAAAGTAAACCTAATGTTACCTTTCTACTCTCCTTAATTACGATTCTGTTCTAAATTCCCGATTCCGATACAATTACTGATTTAGATTCTTTTTAAATTTCTAGATATTTAGCTATAGAGTTTTTTTTGTGTTTTTTTTAATTTTCAGATTACCATAAAAAGCCATGTAATATGTGCATATATTTATGCAAAAGTAGAAATACATCTGGGGTGGAATGATCTATAGATTTTAGTTTGACTGGTAGTTTTAAATCAATAAAGATTTATCATTTTATCATTAGTACCAGCAATGGAAAAGTTTGATTTTAACAAAAACGAACCAAAAAAACAACAATTTAAAGAATCTGTTTTGGCATCGGAAAATAGGCAAAACATTTTGCGATTCCAGGACCTCAAAAAGTTCTGATTTTTCCGATTCCGATTAATCGTCCCAACCCCGATATATATGCAATTATGTTATTTGAGTGATCTGGCGGTATCGAATATTCACTATTTCGAAATAAATCTCTTCTTCAATAGAGAATTAATATTTGTGATCAGTTTTTGTTTTGTGTATCTGTTGTTACGGATGTTCTATATTAAATCAACATTTGTAATGTAAACGCGAATTGTAAGCGTTTGTTAGACAAAAGTGACGTAGCAATAAAGGTGTAATTGTGATAAATGTAAGACGTTCGAATTTGAGTATAAATCAGAGAAGCACACTTTTAGGGTTTTCGTTTTGGTGTGTTTGTTTTGTTAGTTTTTGTTTTTTATTTATTGTTTCCTGATCTATTTATGAAATATAGTTAATAGAACAATTAAACAATTCCAATATATATATATATATATATATATATAAATATATTTTGTTATCTAAACATGTTTTCTCAAACTTGAAGGATATCTTTTTCACTGACTGAGGACATCAAAAGATAAAGTATAGTGTACTACACTTTAACGTTAATTCTTTGAAAAGTAAAAATTAAAAAAACCGAAAAAAAAAAATTGTAAAATCGGCAAATATTTAAATCGATGGCAGAGTAAGAGACGGACTGTGGCTGGTATGTAAGTGCTGCCGGTTAAAATAAATTTAAAAATCAATACAATGGGGAAAATCGATTTTACTTTATTATATAGATTAGCTGTACCTAGTGGCGTTGCCCAGGAGTATATTTAATTTAAATTTTTATTCGCTCATATCCACCACTGCATCGCATTGTTTGTTATTTTAACTAATTTAAAAATATCAAATGTTTACAATATTTTATTTTTTAAGTACAGCATTTTATTTCCAGAAAGTGCCTTTTTATAAAATTATTTTGAAAGTGAATTTTTTTTTATTACGGTGTCCCTTGACCAGTAAATTATTAATCGAAAGAAATTATATAAATGTATATACGAATAGATGAACACAGGGGGGAAAGTAAAGTTTGATTAAAGATATGAATGACATTGCATCGTCAGTTAAAAGGCATAAGAGTATTTTCGGTTTTCGTATCATAATGAACCATTGACCCTTTTTAAAAATATAAAACGAGCATAAAAGAAGAAAGAACCACTGTATATCTTGTGTTATTTATTTTGCATAGGAATGTTTTAATTGTATTTATGCAATGGTTTATTTTGTTTCAGGTGAATGAATTTATTTGAGTATAAATTATTTTTTTCATTTTTGTTCAGAAAAAAAGTAAAAACGAATATCTCCTTTTGAATATTGTTTTTTCGAGTAAATATAGCTGCGAAATGACATTTTAAAGACTGAAAAATTTGAGAAATGAATAAAGAACAGTATTTTTATATAAAACCTAGTTTGTATGTATTATTTTATTTTAAAATAAATAGGGTAAAGTAGATAAAAATAAGATAACCATGAAGTAAAGTGAAATAATTAGTTCATGTGGTACTGATGCTTATATAAATAGCAATGTAATTAGTTGTTTTAAAGGAAAAACTTGTATCTGATATTATGATAGGCAGCTATTTGAAATAGATAAGTACATTCGTATTTCAGATAAACAAATGTAAATGTTTATAGGAAAGCCGACGAATATAAAAAAAATGTAGATATTGTTTTGTTTTTTATTAATGACGTAAGCAGCAGCAGATGCGTAAGTGATCAGTGAAAATGCGTCCATTTTAACATTCTTCCGAGTCGGAATAAGTATTTACCGAAAGAAACGAAAGCGAATTACATTTGTTAGTATAAAGAACATGGTACAAAGATAAATATTAAGAAATTGCTAATCAGAAACAAATATGGATTTGCCAGCTGCAATGCTATTTAGGTCTAAAGTCAAGAATATGAGTGACTTTTCTCTATATATTAGATTATTTTGATTAATTCATCCTTTTCAAGATAAAAAATCTTTCCATTCGAATGTGAGTCATTCGAGTGCACATTCAGCTAACGATATTTTAGAGGAACCTCACAGAAAGGTTAGAGGAAGCTTAGAGAAAGTCTATAGCCTGGCAGGGCGCCTACATATCTGAAAAATTTAAGAAATTTCCGTCATAGCTGCATCTTCATCAACCCACAAATGACAAAGTAGGTTCGGCCAATCCAAAGGCTGGACGATAGATACCTAAATGGCAGGACCTCCAGGAGATCTGCTATTTCCCCTTCCAACATTGAAAAATTTGGCAGTGCGTAAGAGAATTTTGGAGGAGGACTCTGAGGAATAATAACTATCGTCTCAGCATATTTCCCCAGAACTTTGAGGTTGTAATGATGTCTGGGGTGCTCCCTTCCATAGACGGAGTCCCTCAACAGCTCACTCAAACATCTTCACGAATAATCGAACTATCTGCCATCTTGTCGGACATCTGACCACTATCTTTTTTCTACTAAACTGTGACAAGCTCTGGAAGAATATTTCTATCTCCAACAAGAATAAACAAAGAAATCTCACTTCCTCTTTCAAAGACTGTCTATTACTTCATTACTTAGGAATCCTTTCTTTCCTTTTATGTGGTGTCCTTTCTTTCTTTTGTTCTTTTGAACCTTGTAAATAAACACATTCCTTGTTCTTGCAATTTTCACCCGAGTTTTGGGTCCAATTTACCGACTGCCTCAAAACATAAAATTTCCCCTTTCATTTTACAAGTTGCTTGAGAATTAAACATTAAAGCTTACATCACTCTAACCTAAATATTGCATCCGGAAATTTCGGGAAATATTTGAGAGAGTAAAAAAAATCATTACATTTTTCTTACAAGTTTCAGTATCTGACGATTTGCTTTTGTTCCTTACATTTAATAGTCCAACTCAACATGATACTAAAATAAAAGAATAGAACATTTGATTTACATTTAGAAATATCAGTTTGCCTTGTCAATTCAAATGACATCACATTCATTAATTGGTGTATGAGGACTGTTCCACTTCAGTTTATCCCATCAAAAAATAACATTGGCTTCACATTTTATTTTGATTGGATTCAAAATTGCAATATTGTGACCCATGCACTGATCAGAGTCGAAAAATTAAGCTTAAATGGAATCAAGTATAAGGCATATATCCTATGAAATGGGTCTCAGCAGTTTCCTTTTGAATTTCAAAAGAAAAATGCTTTCTTTATAAATATCAAATAAAATGAAAATGCTGTATCAATGAAAAGCTCATTTTATGCAGAACATTAAATTTATCCTTTTTTCAGACAAACACTTTTTAAAACTACTTTTAAAAAATAGTGTTCTGGGTAATTAATTGTAATTCAAATAAGTTATAGTTAGAAACAATGTCTTTATGTTATTTGTAAACAAACCTGTGCCTCTTGAAGGTGTGTTTGAATTTTGTAATGTTTGTAAACAAACCGTGACAATTGCACACTTAAAAAAGGTTTTGAAGCAAAAACAATGTTGTAATTTAAGAATGTAAATGGGGACACCCATCCAACTATATACAATGCTTTATATATGATTCATTATATCCTTGCTATTTTACCTAGTAATTGTTCATATGAAAAATTAAGTTGTAATGAAATTAATAAAAACTGCAGTTTATCAAGAAATTAGAAAATTTGAACTCCTATAAAAGCTTTAATTGAAAAAAAAACTGTATTAATGATCAATCTGTTTCGTAATTATGTAATCAATTTACCAGACTGAGAGCAAAAGTAAATTCCTTTAATTACTGCAGAGATTCTTAATTTTTAAAATGCACATTTTCAGCTAAAACTATAATTTTCTTAATGTATTAGCTTTTCAGTTTTTATTAAAACATTATTTTCATTTATTTAAAAAGTATCTTTTAATTCAACAAGACATTTCTAATTCACATATCATGATCAAGTAAAACTAACTGTTTTGTAAGTAGCCATTTACTCATTAGAGAAGAATTCTTAAAGTTGTGCATTAATCGAATCACCATTCACCTAACCAGTCTGTTATTATGATCTCATCACAGGTTCCTATACCTACATCTAGGTTGGTTTGGCTCTTCTATTTTATGGCATATCAACCTTTTTAGGGTCATTTAATGCTGTATTCAGTAATTTTGGTAAATGTATGCCTCAAGTTCTTAATACCATTAAATATTTGTAGATTATTTTGCTTTGTAGGCATATATTTTGTAACTATTCTGTAAATGTTAGATTCTATGTAACCCTAACCCAAACTCAGCAGTTTTTTTGCTTAATTTCATAGTAAAGTCAAGAGAAATCAGCTAAGACATCAGAAAACATAGGAGACCTCCACAAGGCGAATCTTTTCTTGAATTAAAAGTCCGGGATTGTAAAAAAAAATTTTTTATATAAAGTTTAAATGAATTCAGCTTAGTCTATGCATATTTTTACTTCAGCTTTAGTTGTGGTGCATGTGATTTTAGGACATGAGTTAATATTCTCTTTGTTTAGATTAAATTTCTTTATTATTTCATTTTTACAAATTTTTTTCTATTCTTCGCCTTTAACAATAGAGGATTGAGTGAACAGTTAATGTTTCAACACATAGAATATAGTTAGGTATGTGTATATGTTTATGTATTTGTATGTACAGGATTCGCTCTTAAACTAATGAACCGATCATTATAAATAATGGAATATATATTATAAGCAACCTGGTGAGTAACATGAGCACATGATTGTTTATAAACTTTACCATCTAGGGAGGGTGCTCCCAAAATTCAAACCGCTCCCCAAAACAAAGAGATACAAACAATTAAAAGAAAAGAATTGTTCTCCATCAAATTTTGTGTCATATTATGTAATGAAATGTTAGCCGGACTGGTATATGCATGTGAGAGTTAATAATAGGTATATGCATGGCAAACTCCTAAACTAATAAACTCATTTTAATGAATTATGGAATACGTATTCTAGGCAACACAGTGAGTAACGTGGGTGCATTATATTTTTTGTAAACTTTACCATATCCTCCAAAAAAGAAAATTAAAATTGAAAAGTAATGCTATACATATTGCTTACATATATATTATATGTAAACTAGAAGAATATCTTCTAGTTTATATATAAAATAAGAATGTAATGACTCCTGAAATATATATAGAGAGAACCCAGTAGAGTGGTCGATTATTACTAAAAATGTGAAAATAAGAGCATAATATTTATTTATGTATGTAATTTCAGAAGATTAAGACAACGTCGGTACCGTCGGTTTCAAATCAAAACAATATATATATGCTGAACTCTCTTCAGCCTCTGTTTATGCCCGTTTCCTTGGAAAATGGCGACTCACACGCTGCATGATTTTTCTACGATATTTCAATCTTCAATTTTATTTTCATTTTTTTACCAATTCGGAGAATGGGGTCCGAACCATAAGGCTGACTTAGTCTCTCATTGAGTCTCCTTCATCATATCGCATTAACAAAGGTTTTTTTTACATCATTTTCCAGATGTCTCTTCACTAGTAGTTTTAATACATTAAAAAGGGTTTATTTTTTATCTATTTAGTTAATATATTTAATATTTAACATTATTTGAAATTTTTAATTTCTTTAATATAATCTATATTTTAAGATGTTATATTTATTATTATATTTATCACAGGTAGTATTGTTATGATTAATTTTTTATTTATGTTTTATTTTTCACTTCATTTATATAAATGAAAATTTTAAAATTTACTTTTACTTTTTCTTTTATATTTAATTGCTTTCAATTATTTTTAATTAATTTTACTTAAATTATTCTACTTACTATATTTAAATATGTTTTTTTAATATTCTTTAATATATTTTATTTACTATCCTTTTCGAATTAATAAAATTTGATTATTTATTTTTGATTAAAAACCCGATGGGTCTTAGAGAAATTATCTCTTAAATTTGAATTGCACATTCAAATTTAAATTTTGTTTTACATACATCAATAAATAAACCTGTTTTTTTTGTTCATTATGGCAGAGTAGTTGTTCCATAACTTATCGTAGGCTATTGACACCCAATATTAATTCACAATTCTAATTTTTCCCCCTTTTCTCTATTTAGACCCCGGGTGGGGGGTGGGGGGTTAAATTTAAATTTTTTAATGTTTGTTTTTTTAATGGTTGTTTTCTGAAACTTTTTAGTTTTTGTTGTTTAGATTTTAAATTTGTAATTTCTCTAACGCCGGAAATGAGAGGAGGGCGATCAGAGATCATACGACCTAGATTCACAGATCAAAGTAAAAAAGAGAATTTTTTTTTTGCTAGCCTAGGACGTATATATCGGCTCAATTTTAGTATATAAATCCCGAATTGGTAAAAATATAACAAAAATAAAATTGAAGATTGAAATATCGGAGAAGAAGCATGCAGCATGAGAGCCGCCATTTTCTGAGAAGAAAGACATAAACAGACGCTGAAGAGAGTCAGGCATATGAGGCCACCTATAGATCTCCTTTGTTTGGATTTAAAACCAATGGTACCGATGTTGTCTTAATCTTCTGTAATTACATATATAAATATATATATATATATATATATATATATATATATATATATATATATATATATATATATATAACAATAAATCGAATACGATATAAGACTTACTATTTATTTTTCCTTTTTTTTCCTTTTTTTTTTTTTTTTTTTTCTTACATAACAGCAAGAGTGTTTTAGCTGTTCGTGTGATGTCCGGGTGATTAAAAATCACTATTTGATATTTCGGGAAAAGACATCCCTTTTTCAAAAATAATTAGACCAGAAGAAGAATAATATTTTATTCTTCTCCGACTGTGTAGAGAATAATATAAAACAAAATGGCTGCCAGATATAGACCGCAGCAAAAAAGCAGTTTCACAGGGAATATAAATTAAGTTAAGTTTTATTTTAATATTATGTTAAATATATGATTGGTGTTTAGAATATTAGTGTAATGTTGGTTAGGTGTAACTAACAGTTTATCGAACACCATACACCTAACCAAAAAAAAAAAGGAAAAATAAATAGTAAGTCTTATATCGTATTCGATTTATTGTTATTGTTTTTGTTCCTTTCCTTTCAACTTGCATCTTACCCGGAATTGCATTGCCCACAGCCTTTCGAAAACTTACTACTACTATACCCAGCAATGCTTCAAGCAAACTACCATTCTCTACTATATATATATATATATATATATATATATAACACTATATAATTATATTTATTCAGAATCCGTATTTCATCCAAAAACACTTAACAGACAATTGTTACTGCCGTATTTCGAAAATATGAATCCTTGTATACCACATTTTCACAAATATTCAGGAAGAGGCTTCATCAGTATATAACGCACCACAGTCAAGCTAAAACATCAATGTGCATCAAATACTCATTTAATTTATACATATTTAATTTCTATATTCCAAAGGGAAACCTTACTTAAACTCAGTTTTTTGTTATTTAAGAGTTTATGATGTATTATATCCATCATATTTATTTTTATGTTTCCGTTTAAAATGTTCATATTTGATCGATAAAAACACACATGTCAAAATGGCCACATAAAGAAAGAATTAATTCACACCAACCGCAATTGTCTGCATTAAACAGTTTTCTCATTTTTTTCTTTTTCTTTTTCTTCATTCTTACTCGTTTGTTCCGGTTTTCTTTCTCATAAAAGGTACAAATTAACCATATTGCTGTCCATCAATCTCGTATAAATCATTTCCGCTCTAGTCCTAAATAACTTCTGTAGTAATTCAATTAAATCACTTATTTTTTTACTAATTTTAATTTTAACCATAATTCTATCCTATTACATCATCATATTCCTACAACGTTCGTAGAATCATTAGTCAGTCTTTCTTGATATGCCACTCTTTGCATAAATAGAACTTAAATTCCCTTTAAATTTGTGGTAATGTCCCGTGGCCTAATGGTTACAGCGCTTGCTTACAGAGTCTAGGTTGATTCTGTGGCAGGGTTTCGAACCATGCAACTGTCCGAGATCATCATCCCTGCACTGATGAGAGTGAAAGCTTTTTTTATGTAGGTAAATTATATTATTTATTCAAAATTAATATTGTATATATATATATATATATATCCTCTGCAACCGGTATGAATAATTATCTCTACACTGACGATTCCCGAAAGTATGAAACGTATACGTATGTAGATAAACAAATATTTATAATTATATGTATATTACTTACTTTATTTTAATCGCACAGAACTTAACGTTCCCTCACTATATTGAACACAAAATTCCGTCTCCGAATTGCATATATATATATATATATATATATATATATATATATATATATATATATATATATATATATATATATATATATATATATAACAAATGTTTAGAGGTACAACATTTACATATTCTTTTGAAAATGACTTGTGGAAAACTCCCTAGAGCTCTTTCGACTATCGTCAAGAGAAACCGATAGTATAAAACAATTAATAATATTAGCGAAAAATTCCCCCTTAGCTCTTCATTTTCGCTAATATTATTGATTGATTTATACTATCGGTTTCTCTTCACGAGATGATAGTCGAAAGAGCTCTAGAGAGTTTTCCGCAAATCATTTTCAAAACCATATATATATATATATATATATATATAATAATCATATTCATGAATAAATATTAAATTATATTTACCTACAGACGACGTCGTTTCGAGCTTATTGCACTCTTTAGTGTACGGAAGTGATAATTTCAGACGGTTAGAAGGCGCAAACCCGGTTCACAGAGCAACCTTTGGATCTGCACGCTTTCACTCTATTCTCACGGCCATATCAAATTACTATGTGGTATGGAGAGTTTAAGTTATATTTATGCCCATCACAGTGTAAACATCAAGGCAGACCAGAGAAGTTGCTGAGTCTTGCTTGGTAGGTAAGTGAATGTCTATTTTAAAATATCTCCTAACAGTGCTCAACTTTAATTTTCTTAAAGGGGCTAAATAATGATATTTATAAATAAATTATATTTACCTACATACGATGGTGTTTCGAGCTTATTGCTCTCTTCAGTGTCGGAAAGTGATAATTTCAGACGGTCATAAGGTGCAAATCTTATACATATACATATATATATATATATAGTTTTTCATGGTAAACAACTGATGATCCCTTAAAATAGTGTTAGAAACTAACTAATATAATAACTGTAAAAAATAAATTGACTTACATGAGTGATTTTCCACTGGAAGACTTGAGACTATAAATTTTTATTTTTTTTATTTTTTTTTTTTATATATAGTTTTAATGGTTGAGAAACTTCCGAAACTATATATATATATATATATATATATATATATATATATATATATATATATATATATATAGGTATATCGAGGCAGCATTTTTTCCTTAAGACACGTATTATTAAAAATAACCGACAATTTTTGTCTGGTTATTTTAGTATTGATCCCTTCAATTTTCCGGATTAAAATCTTAATCTCGGAAGAAAATTGGCTGATGAAACTATATATATATATATATATATATATATATATATATATAATTCCTAAGTACCTTCAAAAGTATTTTGCACATCAGGTTCAAAATTTGACATTCACTACCGATATTGCTCACCTCCATAATTGGAAAGTTCTAAAATTTGTTTTTCATTCTTGACTATTGAACTGATGAATGAACACCATAGACGACTTGTGGTAATTCACAAAATCCGAGAATTATGCAACCAACACAGAATTTAGTATTAAGATATCAATAAATTACACTCTAACTTTGATTGAGTACAATGGTCAATGTTTCTAAAAATACTCTCTCTCTCTCTCTCTCTCTCTCTCTCTCTCTCTCTCTCTCTCTCTCTCTCTCTCTCTCTCTCAATGTATGAAATTTAAAATAATATAATATAATATAGTACTATCGACTTTCGTTATTCATAATTGGTTTCCTCACCGTTTATTTTGAATTTTATCACAATGTGTTTTGTCTACTGTACTCCAGAGTCAACATTAACATTGAATATACTCCAAGAATCTCGGACTGGATTCATATCAATTTTACAAAAGCAAAACATTGGTTGTTTTCACGTTCATGTTTCTGTAAGGCTTCACTGATTCCGATCTAACTATCAGAACTTGTTAGGATTACAAACTTGAGAATGTTTTAAACTAGATTTGGTCAGCATTGTTTGGATTAGCTTCAACAAATGAAAATATTTCTTTTATCAAAAAAAAACAATACCTTTAAAATGCTATTATTTAGAAAGAAATGTATTATATTAAGACTATAAGAAAAGTAACAATTTATGTATTTATTTATTTGAATCAATTACATTCATTATTTATTTATTTTTCTACTATTAAATTAATTGTAGATTATCTCATGCATATTGTATGAAGTTGATATTATTCTGCAAAGAAATTCTGAAAAGATTTGTTTCGAAATATTTTTATGAGTGAAATATTAATAGATTTATGTTTAAATTTTTGTTTTGATCTAGATTGTTCCATATTTTGGTAGTGACCATTCTAAAACTTATATAAAATAAGAGGAACTACTGTTTTTTTTGTCTAATCTAAAACAGTCATGTCCCAACGATACACATTATTAGTTTCATACTTTTGATTTTGAACAACGAACAACGAGAATTGTTCCAGTTCATGGGTAAGTGTAGCATTAAGCCTCGTTGAGTTTCTAACTTAGATATAAACAAGAATGAAAGAGAGCAATCAAGGCAGAAACTGAACAGTACAATTCCACCATTTCTTAATGGAATTTTTGGCATGATTTAAGTAAGATGGTCAAAGATATCGATGTGGTAACTTTAATCCAAGCAGTTTGCTCTCATGAGATTCTTGGCACACTGCTTTCTTCTCTTATATAGACTGACAACTTTGCAATAGCTTTCCTTTCCTTGTGTCATTTCAAGATAGGAAAACTATGCAAAAATAAACTACTGTGAATTTCTTAACTTAAAAACAATTTCCAAATAGAATTTATTCATAAAGATTGCTAATTCTAAAATAAACATAATTTGCTGTCAAATAGCATAAATTGTTAATTTACTAACTTGAAATACAATGAGAATGGGTAAACGAAAAAAAAGTCATTCACTCTTTCCTGCAAGAATATTACAATGAAAAGCATTTTGACAGCAGATAATATATTAATAAGTATAAACGTCGGATACTGAGACATTATATACCTGATTTTGATGTCTTCATAGAAAATGTTTCCTTATTTCTATGTTTTATTTAATGTTGCCGTCCAGAATAGGGTGACATACATTAAATCAGTTAGGGAATTACTTGCCTAAACGAATATTTGCTTATTTTCTTTCACAATGAAGTTAATAGCCAAATCAGTTATGGAATTACTTGCCTAAACGAATATTTGCTTATTTTCTTTCACAATGAAGTTAATAGCCAAATCAGTTATGGAATTACTTGCCTTAACGAATATTTGCTTATTTTGTTTCACAATGTAGTTAATAGCCAAATCAGTTATGGAATTACTTGCCTAAACGAATATTTGCTTATTTTCTTTCACAGTGTAGTTAATAGCCAAATCAGTTATGGAATTACTTGCCATAACGAATATTTGCTTATTTTCTTTCAAAATGTAGTTAATAGCCAAATCAGTTATGGAATTACTTGCCTAAACCAATATTTGCTTATTTTCTTTCACAGTGTAGTTAATAACCAAATCAGTTATGGAATTACTTGCCTAAACGAATATTTGCTTATTTTCTTTCACAATGTAGTTAATAGCCAAATCAGTTATGGAATTACTTGCTTTAACGAATATTTGCTTATTTTCTTTCACAGTGTAGTTAATAACCAAATCAGTTATGGAATTACTTCCCTAAACGAATATTTGCTTATTTTCTTTCACAGTGTAGTTAATAGCCAAATCAGTTATGGAATTACTTGCCTAAACGAATATTTGCTTATTTTCTTTCACAATGAAGTTAATAGCCAAATCAGTTATGGAATTACTTGCCTAAACGAATATTTGCTTATTTTCTTTCACAGTGTAGTTAATAACCAAATCAGTTATGGAATTACTTGCCTAAACGAATATTTGCTTATTTTCTTTCACAGTGTAGTTAATAACCAAATCAGTTATGGAATTACTTGCCTGAACGAATATTTGCTTATTTTCTTTCACAGTGTAGTTAATAACCAAATCAGTTATGGAATTACTTGCCTAAACGAATATTTGCTTATTTTCTTTCACAATGTAGTTAATAGCCAAATCAGTTATGGAATTACTTGCTTTAACGAATATTTGCTTATTTTCTTTCACAGTGTAGTTAATAACCAAATCAGTTATGGAATTACTTGCCTGAACGAATATTTGCTTATTTTCTTTCACAATGTAGTTAATAGCCAAATCAGTTATGGAATTACTTGCCTAAACGAATATTTGCTTATTTTCTTTCACAATGAAGTTAATAGCCAAATCAGTTATGGAATTACTTGCCTTAACGAATATTTGCTTATTTTGTTTCACAATGTAGTTAATAGCCAAATCAGTTATGGAATTACTTGCCTAAACGAATATTTGCTTATTTTCTTTCACAGTGTAGTTAATAGCCAAATCAGTTATGGAATTACTTGCCATAACGAATATTTGCTTATTTTCTTTCAAAATGTAGTTAATAGCCAAATCAGTTATGGAATTACTTGCCTAAACCAATATTTGCTTATTTTCTTTCACAGTGTAGTTAATAACCAAATCAGTTATGGAATTACTTGCCTAAACGAATATTTGCTTATTTTCTTTCACAATGTAGTTAATAGCCAAATCAGTTATGGAATTACTTGCTTTAACGAATATTTGCTTATTTTCTTTCACAGTGTAGTTAATAACCAAATCAGTTATGGAATTACTTCCCTAAACGAATATTTGCTTATTTTCTTTCACAGTGTAGTTAATAGCCAAATCAGTTATGGAATTACTTGCCTAAACGAATATTTGCTTATTTTCTTTCACAATGAAGTTAATAGCCAAATCAGTTATGGAATTACTTGCCTAAACGAATATTTGCTTATTTTCTTTCACAGTGTAGTTAATAACCAAATCAGTTATGGAATTACTTGCCTAAACGAATATTTGCTTATTTTCTTTCACAGTGTAGTTAATAACCAAATCAGTTATGGAATTACTTGCCTGAACGAATATTTGCTTATTTTCTTTCACAGTGTAGTTAATAACCAAATCAGTTATGGAATTACTTGCCTAAACGAATATTTGCTTATTTTCTTTCACAATGTAGTTAATAGCCAAATCAGTTATGGAATTACTTGCTTTAACGAATATTTGCTTATTTTCTTTCACAGTGTAGTTAATAACCAAATCAGTTATGGAATTACTTGCCTGAACGAATATTTGCTTATTTTCTTTCACAATGTAGTTAATAGCCAAATCAGTTATGGAATTACTTGCCTAAACCAATATTTGCCTATTTTCTTTCACAATGTAGTTAATAACCAAATCAGTTATGGAATTACTTCCCTAAACGAATATTTGCTTATTTTCTTTCACAATGTAGTTAATAACCAAATCAGTTATGGAATTACTTCCCTAAACGAATATTTGCTTATTTTCTTTCACAGTGTAGTTAATAGCCAAATCAGTTATGGAATTACTTGCCTAAACGAATATTTGCTTATTTTCTTTCACAATGAAGTTAATAGCCAAATCAGTTATGGAATTACTTGCCTTAACGAATATTTGCTTATTTTGTTTCACAGTGTAGTTAATAGCCAAATCAGTTATGGAATTACTTGCCTAAACGAATATTTGCTTATTTTCTTTCACAGTGTAGTTAATAGCCAAATCAGTTATGGAATTACTTGCTTTAACGAATATTTGCTTATTTTCTTTCACAATGTAGATAATAGCCAAATCAGTTATGGAATTACTTGCCTAAACGAATATTTGCTTATTTTCTTTCACAATGTAGTTAATAGCCAAATCAGTTATGGAATTACTTGCCTAAACCAATATTTGCCTATTTTCTTTCACAATGTAGTTAATAACCAAATCAGTTATGGAATTACTTCCCTAAACGAATATTTGCTTATTTTCTTTCACAATGTAGTTAATAACCAAATCAGTTATGGAATTACTTCCCTAAACGAATATTTGCTTATTTTCTTTCACAGTGTAGTTAATAGCCAAATCAGTTATGGAATTACTTGCCTAAACGAATATTTGCTTATTTTCTTTCACAATGAAGTTAATAGCCAAATCAGTTATGGAATTACTTGCCTAAACGAATATTTGCTTATTTTCTTTCACAGTGTAGTTAATAACCAAATCAGTTATGGAATTACTTGTCTAAACGAATATTTGCTTATTTTCTTTCACAGTGTAGTTAATAACCAAATCAGTTATGGAATTACTTGCCTGAACCAATATTTGCTTATTTTCTTTCACAGTGTAGTTAATAACCAAATCAGTAATGGAATTACTTGCCTAAACGAATATTTGCTTATTTTCTTTCACAATGTAGTTAATAGCCAAATCAGTTATGGAATTACTTGCTTTAACGAATATTTGCTTATTTTCTTTCACAGTGTAGTTAATAACCAAATCAGTTATGGAATTACTTGCCTGAACGAATATTTGCTTATTTTCTTTCACAATGTAGTTAATAGCCAAATCAGTTATGGAATTACTTGCCTAAACCAATATTTGCTTATTTTCTTTCACAATGTAGTTAATAACCAAATCAGTTATGGAATTACTTGTCTAAACGAATATTTGCTTATTTTCTTTCACAGTGTAGTTAATAACTAAATCAGTTATGGAATTACTTGCCTAAACGAATATTTGCTTATTTTCTTTCACAGTGTAGTTAATAATCAAATCAGTTTTGGAATTACTTGCCTAAACGAATATTTGCTTATTTTCTTTCACAGTGCAGTTAATAACCAAATCAGTTATGGAATTACTTGCCTAAACGAATATTTGCTTATTTTCTGTCACAATGTAGTTAATAGCCAAATCAGTGAATGAGCTTTAATCACTTCATGAAAAAGGACAGACCACAATTCATCATCATTTACTAACTAAGACTTCTCACACTAGTCATTATCAGTGATCGCTCACTGATAAAAACAGGTAGTGTTCCCTGGAGTCCAAGTGACAGCAAATCTCTCCAAATTTCCAGTACTCTGTGCTTCTTTTAATCACCATTGCAACTCACTTTGTATCATTGCAACAATCGTTTACCATTAAGTTTTCGTTGATAACCACCATTTTTGGAATTTCAGTGGCAATAAGCTTCCTCGTGATTCCAATACTCTCTATGCCTTTCCAATCGAAGTCTGTATGGTACTTTTCCTCCTCGGTCTTTCCATCCTCTCAGACCACATGATCATTTTCTGCATGGATTTTAGGAGCGGATGGAGTAAGTTCAGGGAACTTTTGTCATTACTTACCAGCAGAGCGTTTACACTGTCGATCAAGAGAAGAGTTTACCAGGCATGTGCATGCAGTGTGATGATGTATGGAAGTGAAACCTTGCCAGTGAAGAGTGAGTACATGTGTTGCATGGAGAGAATGATATGAGAATGATACGATAGATGTGTAATGCAAGTCTTTAAGACAGGCTCAGATCTGATGAGCTAAGAGTAAGAATAAATCTGGACGGTATAGAGAGATGTGTGCAGAACAGGAGACTTCAGTGGTGTGGCCACATTAAAAGAATGGATGAGACTTCCTGGGTTTGTAGATGTAGAACAATTGTGTTAACAGGGTCAGCTCACAGAGAAAGACCAAGGAAAACATGGTAGGAAGTAATAATGCGACCAATTTCTTTTTATAAGATGGGAGAGGGGTGTTAAATTATATGATTTTTCTTATATATTTACCCTGGCAATCATAGTTCGTTTGGGTTCGTCTTAGTATGTTTTAGTCATGTTTATTACAACTTAGCCATGGTTAGCCAGTTTCATCTGACCATGCGGATTTTCTATAATATCTCAGCTATTAGTGCCACAATTTGTATGGTGTCAATCCTTCATTTGATTCCAATTTCTTCTTGTGTTTTCTTATAGGTTTTTCAGAACTATTCCTAGTTATACTACAATTATTGGTATTACGGCATTTGTCTTCATATCCCCAAATTACCATAGCTCTCTGGCAAGCTCTGTGTATTTACTTAGTTTTGGTTACTCATTCAGTTTTACCCTGTGAACTGCTGGGATGGCGAAATCTACTATTTCATAGGTGTTTTCCTTCTTTTTGACTATCATCAATTATTATCATGTCCGGGCATTTTGCTTAGATTAGTTTGTATATCCATGTTCTAGATGCTTTTATGCCTTTATTTTTCGAATACTGATTACTTATACCATTTATTCAAAGTGCCGTCGTTTGCACAGTTCCAATAGACTACCTTAACAACCCAGTAACTCTGTATTTCTTTCTGAATTTCTCGCTGCATTTATTTATTATGTGGTTTAATGTTTTCACATGGTAAAACATATTGATAGTTATCTGGGGCTAAAATGTACGATTTTAAACAAAGAGGTATGCTTAGAAAGAAAAAATATATAGCCAGTTATGAAAGGATCTGGATAGAAGAATCAAAGAATATGACTTGGAAATGTAAAAAAAATTGCAATAACGAATCCATGCGGTAGTAGTAAATAATTCAGCTCAATGAAATGGGTATTAAAAACAGAAACTTGAAACTAAAACCCAGTATAACTTCCAAAATAGATAAAAAACAAAATGATAATTGACTACAGGAAAATGATCAGAGAAGACACATGATTAGATAAAAGTGATATTCATTCATGAATCACAAATCGGTTTTGACTGAAGTAAATGTGTCTCTAATGGTTGTTGAATAAAATACATGACAATTGACTTTCTAGAAAAATGTTTTTTTTCCTCTACTCGTTTAAGATATGAGGTTTTGATTAAGAACGGGAACACTTATTGAAACAATGATGTATTAAAGTTCATATATTTCAGAATCTCAATTGGTAAGTTTCTGTATGTTTTTTTTTTGTTTCTTTACAAATGCAGAATGCCAAATTGACTGTGGTTGTTTTAGGACCTGCACCTGACATGTTAAAAAATGGAAGAGATGCTTTCCAGGACGAGAGACTCTTATTCTAATTTACTTTACGACTGTAGAATTAACATATCGTTAATTCCTATATTTATGAGGTAATAGCACTAGCAGAAATTGCATCGAAAAAAGTTATCACATTTTTGTACAAAAATTGGCTCAGACAAAAAAGATCAAATCATAAAAATAACAAGTGATGTAATTTGTCTACAATTATGTTCGCAGGCTAAAACTTCTCTTTGCGCCAAAAACGAATTTTTGGGAACCGATTGTTTTCAGATAGAAAAAAAATTCAAGCCAGTAGTCAGCAGCAATCACAGAAAGGTTGGTTAAAAGAAAAGGATACGACTGCACTCTGCTTTCAAAGGTCTCTCTGGGGGAGGGTAAAAAACTGCTATCACTTCCTTACATAGACAACACACATGTACACACACTGACAAAATAAGGCAAACATGTATACACACTCTTCTTACACAGAATCATTTCTGTTTGCTACTCTATAAACAAAAGAAAACAAATTAACTTTTCAAACTTACAGACTCAAATGAATAATTCCCGCATTCATACCATGTAAATTTTATACCCTGTGTAGCAGTTACCTCCTCCTTTCAAACATAACTGCACCGGTTGGCCGTTAGGTGTCGCTTTTTCACCGACAGGTGGTGCTGAAAAACCACATTAGAGTTATCTGCCCTTCTGATTATAAAAACCGGTGTAAACGGAAAATCACTCTCTTCTCTTTTCAACTGGCCTTGCAGAACGACGCTGACACCAGCGCTTCGTCTCACTCTCTTCTCTTTTAAATTGGCCTCGCAGAACGACGCTGACACTAGCGCTCTGTCTCACTCTCTTTTCTCTTCAACTGGCCTCGGAAAAACAACAACCAACACACGTTTCTTCCGTCAACACGTGTTTCAACAACGGTAAGAGTTCTCAGCTCATTTTCTTTGTGTACGGCTTTCAAAGATTTTTCCCACGACTCACTTCTATACATACGCATTTCAAGAACTGTTTCTTATCGACACACATACACACACCACACACCACACACCTCATCATTCCACATCACACACACGTTCAATAAACCTTATTTGAACTACCTCCTTTTGTTTGTTAATTATTACTCTGTCTTTGCATGCAACATTGCTTGATTTAACGAACACGCTTATAATCGGGGACAACGACTCGATCCCAACACCTGCAACATTTTATACCCTGCAACATTTTATACCCTGCAACATTTTATACCGTTTGCTCAAAACACACTTGATATAAGCTACAGACAAAGTAAAAGAAGCATAAAAAGCCACACTATTCATCATCATATAAATGAACGTTCATTTTGATACATATAAATATAGAAATGCTTTTTAAACATTTGTAGAATAGAGAATGTCATTTGTGGTATCATTTTCGTAAAAGACAAGTGTTGAAACACTGTGTACATTTTTTTTTACTTTATTTTCATTTTCTTTATTTGTTCTTGTCAGTACATTCATACTGAATCGTGGCAATGTTTTTATTTTTCATTTCAAGCAAAAAAAAATCAAAAATCTCTGCAAACTTTTGAAACTTGAAAAGGTCAAAGTATTGTTAAAGTTTACAAATAACACGTTGTATATCCGTTTTCATCTACAAAATAGGTTACTTCTTTGATATTTTAGCTTAAGAATCGAGTAAATATTGCCGAGTAAACAGAAAATAATATTTTTTGAAATAGTGTTTATATAATAAAAAATATTTTTCAATTATTTCTTGTGAGTTAAGCGTGAATCAAAAGAGAGTATGAAAAACGATTCAACACTTAATCTTTTCAAAATTGAAACAACACTACATTAGGGATGGATATATTTTCAAATATAATTTTATCCGTGGACATATGGCGCAACGTTAAGTATAAACAATTCTAAGTGACAGTCTTCTGGAGGTTGAAGGTTCAATCCTCACAACAGGCGATACTGAGAATAAAATTAAAATTTCTTAATGTTGTGTCAGTTGTTTAGAACTATCACTTCTATAAATAAAGGCAAATAAATGTAAGCTTATTTATCCTTGTGTTCACAGAGAATATATGGTTTGGGACTATAATATCGATAATGTCACCTACATTGGCAATACCTATGTTAGCTACATCATCACCCCCATCACTGCTGTCTGTTGGACGTAATAAAATTGACATCTCTTTCAACTAAAATGAGTTGGATTCCATTCTATGTTCTAATTGAAAGAAAAGGAATTTATTTTATATTCAATTTTATAATAGTGTCTCAGAATTAAATGTGAAATTTATAAGTATATGTATGTGTGTACATGTATGTATAAAAAATTAATGTGAAAAATATATATTTATTTATTATTTTCTGACTTACAGGAATACAAAATGTCTTTAACAAAATATTTATTTAAAGAACAAAATTTCAGCCGTTTCCTTCGGCCATCTTCAGTGTATTGAGGTGTGGTGTGTACGGTAGGTGGCAGGTGGTGGTAGCAGGGGAAAAAGAGTATAGCCAATGAGATGAAGAAATGTTTACATGTGGCTCGTATGTGTCCATCCCGGCATCTTCACACCTAAAGAGGTCATTAACCTGGGTGGCATTGTAGACTTATTTTTTTGAACATAAGTGATTGACTGGACATAAAATTTTAAAGTGTATGTATATATATATATAAGACACGCTTCATTAAAATCCACGGAGTTCTGCTTTTTTTAGATTTTCTTGGTTAGCCATTCGACTCTTCGAGCGATTTTACAATCGTGTGGTAGTAGCTAGTGCAGTATAGCACCCATCGTTATGGTTTGGGTCAAATCTCGAGCGCTTTCAGACGTCTCGTCCGTCTTCAGGAGGTTGATTTTAGCTAATATGGGTCTTTTTCCGCTTTCATTTTTATAGCTTTTTTTCTTCTTCATTCTTTAATTTATTTGTTTTATTGATTTACATATGTATAGATTTTTTTTCCCTTAAGTGTTAATTGTTTAATACGGAAAGGGCATTAATGCTGGTCGTAAATACGATTTTGTTTATCGTGGGTTTTGAGATGCAACCTCGAGATTTGACCCAAACCATAACGATGGGTGCTATATTGCACCAGCTACTACCACACGATCGTAAAATCGCTCGAAGAGTCGAACGACTAACCAAGAAAATCTCAAAAAAGCAGAACTCCGTGGATTTTAATGAAGCCTGTCTTAATAACAATTTGCTGCCAAACTATACGTATATATATATATATATATATATATATATATATGTGTGTGTGTGTGTGTGATTGATGGAAAATATATCCTAAAACCTGAATATAGCAATAATTTACATAAATTGAAATGAGGAAGTTTGAAATTTCAAAAATATTTTTAAATCTTAGGAGTAGAAAATTATTTTTAAAAATACCATAATATAAATTTTAAACACAGAAATAAAATAAAATTGATAAAACAAGCTTCTTTTAAAATAGAAAATTTCAAAGTAGAAATAAATATTTTCTTGAAAATTTACAAGAATGATTTCCTTTGAATGCAAATGTTCAAAGTAGAAATTAAATATCTCCTTTAAAAGTTTAAAACAATCTTTACATACATTTAAAGAGCTATATCTTTTAAAAATATACCATAAAACAAACAAAGGATTTGTAAATTATCTCTTATGTTGCTCCTTTGAAGTAATTTATTCCCAATATTCCGGCTACAAATGGAACCAGTTCTTTTATTTAAATTCCAACTTGTTTCATAAAGTTCTTTGAATAAAAGAGACGAAATATTAGTGAACCCAAAATATGTTTAATTTGATCTGTCGTCTGTATTTGGTAGTTATCCACTTTTCCATTTATTTTTCTGCATTCCAAATTGTGTTGTATTGAAATTTATAACCTACAGTAAATCCTTTCTCTAACACTGTTAAAAATTAAATTTGGCAACAAACAGATTTTGAGATAATTTGAGAGTATAAAAGAAAAAATGTCTATAATATATGTAGTATTAACTGTATACATTTATATTTCTTTTCTTTTTCATATATTTTAATACAACAATTACTTTCTTTCGGTTTCATCTTTCAAAATTCCCAACATAAAATGGGTACATTCCTAACAATGTCATCAACTGATTCCTGTCAAAGTTTTTCCTGGAATAATGAGTTAGCATTTAACTTCAATGGAAACATACTTTTCGTCTTGCCAAAGAGAGAATTGATATTGATTATTCTTGATCATACCATTAACATTTTTCACTGTTTAATGTTCATATAACTGCTGGTAGTAAAATGTTCATATCAATATTTACAGAATTACATAATTTAAACATTAGTGTAAATAGAAAATACCTATTATTATCCAACATCTCACAAAAAGAGTTATTTGAACACAAAAAGAGTAATTTGATATGCCTATAATTTTTTAATAATTTCATCTTTAATATAATAAAATTATTGCACCACTTCTCATGACATTAAATTATTATTTTTTTTTATTTACTATCAATAAAATATTTTTTCAAATAAGAAATAAAGTTTAAAAAGTTCTAATTTAAAAAATAATGTTATTTTAATCATGGAAATATTTTCGAAATTTGATGATATATTCCATTTCAATTCTGTATTTTTAAAAGACTCTAATTATTATTTGTAAGTAATTTTTACTTCATTTTTAAAAGATATTCTTTTTACAGTTAAGTTACACATAATTTACAATTTCACGGTTATAAGTTTAAAATTTGAATTTGTTTACTCTAATTAATTAGCTTAAAGCAAACAAAAAATATCTATTATTTATTTTTTGTGAAAAAAGGGTACATTAAACTTTTAATATCACATTCCTAGAAGAATAAGCTAAATCCAATGAAGAATATGAAGATGATCTAACTCTTAAAGGGTCATAAGATTATGACCTCGTGATGTTATGACAGGTCACCATTTGTCATGAGATTTGGGGTCTTCCTCAACTGCTTTCTCCCTAAGGCACAATTTTGATCCAAAACTTTGTTCTTCCAAGAGAAATAACTTTGTCGTCCCTACATTACCCACTTTTTCGATGGGTTCTTGAACCTGAAACAAATCCTAGGTTAAGTACCACGAACAAAACAGATATAAAATAAATAAAGTACAATCTGTGCATTAAAAAATGGGAAAGGAAACAGAAAAATGTAACTATGAACAAAAGCTTTGTTCACTGGTGTTTTCAAAAGAGAACGATAGTTCTGAAGAAAAAAATTATTGTTACACAAGTTCAGTAACAATAAAGGTTCAAATAGGTCAATAAATGTTTTGCCTATTTCACAATCCGGCCAAATCTAGTTCCAGTCTGATTTTCTATGTGAGATGCTAGTGGAGGTGATGGAATCGCTGGAGTGACCACTGAAGAATATGAAGATTGTCTAAATCTATGACCTTGTGATCTCCAGAGAGCAGCGACGCAGTCATGTATTCTCACAAGATTTTGAGTCTCCCCTGGCCCCTTTCTCTCAAGGGCATAACTCTGACGCAAAAACTCCATTCTCCCAAAGTGAGATAACTTTGAATAGAGGTAACTTTGTCGTCCCTACACTCTTGGCCTTTTGGCTAAGATCAAAGTGTAGTATCTGTTCCGATGGATACTGCACCCCATAGACTGGTATTGTCTTGGCCTTCGGGGCTTGATTTACGCCGGTCTATGGGTCTGTCCTGTGCAATTCTAGGAGGTTCACCCTCCCAGGCTTTGCCTCCTCTCTCTGAGGAGGAGTAAGTTTATTGCTTACTGCCTGAGGCGCCCCTACCGGGGAATACCGACGGGGCTGCCCAGGCAATTTTTTTAACCCCACGTTCCCGACCCGCACTTGGGTCACATCTTATTTGTGGGAGTAAGATAAAAACTGACCTTGTGCCTAACTCCTGGAGAGGAGTAAATCAATACACTAGCATACATTTCAAAACACTCAAGCGCTAACATTTTTCTTATTTGAACTCATATTGCAAATATTATTTTTAAGTTTTCAATGAAGTCTGCAATTTAGAACGTCACAAGCATGAAATGTTCGTTATTATTTTAAAAAAAAATAACTTTTTCGTTTACTGTTGATTATATGTTTCAATTTAGTTTTTTTATTTGCCTTTTTCAAATCTTTCATCTCTTTCGGATGTTTGTTTCATATCTTTATATTTATCAAAACACCCCAGCCTAAGTTTTTGTTAATTAAAGATTATATTCAGCAGTTAAAAGTATTAAATCCCCATCTATATTTCCTTGATTTATATGTATTTTAAGAGTGAGTCCAGGATGGGAAATGGTATGTTTTGCCGGCTTAACAACCTAAATCAACAAAATGTTGATGCTTCTTAAAATCTAACATCTGGTCTGTTATGTCTCGATTAGAGTGGAAACAAACTAAACACGGTTAGCTTTTTTTATACTAAGAAGAAGCAAATTCTGCCAACGTTCCGCCTTTATTTATAACAATAAAAACAAGAGCGCCCCCTAGGCAAGATAAAACACTGGTATACAAGGCGAGTAATTTCGGCTTAAGATTTCTGATTTGAAGACAGCAACTGGCATCCTTGATATATATTACACCCCTCCATTTTTAGATGGATCAATGAACATAGTCTCTTAATTTAGATGAAGCCTGTAAAGGCAGACAGTTCACTTTGCCTTCATGTGATACCTCTACAACTGTTGTCCCCCTCTCACTTTCTCACCAGTATAGGTTGTCAGTTTTATTGAGCATTTTTCTAAATCCTGGATCCGACCCAGATCTTATAATTTTTTTTAGATTGATGACCGAACAAGATGATACTGTATCTACCTCCATGACAGCCTTTTTTTTTGTTTATGAATAGCGCCACCATTGTATAAATTTAATTTTTTTTGGCTTATCCGGTTTTCATCCAGACTTAATATTTCTATGCTGAATATCTTTTCATCTGTCTGGTCTCCATCCACTACATTCATTGTATTGCTCCTTCTAGTTGTTTTCGAGACTCTACCCTGTTGATGTCTGCACTTTCTGCAGGTGTGCCCTGTTTTATGACATCTGCACCATTCACTATTTATAAATGTGCATTTATCCGCTATGTGTAAGGTACTATCACACCTGTAACACTCTCGTTTCAGGGGTCATTTGTGTATGGCGTTTTCATAATCTATAATTGTTTCCTGCATTCATTTGGCATATTACCGGGCCGATTCAATTGATACTGCTATTTTAATAACTTGCTTCAAAGTTAGATCCTTTTCGATTTTCACGTCCTTAATTCCAGAGATTAAGCGGTCCCATATGTATTCACCAATCTTCTCTTTAAATTTGCAGTGTTTGGACATTTTCCTTAATGCGGCCACATAGACACTTATAGATTCTTCCACTCTTTTGTCCCTCGTATTAAACAAAAGATTTTCATGAATTACATTTGGTGCCAGTCAACTAACTCATCAAACGTTTTCCCTTTCGGCCGATTATCAGAAAAACCTGTTAACACAGCATAGTGTTTGGCCCCGATAACCGATAAGAAATTATCTTCATTCTCAATACCATTGGCGATGAAAAAAAACTTTACATGTTCAGTGTAGTTATTCCAACATTCCTTTACATCATTCCATTCCCGTAAAATGCCCATCAACGCCATTTCTGTTGTTTTTTTTAAACGCGTCTATGCTGAGCCTCTGAACACATCCATTCAGTGTATTTTTCTCATAACCTTCAGCTTATTGCTTCCATAGCCCTTGCTTGCATCGTCTTCTACTACCTCGTCGCCATTTATTATGTCTTGATTAGAATGGAAACAAACTGTTAGCTTTTTTATGCTAAGATGAAGCAAGTTCTGCCAATGACCCGCCTTTATTTATAACAACAACAAAAAAAAAACAAGAGCGCCCCCTAGGCAAGATAAAAAAAAACTGGTATACAAGGCCGGTAATTGAGGTTTAAGCTTTCTGCTTTAAGGACGACAAATCACGCCCTTGATATATATTACATGGTCAACGCCTTGGGCGGTAGTAACAGGGTCAAGAAGTGGAATTGCTGTGTATCCTGAAATAGAGTGTGACTTTGAATTGTTGACACACAGCTTGCTTCTATATAAATTAATGTAATTTAAAAATAAATATACTCCTTCATTATTGAGAAGAGTTTGAATTTCCTACTAAACACCATCCTCGAGTGTCTTCAGTCTCTCTCTCTGTACAAGGGTTTGTCAGGACAACCTGACATGAGGATACTTTCCCCCACAAGTAAACCCTGACCAAATATTCAAAATAACATAGTATTCGAAGCTCAAATAAGATCCTCTCGGCATGGCTACACACTGACTCATGCGAGGAATGGTGCACGTTCTCCATGTAATGTTAACTCAAATAACAGTACTAAACTGGATACTCCACCAGACTAGATGAATTCTTGTCCTGGAATCCGGCAAAACCAAGAGACCACAAGAAATATATACTATGGTCAATTGGGGAGAGGAAAATTAACGTTCTTAACTTTTTTACTGACTCAACATTTGAGAGATAAAAGAGAACTTCAATGGAATATTCGAATATCTATGTATTTCATATTGAGATCAAGTGTTAGCCTCAGGAAGGGTCCCCTTGATTTCTGAGAATTTCGACTGAAGTAAAATGAAACAAAACAGAAACAATATTGAAGAGCATTTTCACTATTTTATGACGACGACATGTTGGATAAGCTCAATATTACAATCTATTTAGAAATGTATAAATATAGCATATATCAATATTAGATGTTTTGATTTGTTTAATATATCTGCAGTTCATGATGTTTCCTCTCGTCGATATTTGCTTTAAAATAGAAAATTCTGGTTTATGTGTCCGTTTGGTTGAAATACAAATGCTAATGGCATACCATTTCAGATATGATATATGTAATTATTAATTAAGTCAGCAACAATTCATGTATAACATTTGACCAACATGAAAGTATGTAGAACCGTTCGATTTCATAATTTGATTAAAATTAATAATTAATCTATGTTTCAGCTATAAAATAATTTAGTTGAAGATTATTCAGCATACATAAGTTATATAACAAACTAAAGTCGTTTATGTCATTTCAAATATATTGAAGTCATAATGATATCAATTTTATGACAAGGATATCAAATATTTTAAATAATTCAATAATTGCCTGCTTGTATAGAATCATGAAAAAATGTAGTCTCAATTTTCATTATAACTTATTAATGTTTAAATAAGTTAATCAACCTGATCTTTTTTCTGTTTTAAATATATGAGATGCACAGCTGTTTATTTTTTTGTAAATAAAATTATTCTTTATGTTAAAAAAGCTATTTTTCGTAAAAATAATACTTGGATTTACTTAATTGAAAATGACATAAATGATTGTATATTTTAAGTTTATATTAATGAGGTAACCTTTCTCAGCAGCTATTTCTGAAATCAAGACTGAAATAAGTAAAACATGAAAAGATCCGAGTAAAGTAAAAACACGATTCTTAAGGAAAGTCTTCCATAGAAAAAAATCAAACAAATAATGACAGAATAACAGAATGATATAACAATGTTTTTTTTTGTAATAGTGGAATACAGGAATTTTCCTGTTATTACGTAGATGTAACAATGACACTAGTATATGACACACACTTTTATAATATCGTATCTTGCATTGCTAATTTATTGGCAAGAAAAATTATGAAGTCATTCTATACGATAATGCTGAATTTAATGTATGGTAGCACATATACATAACAATAGCCATACTGTTTTTATGTCTTGATCTTATCTAACGTTCATTTTAAGTGCATGTTTTTAATTTTTTAAAGTTTATTAATGTAAAAATCATGAAGAATCAATACTTATTGTTTGCTTTATTCAATTAACAGTTAACCTGTTGAAATCATGTGTAAGCCATATCTGTTAAGGTTAGAAAATGTGTAAGATTATTACCGTAATGTCCCCATGGCGTTTACAATCAGTGAGGCAAAAATGATGTATCTGACTCAATAATTATTTAGTTAGATACATAATTTTTGTTTCACTGGTTGTAAACGCCATTTGAGTTCACATTACAGTAATAATCTTACACTTATCCTGGTGTAATGAATGGCGTTGGGAGTACATGTTAATAAGAGTGTAACAAATCTGCTTCCTTTCTTGTAATATTAAGGGAAAAATATCGAACCGGATTAAATACTAAAATCGTAAATATGATTGAAAATGTTTTGTTTTTTCAAAACACAGACTAATGTATAGCGAAAATGAATGACGAAACAGATTTTTAATGTTGTTTTTTTAATTTTTTATTCCGATTATTGAAATATGGGAAATCACACTTTACTTTATATATAAGAAGATTTTTTTAAGTTCTTCAGTTGAACTTTAATGGAATATTCGAATATCTATGTATTTCCTATAGAGATCAAGTGTTAGTCTCAGGAAGCAACTCTTAAGAAATGAGCAACTATTAAGAAATTAGTCTAGAATTCGAAAATATTTTTCAGCTCATTCTGTAACTCAAATAGAATAAACAGAGCTTAACTCTACGAATAGGGGTGACTGTCTTTGAAGGGTAGAGATTATCGATTTTATTAAAATAGAATTCTCAAATCTTGCGAATTTAACAATCTCCAGTGAGACACCAATTATAATCATGCTTCTTTGCCATTGGCTGAAAAAGGCTATTCGTACATTCACAGCAGTTTGTTTGCTTTTATACTCATTTCTTTGGCTATGTTTTTTTTTTTTTCATTCTTTTCTTTTCAACCTCAGCTCATCTTCTATTTATTTCTCCTAAAGGAACATAATTATATCTAAGTGTAACTTCCTGACACTTTCTTGACCATAGACTGCAACCAGTCATTCTTGTTCTTGACATTGCATCAAGAAAAGAAGGAGAGAGTGACATAGAAAACGATAATGATAACACAAACAGTATTTCAGATGTGTGCATCCAAAGAAGGAGCAATTAGAAGAGAAGGGCTTTTGGGAGGAGTTGAATGCTTCCTGTATTATTCGCTTTTAACAGAATTAAATTGATTACGAGCTTAGTTGTATGCAACACTGCTATTATCGTAATTCTAGAATTTGGTTCAATTACTGATTTGTGCTGAGAGTTAAATTACCACTTAGTTGCCTGCTGGGTCAAAGACAGGCAGAATTGGTTACCAGGAATCAAATTGCTGAGCCCTCTTTAGTCATGGCAATGATAATGTCACTCAAAGAAGTTTTACAGAGTTCAAGTTCCTTTTTTTTTCACTAGGATAAAATTAGCATCTTATTTTATGCCACCATTAAATTGGCATTTTTATTCTTTCATTCATAATGTTTTTCACATATTTCACTTCTATTTATTTTACAATCAGTGGAATAACTTGTTTGTTAACAATGGGATGCACATAATTTAGACAATAGCAAGACATAAGTACTGCAATCTATATACTACTAAAACTCTAATGCTGTCATTATCTTTTCACTGTGCATACTTTTCATCTGTGCATGTCTGTTTTAGATGAGGCGATGAAGGGCAAATAACGTAAATAAAGACGAGAATTATAAGAAGAGTGGTGGGAGGAGGTTAATTACGTTAATAATTGAAGAGAGTGGAAATTCAAAATGAGTTTCTTCCTCTTTCAGGCACGATTTTCAAAACGTTTGGACGTTTGTCTCCTGCTCTGCTTCTGAGTATGCTTTT
>OY744519.1:113999749-114009749 GCA_963556195.1 Sepiola atlantica | reverse complement strand
CGTGTTCTAGTTTAATCACATGATATTGAAGAGATTTGAAGTTAGTTCAATTGCTGGCAGAATTTTAGCCTAGCTCGACACATAATGTAAGATGCTGATAAAAAAGAGTTCAAGACCTTTTCTTCATCTTTCAGCCAGAAGCAACTCCATTAATTGCATTGAATAACATCATACTTTAATGTTAAAATCGTTGAGATGTCCGTTTTCAAGAATATACTAGTCTCATAAAAATGATAAACAGACAACCTTCACCCCTGTCCAACAAGAGATAGATAATACCTCAGAGGACTCATTAGCAAATATTTCAGAACATGAGAGATTTGAAGTTTTTCCTAGTAATCTTGCTTATTTTGAAAATATAGTTTTTATTAATAGAAATGAGAGAGAAGAAGGCTAATCAGCCTTCTTCTCTCTCGACAAAGAATGGGTACCCATTGAAAGGGTTCCAGCATGATAAGGACACTATAGTGAAGCAACCCCTAACCACATTTCTCCTGACCCAGCACTGCTTTAGTCTAGAGGCAAGGATGAATTCAATATGACCGGAAACAATGCTAAGATAAGCAGAGACGAATTACATAATTTAATTTTTTAGTTTTTCTTTTCTTAGACAAATTGCCCTACTAAGGCTTGAGAGTCTAGTCTGTCCTAATACTTAATTCATAGTTAGGTGGAGGAGATACAGATGCATACCTTACCCAATGGTATTAGAGAAAATGACTTAACAGTCACTTTCTAACTGACAGCACAGGAAATTCAAAAATGGTCATTCATCTAAGAACTGGCCAGACTCATCGACGCTTAACTTTGGTAATTCAATGAGAACAAGTGTTTAAATATGATGGAAGCCATAAAAGATGGTTAAGTGTTGGTTAATAAAGAAAAAAAGTGTTACACCGGCCGTTCTAACAGAAGAGAAACTACACCGGTTCTCACTATAAATAGTGCGAGTAGACAATCACCAGGGAGAAAAAGGACAGTATTATAACTGTCTAGCCGAGTGCCAGCCAGTTTCCTTACCTTTGTACCTTTTATGTTAATACACTTGTTATCTTAACCCAACCTCGAGTTGACTTCTTCTTTTTACTGTTGGACTACTTCACAACAAAAAGTATTTCCATAACCGAAGTACTCTATTGTATGCTGTTATTTATAATTTGTATGATAAAAAGGAATGTATGTAACTACATTTAATATTCAGCTTTTTTTAATCTAGAAAGTAAACTATTGTTAAATAGTTAGAAGATAAATAGTTAGAAGGTAAAGTATTGTTAAAGAATGTTCGAATATCATAAATGTTATTAGCAAACTTATCTCAAAAAGCATTAACACTGAAATCATTACGATCTGAGTTGATTGTATCCTAAAGGTTGTGCTATACAAACATAAGAAAAATGTATTATATCTTTAAAACCAGTTTTCTTGTTTATTGCATTTTTACTAACGTGTCACTACTTATGAAGGCCAAAGGCCATTCGAGGATAAGGGTAAATGAAATAGACTGTCAGTTGAATGATGAAATTACATGTCTGTTCAACGATCGTAGTTCATATTTGTCTTTTCCAACAAAATCGCATGCATAATTATTTTTCTGTAACATTTTTAAATAAAGAAAAACATAATTACATATTTAATATTTTTAAATATATTTTATTGAAATCTGTTTTTTATGTAGTTTGTTTTATATACATTCATTTTCATGTTTTTCTTTGCATTTCTTAATGATTCTTTCAGAAATATTTTTTATTCATCCATAAGGATTAAAAAATAAATTTTAATTTCTCAAAGAACACGTATGTATGTTCTATAGACACACAGAATATGTGTATGTGCACATTATATATATATATATTACTGAAAATTAATCTATACAAAATACTAAAAAAAATTCAAGAAATTACTTTGACATCACACATATTTGTTTTTTCTGCTTTAAGATTACTGTTTACAAAATTTTGTTCTAAATTCAGGTATTGCTTTCATAGTCTACAAAAATAAAACTTCTTAAACTTAGATATTAAGTGGATAAAAAGTCTATAAGAACCGATGTATGTTTTTTCTTGCTTAAGACAGTTTGAAGAGTAGATATTTCATTATATGTATCTAGTTCAAATTCGATAATTTCATATATATATATATATACTTTCAATGCTTATAACAATATTAAATATTGTCAAATAACAAATTAGAACATAGATTCATTGCCTTTTAAATATAATCGTTTGATTATCTGCACTACAATTTAATATTCATAAATGTATTTTAATATCACCAACCAGGCATCTCCTATTAATGGCTACTAAACATTTTGATGAAAAAAATCAACAAATTTATAAAACAATAAAGTTGTTAGTCTGCAATAAACTCTAACCTGTACATCACAAATCCTGTGTTATATCTGTGTCACTTGAAGTAGGTGTATCAGCACTTAAATTTTCCAGTAGACAATTCCAGCAACGTGGGAAGGGAGTTTAATAAATAGGTAACAGTTTACCCTTCATACTTACTCAGGCTCTGTACTCTGAGCACAACTCCATAGTCTTTCGCCGCTAAAGGATTCCAATGATACATCACAAACAACCAGACAGGTTTATCACAAAGTGTTTCTTCTTTTTTATTTTGTTCGCACTGATTACCAGTTTGAAAATGCATTTCTCTGTGCAACAAAATACAATTCTCATTAACAATTCTAAATTAAGCTTCTGTTTTATAAGAATTAACAGCTTTATTTTTGAAGAATAATAATAAAAAAAAGAAGGTAACATATTCAGTTGAGTGAATTTAGATAATGAAATGTAAAGAATTTGACACTTGACATTATACTAATAACCTCGCATTCAACATGGACTTTAGCAAGTAGAAATATAATTTTTATAAAGTTTATCACACCCTCTCCAACCCAGATGATGTCATTTTATAATGGATATACTTAAAATAAAAATGATATAGCACAGATAAAAACAATAAATACAAAAGCATATGACACAGGTAAAAAAAATTGTCATCAGCAGCAGCAAATTTTCCCATTCATCCTGGACTTCTTGCCACTAGACTCGAGCAATGCCGGTTCAAGAGAGGTGGAATTGGGATTGCACAACCCAGGCTTCACTAAAGACTCCTGTGCCGGCACTTACAGTCTGAATGGAGGCTTTATTAATGTGTGAGTTTTGCAATTCATTTAAACGCACTATTCTTAGTTTGTAAATATATAAATAATGAATAAGATACGAAAGTTGTCGGTTCATAAATGAATGAAAAAGAATTCCAAATTCGAAGTTACTTCACAATCAATGAAGTTATGTGGCCAGATTTAAAAGTTCTACTGAAAGACATTCAATAGTAGAATATTACAATGCAATTCTATATTTTGATAGAGTTGAATAGTAAAATATATTTGTTCATTATTGTTATTTAAACACAATATGTTATTGGTGTTAATGCAGATTGATATTAAGTTTTATTGTTGTTCTAATTCTTTGGAATAGATATTTTAAAACATAAACTGGAAGGAAAAAAACATCTTAATCTCCAAACATAGAAACTTAATTCATACGAAATCAATAACGTATAACAATTTTACATTGAATTATGATTTATTTTAATTAGTGTTGGCACGATTAATCAGATTCGGGAATCGGAACTTTTGAAGGTATCGGAATCGGAAAAATGTTAGCTTCTTTTCCGATTCCAAAAACGTTTCTTTTAAAATTTTTTTAAAACTAAGTTTTCCCTTGCTGGTACTAATGATGAAATGATAAATATTTATTGTTTTTAAACTACCAGTAAAACTAAAAATTCTAGATCATAATAACATAAAAATGCGATGTAAATTTATTTTACTTGTGTAAAAATGAATTGTGCATAAATTTGCTAGGTAACTTTTAAAAGAATGTTATTCATTTACAAAGTTCTGAAAAATGTTTAAAAATTAAATAAAACATTTTTGCCAAGAAGAGATACTGACAAACATCATTAATAATTACATTATAAAAAATTTTATTTATTTTATGCTGTTGGAATTTTCTCTGTTTTTTCTTATAAGATGGGCTTTTGTCCGATGGGTCTTTGACAAACCTCACAAGAAGTGGGTAAAAAGTGTAAAAAAAAAAACTTTGAACATTTTAAAGGCTTGGTGTTAAGTTGAATTAGGTATATAAATGAATGAGTGAATTTAAAGATTTTCACAGATCTATGTGAGAACACACTTTGACGTAAATTCTTCTTTGATTTTCCATGTCTGTTAACTGGTTGTAAAAAATATCAAAATATATAAAATGGGGATGCAATAAAATCAAAGACTAGTAATAAAATGATTCTTTGTTATTATTGAAACCGTTTCACTATTTTCATTTAATTAGAAGAAAAACATTTGAGAAAAAATATTTTAAAATATCTACTCATGTAGTGAACTCCTCCCTCGAGTGTATTTTTTGAAAATATATGCAGACATTACACAAAGCAACAAATTTATAATTAAATACTTAGAAATTTAAAAAATACCGGAATCGGTAATTGTATCGAAATCGGGAATAAGGAACAGAATCGGTAATTGTATCGGAACTGAAAATAAAAATTTGGAATTGTTCCATCACTAACTTAAATCAAGGTTTTAGATTTTATTTTAGTAATATTAATCAAGAGACAATCTTTTATCTACAAGTCTAAAAATTATATTTAATGTTTTTCCAGTTTTAAATTCATAAAATTTATAAACAGACAAAATATTATATATAAAATATCCACAGAATATATGAGGGTAGTTTCAAAAGTATGCAGAAATGTTTAATAACAGTAAAAGTATCAGGTTGAAACAAATGAAAACTTGTTAAAACACTTCACACGGTGTTTACCTTGCTTTTAGTTACCTGAAACCAGTTCCATGCAAGCCCCTGTATTGTACAGACTTTGTAAAAGAGAAGCTACTTTTTCGACTATGGAAAACAGATATTTTGACATAAGGTCGAATATCCAATTTTGGGTAAAACGCGAATGGAAAGGAACACAAATTATTGAGGCTTTGAAAAATGTTTATGGAACTCGTGCTCCGAAAAAGACTACAGTCTACAAATGGATTCAGCGAGTCAAAGAAGGAAGAGACCAGTTTGAAGACCAACCTCACTCGGAAAGACCAGGAACCTCAAAAAATGACAAAAACATTGAGGCTGCTCAAAATTTAATTGAAGATTGGCTGTAAAGCAGATAGCTACGTCCCTAGACATTTCCTATGGGTTGGAAAATCCGATTCTTCATTATAATTGTGGACTTAGCAAGCTTTCAGCACGATGGGTCCCAAAAGAGTTGTGGCCTGATCAACAGAATCTTCAAAGTAATTTCTCCTTAACATTATTGAACAAAATTGAAGCAAATGAAGAGGAATTTCTGGCAGAAATTATCACTGGAGATGAAACTTGGATTTACCAGTATGATCCTGAGTAAAAAAAAACAGTCAATCAATGGCTCCCACACGATCTTCAGGATCCATCAAGTTCAAATCTCAAAAGTCGACTCAAAAAGTGATTGCCACGGCTTTCTGGGATTCAGAGGGTGTGATACTGATAGATTACCTTGAAAATAAAAGAACAGTAACAGGAGTTTACTATGCTGAGATTCTAAGGAAACTAAATCATGCTTTGATTAAAAAAAACGGAAAAGGAAACTTCATGATGGGGTACTGTTTCATCATGATAATGCACCAGCGTAAGATGTCCCTTGAGAATTCGATGGGAAGTCCTTCCTCACCCACCATACCGTCCCGATTTAGCTCTATCAACTTCTTCCTTTTTCCAAAACTGACCTGAATGGAAACTATGTTGAGAAATAAGCTCGTGCATATATGCTGTTTTTTGTAAAATAAATTAATTTCATTGAAATTCTGCAAACATTTTGATGCACCCTCGTACTTTAACATATAATAGCTAGAAAACCATAATCAGAAAAAAAAAACATGAAAATTAAAAAAGTGAATTATTGCAATTTTTGAAATAGTTCTTCAAGCGCAAAATCCAACTCATAAAATTGAATAACTTTTCAAAATTAAACGAACGTCATAAAATATAGACATATCGGCATCAACGACTTCTTACTCACTTCCAAAAGGCTTTCTCAACAATTTTTTCAAATAATATTTTTGTTTTATCTTAAAAGTAAAGATTCTTAAGTTTTATTAGAGAATGAAATTCAGCAATTTTACTAAAAAGCATCCAATTTTCTTTTTTTTCTATCAAATGACATGATTTTAAGTTAAACCATTTCCTGAAAGTCTCCCCTTATTCCATAAACATGTCTATGTTTTTCTTAAGTTTATAGTTATGCGGGCATAGTTTCAATGGAATCCATTAAGATAAAAAAAATAAATAGAATTGACATATTATTAATACATAAGAGGCTGAAACTCTTTAATAACTATGCTCGAATATACAAATGTCTTAACGTTCAGATGCCTTTTTAAAATTAATAAAACATGTTTACTTATATCTGAATCTCGAATCTTCTATTGATATATGAGTGTATAATATGTATATGAAGTATGATGAGTCTATAAATCTATATAATTTATGTTTATATATATATATATATATATATAACGTTTAGCTTAGTCATTACTTAAATGGGTGGCAACTTGGGAATATCAGGTGTCATAAGAAGTGGTAACCGGCATACCATGTTAAAGTTCTGCCGTGGTTGTAAAGTTACTTTCTCTAATACTCTTCTAAAACTTAAAAATAACACCAGTTATAACTCTGTTTATTATCAGAGCCAAGCCAGGAGAAATGCAGTTGGTATTTGTACATCCCTTGCTTTAGTATAAGCCTCTCATTGCACATACACCGTCTCTCGAGACAGAAGGAGATTCTGCTGACTAATCATCAGTACCGACGGTTTCTGAAGAAGTGGGCTTTTGGAAATTATCCCATCATCGACAGAATTTACTAACAGTACAACAACGTGCCAAATTTGTTGAACGATCTTTAGATACTAAAAGATTTCTGCTAATATTTATAAGGTAATTTTTTCACTATTTATGTCAATACAAAATGCTTATATTTATTTTAACCGCCGGTATGGATGGCTAATAAGCACATAATTTGTATTATTTGAATCATTCAGACTACTGTTCCGATCTTGGATGTTATTCTCACAAGGTTTTAGCCAGTATAACCTCCGACCTTATTCTTGTCGAATCTGTACCAAGTTTCGAATAAAACATTTTATTTATTCAACCGGGCTAGCTTACTCTCGTTCCATCAGCCATGACCGGGTAAAAGTCTTAAGTGTTTCGTAATTATATTCTTAGTATCGGCCGCACTGAGGATTGGACCTTCTACTTAGAACTGATTATAACTTATCACTTATATCCGTTACACCACAGGTCCTTGTGAAGTTCGACATAAAGATTCCCGAGTTTGACAACACACACCTGAAAAGGTCTGAGGTTAGATAATAATAACTACAAGATTCAGAGAAATAAGAAGATATGCACACGCATATATGCATTTATAGTTAGGGAAAAGTATTTAATGCACAAAGAAAATACTTATGGTAAAGAATATAGTAAATAAAATTTGTGGACGGCTAAAATGAGCAGAGAAAGTGTGATGATAAAACAATAAATAATAGAAGTATGAGAATTTAGTGGCGAACATGAGTTCTTGCTCATAAACCAAATTATCCTCTGAGGAGTCAAATCAATTATGACCACCATAAAGTATCCATTCACCATATGCCTGTAAAACAACTATGAACCGATGTAGACTTCAAAAGTATTTTAGATGTTTCCTCTGATATCTGGTGGAGTGCCAGCAGGCAAATTTCTGGACATTTCACTGTTCCAATTTAAGTGGTAGAGACTTAATTGAGTTAACTTTATCGTCTTACACATGACATACTCTGTGCTGAAATATATTGGCATCTGGGGTGTTTAGCAGTCAGAATAACACAGTGAATTATTAGTCATTTTTATTCCACAGATGCTGCGTCAAAGTGCATTCTTCTCCGAAAGATTGCCACTGAAATGACCTTTATCATAAAGACGTACATGGAGTCTTCAATAATATGTAGGTGACATATAAAAAAAAAAGCCATTTTCCAAGTATAATGTTTCCTGAAGGGCATTCTAGTACCATTAATTCCCCAGGATCATAATATGTAATTTAATATTCACCGGATTTACAAGAAAAGTCTCACTAATCAGAACAGATGCCTTTCTTCTATCAGTCTAATGGTTCCGTTCCATTGCTTGTATGTTCATTGAATACACTTTTTTGCATGGAACATTTCTTAGCCTGGTGATACCAGATCAGGCTGCCCTGTGGCTCCCTGAGACGAAATTCACCTACATTGACGTTTTTTTTTTGTTTTTTTTTGTAAAACTTAATTATGTTCTACAAAACAAAAAACAAAAACAACAGCCCCTCTCCCTTTCTCCCTCCCCTTTTTTATTTTTATTTTTCCTACCCTACTCCCGGTCCTGGATATGACCTTAAACTACATCCGATGGTGAGATCCGGCTTACGGACTTTGGGGAATGTGGAGCCTCCTCTTAATTACCATTGCTCCCAGGTCCACCCTGACCCGGAGTGGTAGTACCTGTTAGGGTCCCAACTATGGGTTAAATAGAAACAGATATTAAAAGGGGAAAGAAACAAAAAAGAGAAGAGAACAAGACCAGATTCGGCATTAAATAACCCAAAAAGGGTTGATATGCCGTAAAACAAAACTACCAAACCAAAAACCCTGATTAAACATTTGAAGATATAAAGAACTTGAAGCATAAAAACTTTCACTATAATGACCAGATTCGGCATTAAATAACCCAAAAAGGGTTGATATGCCGTAAAACAGAACTACCAAACCAAACCATTTCTTAGCTTGTGCATTTGACTAGCCTGAAGCTATATTAACTCACACACAACAACTCCGATATTTCTCCAATTTATTGTGAGGCATTCCTTTCATAAGATTATTTAAAGCTTTCTTAACAGAGCATAGCTTTTCACTTGACAATTATCGTTTTTTTATCATATCAACATCAATGTATTAATAAATACATATAAATAAATACATATATTAATAACTACATATAAATAATAGATATTTGTTTAAAAGAAGAACTCTTTAATTGATGAGAAGAGAACCCATTTACACAAAGATAACAAGAAGAAATCAGAAAGTTAATAAAATATAATAAAGTTAAACAAACTGTTAATTATAAATCTAATTATAAAATGATTAATTAAAGACGTAATTATGGAGTGATTTGGATTCAGATTTCTAGTAAGTGTCGAAGTCTTTACTTTGTTTGTATTATTGTAAATTAAATGAATCAGCAATTTTTCTTTAGAGTTGTATGATCTGAAATTTAGAAGTTTAGGTTTCCATACATGAGGAGACTGTGGTAAATCTTGTGAAAGAAATCTGATATTAACTGACCCTGGAAAATGCGGATCTTTGTAGGTAGAAAAAGGTTTTTTTTTTTTTTTTTTTTTTTTTTTGTCTGGTGCTTCGAACAGGCGTGTTCAGGCTTGCTGGTTGTTCAACTCGCCCTGGCTGATGTGAGGATCCTGTGAGACAAAGGAACCGCACCAGCATGTGCTTGCATGTGCACGATAGAATTGGTGTCGGCTTGCCTGCACGCCGTGTATCCGACAATTTGGGGTTGGTCCGGGATATTAGCGAGGTAGGCATCAAGAGAGCGCTTAAATTGTTCCACAGCAGCATTTTTTATATCCCGAATACACCTAGGCATGGCATTGAAGAGTTGTGACCCCTGTACAGGTAAGCTCGTTTCAAAAATGGTTCGTATTTTCCCACCAGTTTTTAGCGAGGGAACAATACAGTGCCTCCCGCGGCGTTCATTGTCTCGGGCTTGAATGTGGCCATTAATGTTCGGTACCTTTCCTTCCAATATCTTCCAGATGTAAATTATCCGGTACCTTTCACGTCGTCTTTGCAGCGAGAACATTTTTGTCTTCTTCAGACATGACCAGTAGTTCCGATCAGC
>OY744519.1:113969749-113994749 GCA_963556195.1 Sepiola atlantica | reverse complement strand
TATTTCTCCAGTTCTTTTTTGTGTCTCCCACGCAATCTTCTATACTTACCAGTCCTCTTCCCTATTCGTTTCTTTTCATGTAGAGTCTGTCCGTATCGTCTTTTGCGTGTAGTGCGTTATGCATGATCAATTATTATTATTATTATTATTTTATATATATATATATATATATCATTATTATTATTATTATTATTAATATATATATAAAAAATAAAAGTAATAATAATAATAATAATGATATATATATATCATTATTATTGGTACCCCGATTTATAAAATCGGGAGACCTATGTTTTGAGGCATTTCCGTCCGTCCGTGTGTCCATCCGTCCGTCCGTCCGGATGTTTCTCCGCAACCATCCATTAAATTTCTCTGAAATTTTGCATGAAGTTGTAACTTTGGTCAGATTAGAAAGTGACATTCTCTGATTTAAAAAAAAAAAATCTGGTTAGCTCCCCAGGGGGTCAAAAGACCCCGAAATGGCAAAAAATGACATTTTTTGCCCCATAACTTTTCATCCATCCATTCAATTTTTCTGAAACTTGACCAAAATGTAGAGGCAATTGTTCTGGATATAAAATGAGCATCCTTGACCTCAGAAAAAATTCTGTTTCGCGCCCCCAGAGGGTCAAAGAGGGGTCAAAAATGCCCCAAATTGCCCAAATTTATTGCATTTTACACTCGCCACATTGAGTCACATACAGAGGGGGACCACGCATGCGCGGCTTGTTATTATTACTTTTATTTTATTTTTATTCAAGTTTATTATTTTATTTTTTATCATTTAATATTTTTAATTTATTTTTTCTTGTTATTATTTATAATTATCTTTAAACTTTTACTTCTACTTAGTGCAATTGTTAAACTGCAAATTATATTACTGTTTTGTCAACTTTTTTTTATTAAGATATGTTTTAAGGTGTTTCTTGAAATAGTTCTATTGAAAGAATATCTTTTCAATTGAATTAATGACGAATTTATCTATTAATAATTAATTTTTTAACTATAGGTTCTCATATTTTTGTATTTTTTTCTTTGGAAGAGAAAATTGTAATTGCTTAAAAAAAAAAATCCTTTTTCCTATTGTATGCTTTTTCTATACCTGTATTGTAGACTTCGTTTATTTCCTCTTATTGTGTCCCGTTATACGTTCGATTTAATTGCTTTTTGTGCTATTTTGAAGTGGATTGTTATTTTCATGTCCCAACCCTCTGTTAACCCCTCGAATTGCTGTATAAGAAAGAATTATCTACACTCCAGTCTTAGTGCTATGTTTTAATTTCGAAGTTGGTGTCTATATCCTGTAGTGATATATACACTTGATATTAAAAAAATCCATATCGTCTCAGAAACGATCGTACACGAAACTGTTGTTTATGTTGAATTATTGGAACTATGTAAATGAATGTCATGAATGTATTTACCTCGTATCTATAATCTCTCTCTACGTATATATATATATATATATATATATAGAAAAGAGGGTAGTGCAGTATTAGTGCAGTTCCAACGAGAGAAAAGTATATATGTAAAGGAGTAAGGCTACCAACATTTGTAGAATGTTTTTTTCAACATTTATTTATTATTTTGTTGTTTTTTTCAACATTTAATTATTATTTTACCATTTTATGATTTAAATAAATGTTGAAAAAAACAACAAAATAATAAATAAATGTTGAAAAAAACATTCTACAAATGTTGGTAGCCTTACTCCTTTACATATATATATATATATATATATATATATATATATATATAAATCACACCATTAGTATTGAATAGTTATATCTCTATTCTGATGAGTCCTGATTAAAAAGGACGAAACGTATACATGCAGAGATAATAAAACAAAAACAAATACTTATATATATATATATATATATATATATATATATATATATATATATATATATATATAGTTTCAATGTCTACTCTGGGAGTTAATCTAATGTTTTAATATCGATTTCTAAAATTATTGGATTTAAGTAGTTTCCAAACCATTCAATGTGTTACAGCAAATAATTTAAAAATATAAAAGCAAACTAATCATTCATAGAAATGATTAACTTATTTACGAATAAATGTAAATGCATCCTGGTTGGTTTTCTTTTTTAATTAACACTTTCTGATCAAATTCATTTGTCTAAATATCTTTTAAACGTTAATTTTATTTTTAAAACGTGCAAATCACTAAGTGTTCGGTTCGACTCGAAAAGAGTACAGAATATATAAAAGTTATCGCCCGCTGATGGACTTACCCCCAACCTTTTGATTAACATCCGAATAAGTGAACCCTTATGTCATGAATGCGAACTGTTAAAGTATTACTAGAAGTGATCTTTTAAATTAATGACTAACTGATTAACTATTGTGTGTGCGTGTGTGTTTGTTTGTGATGATTACACAAGCCCCAGAGTTAAAAACATTGAATGAAAGTTAGATTCTAAACACGATAAAAAGTAAGAGTGAACTTTATTTCAAGACACTAATGTAAATATTCTGTAATTCTGGTATTCGAGAATAACAGACCAAAGTCGGACGATTTTACTAAAATAATTTTTTTTTTTAAGTTAAAGGTAAAGTATATGAATTGTAGGTATGAAATAGCATTGCAATTAAAGAACTAAAATAAAATAAAAATTGTTACAGTACCTTACCTATACGGACTACTTGAACTCATGATAAAATACTGCTTCTCAGTGTTGGATCTACCCCAGCCCGACAAGAACTGGGTCATTTCGCTGGCCTTTTATCTGTTGGGCTGAGGCATTAGTCCTGTGTAGTCCTAGGAGGTCCACTCCTCAATACTTGCCTCCCCTCTTTGAGGTGGAGTAAGTTTATTGCTTACAACCTGAGGCACTTCGACCGGGGCATGCCGACGGGGCTGCCCAGCCAATTTTTGATAAGCCAGATTGCTCCTTGTTTAGTGGCGCTGGCTTGACTCTCCCCACCTTCCGGCTTTGTCACATCTTCATGCGGTGGGAAGGAAATAAATACCTGGAACCACACCAGTCTATACTGGCAATCAAGACTGACGTACAACCACTCTTGTTCTCTGATGTATTATACTGTTTTCAATTCTACTGTTTTCGATTTTAAACTCCGAGTTCGTGTTTTCCTGATAGACCTTTTACAGGCCCACAACAATTGGCGATGAGGTACAGTAAGGGATTCTTGAGAACCTTTAAATGGACCTCACAACTGGCAACGAAGTATATTAAGTTTGTTTTTTTTGAGAACCTTACAAAAAGAAAAAAACCTGAAGAAATCAACATCAAATTCACCCGACAACCTCATAGTTCTATAAACTTGCAGACCAAAAAAAAAACAACCTATTATCTCTCAAAGAAGGAAGGTCAGTGATTTTTTATTGCTATTCTGGCACTATGTTAAAAAAGAAAATATCATGTATTTCGTTCATTGTTAAAACAATGAACGAAATACATGATATTTTCTTTTCTCTCCAAAAGAGAAAAGTCCCGCTGGCTAAAAAAAAAAAAAATGAAAACCTTATTTTTTTCTGTTGACGTAAGTGCTTATCGTAAACACTTTCGTTACATGAAAAGCTACTAAAAAGTGATTTTTTCTTTAAAAAGGGTTTATACTCTCTTACTCTTTTTACAACTAAGATTACGTTAGCAGCATAATATAAAAGAAAGAACTTCTATAAGCCTTATTCTATAAAAACATATTTAAACATGGAAGATTTGAAAGAAACTTGACAGTACTCGGGAAATACCAAATGCAACAGCAACAAAAGACAGAACAAAGATTTCTGGAACACATAAAGAAACTGAAGAAAGACAACTAAAAAATTAAGAAAGATTTCAAAAGCTTCTCCTAGAACAAAATCAAAAACTACTGGAACAACAACAAATAAAGAAGCCGAAGAAAAGCCTTCTAGAACAAAAAAGTAGCCGCCGAAAAACGACTGGAATAAAGAAGAGAAACCGATAAAAAATATTGAAGTATTAATACAAGCAATATCGCATAGGAGTCAAACTACTGAGAACGGAAATGCTATTTCTACGAATGCCGTTTGAAGTGCAATTGACAATTTAACTTATTCCCCAGACAAGGATAAAACCTTCACTTTTTATTTCAGAAGGAATCAGGATCTATATAAAATAGATTGTGAAAATTGGACAGACTCTGAAAAAGTGTGCCCACTGCTCGGAAAATCAAGCACCACCAAACATAAAAAATTTATAGACTATATTTTACCCCGAAAAACGAACGACTTGACTTTTTCTGAAGCGGTTAATCTTTTAACAGAATTATTCAGCACTAGGGCTTCTCTGTTCCACAAACAGTAGAAGTGTTTGAATTTAGTCAAAAAAGATGGCAAAGACCATGCAATATTCACGCCAATCGGTAATAAATACTGTGAAAATTTAAAATTAGCTGAACGTAGCCCGGCTAACTTTAAATGTTTAATTTTCGTGCAAGGGCTTGTATCAGGTAAAGACACAAAAATCAGACGTAGAGTTCTAAACAAGTTAGAAAGTGAGCCAAATTTAACATTACAGAAATAAGCTGAAGACTGTCAGAGATTTGTAACTGTTTCACAAGATTCTAAAGACATTGAAGAATCGAACATTGCACGCATAAGAAGGTACGTCAGAAATCACACATCAAAGCTTTTTAATTCGAGATTTCTAATTTTGGAGCACATCTTTAAACTTAGAAAAAAATGTCTTCTTTGCTTCGACATTCAACTTCAATACAAACCATCTTATCTTTCATAGTCTTTAGATCTTCTAAGACAACTTTTAGTTGCAACTTTAGCGATTCCAGCTCTGGAACCATGAGTTTACACTCTTTAACCTTCAACTGGTTATCCAAAAATTTCACTTAATTTCTCTGTTTAGTGTTAGCTGTTTTGTGTCCTTATGTGATTTAATTCTTGCAGACAATTTATTTTTAGTCAATTTCATACGATTTTAAATGGTTGAAAATAATTCGTTCTTTCGTTTTTTCTAACTCGGTCGTCATATTTGTTATTTTCTGACCAAAAATGTTGGTTGGTAACCCCAAATAAATCAAATTTGATTGTGATAGAGGCATATAGTACTCTCATAAGAGACACCGAAAAAAAAATTAGGAAACGACTATCGGAAAACACTGACAGCACTCCCCAGGAAGATGTTATGGTTACCAGATACAACACTTTCGACATACAGCTACTCCAAGCAGCCTCAGAATAGGAAACGGTACTGTGACTCCTGAGGAGGTAAGGCTTGGGAGGGGGTGTTATGGTACCTTACCTATACGGACTACCTGAACTCTTCCACTCACCATAAATACTGATGGCACCTGCTTCTCAGTGTTGGTACCACACCAGTCAAGACTGACGTACAACCACTCTTGTTCTCTGTTATACTTTTTTTTCAATACATCTGTTTCTCTAAACTCTGAGTTCGTGTTTTCCTTTCGGACCCTTTACAGGCCCCAAAATAAAGATTTAATTCAATATAGATTAATTTTTAAGGGAACTTATTGTTATTTGCCTAAGTAAAGCAAACTTAATTAAGTTATGGTTTAGTTGTGTTTGGATAAAGAAGCCAAAAAGTGCGTCCGTTATTTCTATTGGTGTATGGAGAGGGAGTGTACCTTGCTTCGTATGAAGATATAGAGTATTAAATTTACGATTGAAACAGAAATAATAATGCTACAGAAGTATGTGTCTCACGAAATGTCTTCCTGTTGTATGTGGATGACAGTGGGAGACAATATGAGTGTGAGGGTGAAAACACTTCTGACTTCTTTTATGTATGATTCTAAATAAAACATATCTAACATGGCTACATATTAAAATCGAAGATGATGAGATGTTAGCCGACGCTTATGTTCAAATACAATGAAAATAAAGTAACAACGGGAAAACAATGAAGTATAAAAAAACACATTTATTGTTCACGAACACGACTGGGTTTGCTATGAAATTGTGGCCATGAGAATGTGTATAAGAAAGTCTGCAAATAATGTGTATGGGTGTAAGTTGAGAGGACAAGTCTTACATACCGTGTAAAGTATGTTTCTGAGCACGTACATGTTTGCAAGGTATTTTCATAGCAGCATAACCGAAGGAACAGAGAGAAGGTCTTTGAGTGTGATCAGCTACCAGTCCGGGTGAACAAAGAGCGAGTCTGCTGAGGTGTGTCTGCTGAGGTCAAATGAAAAAAGAGAGAAAGGATCTTTTGGGCACCCTTTTTATATCACGGATCATAGTGCTCTCTACGATCAGGAAAAGGGATATAATTTGAGCCTGAAGCCCTCTAGTGAGTGTCTGTGTAAATGTATTAAGAAAGGATAGGTAGTGCTACAATAGCAATCAAAATTAAAATGTTCTTTTGTTACAATATAGATCAATATGTGGCAGAAATCACTGACTGAAAAGATGTATTACCAAATGTATCGAGCACAAAAGTAGGGGGAAAACTGACTTTACTTTATATATAAGATATATAAACTACAATAAATTGTTGAGATGATTTACAATTAAGTTTATATATATATATATATATATATATATATAATCTGACCTTTTCACTTTATTTTCATTAATTTTATTTTATTATATGTTTATTTTTATTTTATTTATTTTTAATTGTTATTTTTGTTCTTTGATATCTATATATATATTATATTTTTTTTATATATATATATTTCTTTTTATATATAATTTTTCTTTTTTATGTATAATTCTTCTTATTTTGCTTATATTTATCTTAATTCTTATTTATATTTTATATTTTATTTTTATTCTTACTCTTACTTTTATTTTATTTTATTTTATTTTATTTATTTTTTTATTATTTTTATCTGTATTCTTATATTTATATTTAATTTCCTCTTATTTTTGTCATTATTCTACCGGTACAATTTATTGTTTAATTAATGTATTTCTATAGTTTAATTTCCTTTATATTTTCATATATTATAGTCAGTATATTAATTATTTTATCTTAACTTCTACTATTATACTTTTTTTATATATAGTTTATTATTCCTATTTTTTTTTTATTTTAATGTACTCTACTATAATTTATTTAAAACCCAATCACTAATAACTTCTTATACCAATTTTTGTGGAGGAGGATTGGAAGACTTTGTAGTCTGTCACTCTGCTTGTTTGCCCTTTGGCCCTATCAGCTCGTGGTTTTTCCTGATATTTTGCTTTTTGTTTTCTAAGTGTTTTTTTGGCCTTTTCTGTATAACGTGTCGATGCAGGCGCCGATGAAGAGACTTTTGGAGAATCTTTAAAAATTAATTTTAAAAGTATAAATAAAATAAAATATTTCCAAAATGTTTTGGAAACAATTGTACGCCAAGTTGGACTTGTTGTTGGAACTCTAGGAACGCAAAATGTAATAACTTGATCCTTTATATGTTATATATATATATATATATATATATATATATATATATATGATGACTCACAAAATATGTGCATATATTGAGAAAGACTGCTGAATTTATTAGCTGACTGATATATGTATATATATGTATACATATATGTGTATGAGTGCGTGTATATATATTATACATATAAGCATAAATCCAAATTATTTTCCCATTCATAATCAGCTCTGCTTACTTCATGCTTGTCCTTGGTTATCTAACAATTTGTGCACTTCTAAAATTCCCAAAATACTGATATGGTGTTCCATTCTAATCGCTTAAAAACATTTGGCATTTTTTTTTTGCATCATCTGCAAAATTATTTTTCACACATTCGCCAATTTCGGCCGCTTTCAGACAGAGTTTCAAACAATGCCTCAAAATTTCAAGAATCTTGCGATCAATATTCAGCAAACACCAGCTACAAGTGAATAATATCACTCATCTCGCATATATGGTTGTTTATGGAAATATGACTAGAAGTATTTACCAATAAAGAAATGTTAATTTTTTTCAAAACACTTGTATTCATATAAACTCAAGCAAATGTTATTGTTAATCAGTTAAAAATAAAGATTGGAGAAATGTTTAAGAAAATTCAAACATGAGATGCAGTAATTTTGAAATCGAGTAACATTAATTTATAGATACTTCCAGATTAGCTTTTAAGTAAACTGTTGTCAATAATAAATAGTTATGCATTGTTTTATGAAGAATAACAAAATTAAATTTGATGTTTATGCTTTCATTAGTTGAATCATCATCATATTCGGTTGACGTCCATGATGGAATGCATTGATGGCTTTTATGAATTGGATTCTAAACTAATATATCTCTGGCAAGGTCTTTATTTATCCCTCCTTCTGTTAAGTTCATTCTTATCATTTTTTCCTATCTTTTCTTTGGCCTACCCCTGTGAGCTAAATCTGCTACCCCAATTGTTCTACATCATAAACTCACATCCATTTTTTCAACATGGCCATACCGTCGAAGTCTCCTGTTCTGCACACATCTCCCTACACTATCCATATTTAATCTCCCTCTGTGGTCATCAGATCTAAGCCTCCCTTTAAGATTCACATTACATATCCATCGTATCATTCTTATATCATTTCTCTTTGTGCAACGCATGCCTTCAACGTTTCACTTCAATACATCTTCACACTGCATAGACTCTGTGTGATAATGTACAGATGCTATATTGATAGAAGCACTGGTCCCCATTATCACACTGGGTAGGCATCAGGAAGGGATTCCGGTCTATAAAAATGTTGCCTCAAAATAAGGAAAAGACTTCCAGGTATGTAGTTTAAATGCTGGAAGCTTGCATGGAACGTCTGGAATGTTGAATTATAGTGAAAACTATTTACATAGTTAATTTGTGTGTTTACTCAACTGAGGTTAATTATTTTATAGTCCAGGTAAAAATTGCATGGCAATAATTGCACTAATGAAGAAAACAAATGAGATTTTCTTGTGCTCATCACCATCTTTTGTGAATGTATGTTATACAGTGGCATACCGAGGCAAAGTGCCACCCGAGGCCCTATTCATAAAATTCGCCTTCCTTTTTTTTTATTAATAAAATGCGCCTTTTATTCATAAAATTCGTCCCTCTTCTTTTTCATTCATAAAATTCGCGCCCCTCCTTGGGGGGGGGGGGGATTTAATTGTAGATATAATTTTCTTTTTAATTTGACAAACTGATGGTTTCTCTTTATGTATTGTATCCAAGATTTTAATAAATATATTGCGAGATTTTCATCTATATTTTTCTTTTTGCGCTATTTTGTTCTATCTATTTATCCACTTGTACCATTTTACAGGTGCTATTTTTACCTAAATTCATATATATATATATATATATATATATATATATATATATTTATATGATTTTACCAATTTCATTGGAATACTAGATTTTGGATTATTTATTTGTGAAAAAATATAAAATATACATTTGAAAAATTAAGAACAAGGCCATCAAAACTTTGGGGTGATAGGGGTGTCATTGGTCATCCATTTTTCTACTCTATTTGTCTATATTACCTTTAGAGAAGAATCGTTGCAGTCGCCACAATACCACATGTACTTACGGGGTTGAACTACTTAACATACCCCTAAAATGTTGATAAATTTTATTTTATTCATAATCATAAAGCTACACTTTGATTCCAGCTCAAAGACTGAGAACAATCTTCGTGTCACTATTAAGACAAATGTTTCTATTAACCAAAGATATTTGGAAAACCTTTAAATGATATCAGGTGTAATTATCAAGTTTGAATGAAACTTTAGGGACTTATCCAGGAAAAAGAATATACTTAATTTTAAACACATATTTCCAAATACAACTGGGTAATTTTATCTCACCAAACAAGCACGCCTAGTGAAAATAGTTATTTGAGAGATAGTTTAGAAGTCATAAGTTTTCAAATTTTCCATAAATTGAAAATTGATTCAATTAATTTCAAAGCACAAGATTTACAGAAGTTCAAACCGAAAAAATACAAAATATTAATTATTTTTGAGGAGATATATGCAGTGACTGGTTGACCTGAATGACTAAGGTGTCAGCAATAAAAAAAATTATCCCCCAGCTGTTAAATATTAAGCAGGGAACTCTCTGAGCAAATACGTCTAAAAAAGATTTTGCACATTTCAAATGCTTGCATCTTGGAGGTTTGGTAACGACCGGAGGACATTTTGCCGCCCCCTATCATTGGTGTCCGGGCCCGGGGTAACCCCCTGGTCTGTGACTGATGTTATATATTCCCTCATCTAATTCGACTATATTATTGTTTTCTGGGTTGGGTAGTCGGCTTAATATGCTCGCAAGAATCATGTATCGCCCAGAATAGTAAGCTAGTTATCCTGTTGTTGTAGCCTTGTATTTTTAGAAACATGCTTTGTAAATGAGGTGGTTCGAAATGTAATGGTTTTGTACATCTGATGATGCATGGATGGTGGTTAGTGTGAATCTGCTTGAACATCGGTATGTGAGGTAATGCAGCTTTTCATGCAGAATTGCTTACAGTTCTCGCTCAGTATTGCTGTACCTGGATTGACATTTGGTCAGTATTTTAGAAACCACTGCAACTGAGTTGACTTCCTGTGTCAGTGCTGCTCCCATGCAATCGTGTCATACAGTGTTAAAGCGATTATTAGCTCAAGGATTTGCTCACATAGTTCTTTTTTCATGAATTTTCATTTCAATGCAAACTTTCTAGCCTTGGTCATAAAATCTTCTCGGCAAAATCATCTGAGCTTTTGTCTGCATTGCATTAGATGCCGACTATGCATTCTGGAGTGCACATGTATTTTTAACTGTGCCGCATAGAAATTACATATGTCCTTTTTGTTCATCAATCAGACCACTACTGTTCAGCCAGTGTATTCATCTATGCCAAAGCAGAATTTTTTTACTTGAATAATGACATCACTTCGTGCATGTCGGGGGACAGGTCAGATCATCGTTGGTAAATGAGAGGCTGCGTTAGAGTTGTTTTGTCTGAAGTCAACCGAAGGTCATTGTCGCCTTTTTCGATTCAGCTCGGTGACTGTTCTGGTTCAATGTAGCAATCCACATTTTGAGACAGAAAATTAGTTCCTCTATTTTCAGTTTTAAGATTCCTTTTGTTTTTCTCGTGGTGGGCATTCTTTCGATTTTGTCATTGCTGACTAAGTATGGATATCAGTAAAGGTAATTGCTACTCTTATAAAATCTATTTATTCTCTTTTTCGATTGTAAAACAAACAAATTATTAAGTCGATATATTGAAACATTAAGAATGATCTAAATAATAAAATTATGTAATTCAATCAAGCAATCTCAATAAAACGTGCAATTATTTTGTACCTAAATTTTGTTGATTTCTCTAGCAGTATGTTCTTTATGCATGATGAACATTATTGAATTTTTTAAATTTCCATAAAGGCAGTTATAAAGAGAGAATATTTGATTGTCCAACTTAATCGTTTTATTTGACCACAGATTCAGAATATAGCACGTGATTGTTTACAACATGTGTCGAAAGAGAAAAATAGAATTGGAAACAGTGGGATACAATAACATTTAATGTATTCACAGTTAGTCATACACGAACATAAAGAGACGTTAAGAGACATCAAATAAATAACTGAGAGATAAATACTTAACAAAGAGTTCAATTGTTTCCATTACAATAAGAATATACACATGTTACCGGAAATTAGAATATGTGCGTAAGTAAGTAATATGTACATTGTATTCATATTGAAGTCTCTCCAGTGGCGACACACCACACAGAGAAATGTGTACGACAAAGTTGTGACCATGGTCTGAGAGTCGATTGACTCCATCAGCAAGATACCTAACATACAACGGCCATCAGCATTTTTAAAATACGTGCTCAGAGGGACAGCTGCAGACAGACCTCAGGGCAAAGTTAGATACAAGGTCGGTTTTTAAGGAAAATTCAGCTTATCAAATAGATGTGGACAAAAATTAAAATTATCTCAGTCGAGTAGGAATTCTTCGTCCCAAACCCAGAATAGAATTATACTTTGAAAAATTTATTGCAAAATTTAAAAAATGTTTACAAATTAGGCATTGCATTCTTAAATTGTGAGAAAAGGAGGGAGGGGTCATCCTTTTTTATCCTACTCTTAACAAAACCCATTTTAATCCATTGGTACATACATTATTTTTTCATTCTTTCGCCATTTATCCATCATTTTCACTTCAGTAATCACTACAATATCACATTTATTTCATGGACTACCTTACTTAAAATATCCCCAATAGTTTCAAATGAATTTTATTGACAAAAATAATTACAATTTTATGAAAAATAGTGGGGAGTGGGACAACACAAAACACCCCAAAAAAGAAAAAACAAATAAAATCAGAAGCGAGTCAGTAAACCCCTCCCAGTCCTTTCTAAAAATAAACCGCCCAATGTTTTCCAGTTTGTTTAGGATCTCAAACAAGCAGATATATCTCTAAATATGAGTGGAACTTAAGTGGGAAGAATTGATATAGGGTTGTAGTTTAGATGTGGATTATTTTCTTCAAGATAAGTACGATTTGTGGAGGCAGAGAGCTAAATAAAAGTTGAAAGGATCGCTATTACCAAATATTAAAAGGGTACAAGACTAAGTTAAAACTAGGCTGATATCTCAAAAAACTAAGAACTGCATATGCTATACCCAGGCAGTAAGCACCTATTCACAACTGGCTCCCTTTCAAATGCACAAGTTTGTAATCTTTATCTACCTTTTGTTAAATTTTATGCAATGTAATCTATTCTTATCACATCTGATTTTAACCATAAGCTGATGCTTAAAGAATAAAATCAGATCCTGATGGAAAAAAAGATTCAACCCCATACAATGCCCTTAGATGTATCATCCACACCACCATTCTAGCTATGACTAGGATCGCTAGAAACACCATTTGTTTCTTTCTAACTCAATCATGTATGCATCAGCCAACAGTACTCAAAATCAATGCGAACCATCAGTTGGTTGACATATATCAAGAAAAACTAAAGTTCGCTACTCTAAAAGGTGTGTTCAGTCATTTCGTACTCAGCTCGAACCTGTCGCAGTGCAGACAATCAAACATTTCTGCTATGCTTGAACTGAAAAGTATACTATTGAGGGGTAACACATTCTGGACAAATCGTTAGGTCAGAGAGTACTCAGAATTCCTGAGATATCTCAGACCTGGCACCTAAATCCATTGAGAGCAGATTTCCTGTATTGACCATGATAGCAGATCTAAAACAAATCTTTCTTTGTTGGAATGAGGTCCTAGGAGGTGATCCCCCAGGTATTACCTATCTTTGGTATGGGGTTGCTGAGGCATCCCTACCAGGGAATGCCGATCCGTCCATTCATAGCTATTTTTGTACTTTACAGAGTGACCCTTAGGGGAGCTGGTTTCCTATCCAAATAAGATCTTGTATCATATCTTGATGCCATGAGAAGCACATGAACACAAGAAATCCTATAAATAAACCAAAGAGTATTTTTTAACACATTTAAATCGCTTAATAAAAATTGGCAAGAATGTCGAAAGATAAGAGCCAAATATTTGATGAGTTTTCTTTTTTTTTTTTTTTTTTTGTTTCGTTTGCAGAATATTAAATAATTTTAAAATAACATTCTACAACGTTAAATAAACCTTTACATCATCGGGTGTTGAATTGTGGACCATAAATTTTCCAACACTTATGTCATGAGATACTAATTAATAATAAATAAACAAATATACTAATTTTATATACACTAACAATAATGTGAGTTGACCAACATATTTGCACAGATGTATAAACATATATTTATATCTATTGATGCATCTATTAATCGCTATTTGTATCATGCGAATCCTATAATATACAGATGTGCATTTATTCCCATTATTTATTTACAATATATATATATTTTTTTTAACTTGGTTCACCCCAAACAAAGCAAGTTGCTACTGTAGACGTAAGGGGATACTGAGAATTATTGTGAAAGGTTAGGAGGCATCCCCTATGCAACGAGATGCTTGTTCACATTAGTTTTAAATTTCTGCATGTCGGTACAGTCAGGAGAACCGGGAGCAGGGAGGGAGTTCCAAAGGCCGGTAGCTCAAGGGAAGAAGCTATTGGAGTAGAAGGCTCTCCAATATCTGGGAACCTTCACAGTGAATAGATGGGATCTAGGTGATTGTCGGGTTGGTCGAGTGTATTTACATTGAGGGAGCACCAGAGCAGCAAGTTCATTGAAGCACATTCCATTGATGTACTTGTAAGATAAGCACAAGAATACAACATTGCGGCGATGAGACAGGCGCTGGAGTTTGGTGGATAGTGAGAGACCTATTAGATACTCTTTTTTTGGACCTTGTCTAAGAGGGAGAGACTAGTGGATGGTGCACCAGCCCAGATGTGACAACAATACTCCATAATGATAAATGATTTTAAGAATCGTGACTTTTATCCAAGAAAGAAAATTATATACTAAGCCTTGACATATGCACGGTTGAAATACATGAAAATAAATGTTCGAAGATTGTGGATTCTTTGACGATAGATCATGCAGTACAATGTCGTTTCCTTTCTTTAAAAAAAAGGGAAACAAGAATTCTTAAAATGACAAGCACGAAATGAAACCTTTTTAAAAAATCCTCCTTTCTTATTTGTTGTTGCTATGCATGGACTTGAAAATTATTTTGTTAGAAGAAAATCAAAGCATTAACATGTTTTATTAAATATTTTCTTTTTAGTTTGTTGAATTTGTATCCATGCAAAAAGAAAATTAATTTCTAATTCATTTGTTAAATATTTTACTTCTTGATTACTTTTGAAAAGACGTTTACCTAAATCTTTAAAAAATATATTATCAGAAATAAGAATTTTAAAGTATAAATTTTGCTCAACTTTAGAGACAACAATAAGTAATTTTTGCTTTGTCATGTTCTTAAATCTAACTTAGAAGGATAACATAATTTCTCTACTGTTTGATTTTATATATTAAGTATATTTTATATATTTGTACTTCTCCAATACATTTCAATTATACTTAAATAATCCTTCCATCTTTAGAAATAAGAACGAACTCCACGGAACCCAAAAGAGCTGTGTCTGGTACAGTGCTGTCAATAAATGACGTGAGTTAAGGAAAGAATGGGAGCGATAGATATTATGAAAATATATAGACAAGTAATAAGCAAACCAATTAAAAGCTGATACAGTGCTAAATAAATCCGTGTAGAAAAAGAAAGAATGAAGACCGGGAGATTCCATTGTGTTATCTTTAATCGAAGAATACTTCAGTATTGCAATGTTTCCTAAACAATCATTATAGTAAACTTTTTGATATTACTATCTACTGTCTTGTTAATTTAATTTTATTGTGGTTTTATCGACATTTTTAGTTTTTGATGACATCAGAATAATCTTTTACAGCGATTAAATATTTTTTCAAATAATTTTAGTCAAAATGTGTTTAAAGAAACATGTTTATTCACAGGAAAATAAAATTTAACTTATTTGTTTGTTTTTAAATTTTCACTTATTTTTGAAATTTTAAATGTTAACTTTTGAAAATGTTAATATTTAATTTTCAAAAAAAATCTATTTTCTTTTTATTGTACAAATAAAATTGTCTAAATAAATAATATTTAAAATTGTCTGAATTTTCTGAAACAGCCTTTTCCCCATAGTTTAAAGTCTGGTAATAATAAAAAGCTTTTAATCTTCAGCCACTCACAACAGAAATTGTTCGCTATAGAAATTTAATATTTTGTCTGAAATAATCAAAAGAAACCTTTTGTTTCAAACTCATCTTTGATGTTCAAAAATAATTTTGGTTATAGTATAGAAAATTAAAGAAATAACATTTCTGCTTAGATATTAATCTGCACTTCTTAAATTATCTATAGATGCTAATTCCAGAGTTTTCTTAGAATAAGAATATATTACTTCTAATAAAAACAGATTACTTTCAAGCTTCAAGCTTTTTATATTCTTTACATGAAAATGCATATATGAAGATTAAAATTTCTAACAGAAAACATGTTTCTATAATTTTGAGATTTCTTTTGATTATGTTCTTGATAATTATTCGTTGTTTCTTCTTCTTTTTTCTATTATGAAATACCTGGTCATCCTAAAATGATCCCTTTCTTGGCACCTCTCTAACTACCTTAAATCAACCCAATTAGTTTTGCCAGACTTTCGTGAATACTTGAAAGACTATTGAATCATTTTCTCTTTTTACCTTCTACTTTTCTAGCACTAATGAATCATCTATCAGTTTCATCTATCAGGTGAAAGCAAAATAAACATCTACATAAATAATACAGTGGGAAAACATTTAATGTAATAAATTAATTATTCATTATTGGTTCAATAAATTTATGAAACGGTGTATCAATTCTAATAATATGTTTGTCATTAAATAAGGTAATCTTAGAGTTGAGTATCTCTAAGACGATCTGATTACAAAACAAAAAACTCATCGAATTGAAACAATGTTACAAGTTACCTTGAATTAAATACAGTACAAAAAAGGCAGGTGTTTTCACCCAAGTCGATATTGGTGTATCCCTTAAGACTCAGAATAAGGAGAGTAGAGTAGGATATTGATGTTTTGTGCTACTTGCTGGACAAAATAAATGTTTTTAATAAGGAGAATATTTAAAAAACCTGGACAACGCATTTTTTATGTTTTTTAAAATAAATTATTTATTCGAAAAACGTAAGCACTTTCGGTGTATACACCTTTGTCAAAAGTATAAGCATTTTTTTTCTCTTTTTTCGTTAAATCCTTCTTGATTGAGACATATTTATCGCAGTCAACTTGAAATTCGTCTTGATGTTATCGGCGATTAATGTTCAGATGTCTGTGTGCAGCACGCGGTTACGTGAATAGGGTAGAATGAAAAGTCCACAATTGGAGCGTTGATGAAATGGCAATAATAAGAGGAATATTTTGAATAACCTGGACAACGTATTTTTTATGTTTTTAAAATAAATTATTTATTTATTCTAAAACTTGAGAAAATCTCAATATGAAGATATTGTTTCGAATTAGTCCATACAATTGATCAGAAAAATAATTATTTGGGGGCAGGGGACAATTTGGTTTTAGAAAGGAAAGAAGAAAATCATATGTCTAAATATCATACAGAATAAAACGTTACTAAATAAAAAAGCAATTTTTAATAACAAAAAAACAACACAGACAGATATGGCGGCTAAGAAACTGTACATCACTTTTCCCAACAATTGCTTCTTTTCATGATTAGCGTCTACAGCTTCACTTAACTCCTCATTATCAAAAGATTATTTGAAAATTAGATAACTAGCAGTTGATTTTTGCACATCAGGAACACACAGTTATGAAGCTGTTTCCAATCTTTCAAGTGTAGTTAATGTTGCAAGTAGCTTCAGTTTCAAAATGGACATATTCCAACATCGAATATGACAGTTATGCTAAGGCATCATTTCTCCTATCTATGAAAATCACAAAATAAACGTAGTGAAAATATCTCCTGAAAGAGGCAATGCAAAGTTATAAAATCTTTATAGAGAAGGAAAGTTTATTCAGACTATTTATAATAATATTAAGTAAAAACGTTATGACTGAAAATTTGAATAATCCTGTGATTTTATTTCGGTTACAACTTTGAATTATTTTATTAAAATAATGAAAGCTGATTGGACACCGTTGTGAAATGTAAGTCTGACTGTCATTACACAATGACGTCTGTTTTTAGTGAAGATTTCTTTCGCTTGAATCTTTCTAATCTAAAATATACGAAAAACAAAACATTTCTAAAAGCCAAATCATTTTAATTTATATTTGCAGAAAACGAATTTAATATTGCTTTTTATCACTAAGAGAAAGACAATCTATTAATTATTATTCAAAACTATGAAATTATGATATATATTAGATCAAATGATCAGTGATTTTAACATACTCATTTTGCAAAACCAATTAATCACAAAACAAATCAGTTTTTCTGATCAAAATCTGATTTTCAAATTAATAAAGTAGAATATTTAAAGTTTAAATTTATTTAGTTTATTATATTAGTGATTTAGAAACCTTATAGCCTTTTTACTACTGTATTATTTGTCTGCAAGTGAGAGTCGACATCTATGGAACACTATAATCTCGGTTATGGGGAAACACTTGAACCTTTTACTGCTCCTCTCATCAATCATTATACAATCTCCAACTCATAAAACTCATCGCTTCAGCTTCTCTTAATGACCCTCATTTTTCTAAAGATCATTCCTTTAACCTCACAAATTCCCAAGTGCATTGCATGCAGTGACATAGTCAGATATTTTCTAGATAAGAAATGTTGTTAATATGCATATCTTCAAGTACAAAAAGATATCATCTTGATCTACAACTTCTGTGTTAAAGTGTTCATCGTGTGGTCAGTTGACTTCCACAGTTGTTAAGAGTTTTAAAATAAAATAAAAACCAGTTGAACTTGATTTATTTTCCACGATTTGGAGAGATAATAACAAACAAAGCAAAATTGTTGCTTTTTTTCTAAAAAAAGAAGAGTTCTGAAATCTTAACTATTTTCCAATGCCATAAAAGATTATTTAAAAAATCTGTGACTAAAATCCCTGTAAATCTAAAATGCCAGTTAATGGTTAACTTTTATTCTCGCACATGTGGAGGCTTGTTGTGACTTTATTTAAGCATAAAACTTAGTATTCATTATTCGATAATGTCAAATCTGATGCAATTCTAAAACATACGTTTAGAACCCACAAGTGTTTATTATTATAATCAATAGCAGTTGTAGTATAAATAGTAGTAGTAGCAGTTGTAGTATAAATAGTAGTAGTAGTAGTAGTATGATTTTTTAAAACTTCATCCTTTGACACATTTGGCATGCCAAGGAAGCTTCCTGCTAAAAGTTTGCTCAATACGTTTAGAGCCTATAAATGTAGTTATTATTATTATTAGTCATTAGGAGTTTTTTACACAGGTCGTTATCAGTGATGGCTCACTGGCAGTAACAGGTGATGTTCCCTGGAATCTGAGTGGAAACAAGTATCCCCAGATTTCAAGTACTCTCTGCCTTTTTCAATAGCTATTGCAAAGGATTTTGTGTTATCATAACAGCCGCTTACCATTGATTTCTCACAGACAACGACCATTGGTCATATTAGACTAGGGTGGCAATACACCACTCCAAGATTCCAGTACTATCTGCACCCTTCCAGTGGAGGTCGGGTTAGTGCTCTCTCTCTCTCCTTCAGTCTTTTCATCCTCCTTGACCCTTCACAATCATTGTGCGTATGTTTTTTTTGTTTTTTTTTTATGGGGAGGCGTAGTTTATCAGATTTCTTGCAGCTTCTGTTCCCTTTGGTTTGTATGCAATTTTTTCTATTTAAAAATTAAAAAAAAAATTCTATTGTGCCTTAAATGTGGCTGGTCAACGTTCGTGGTTTATGTTTTTTTAATATACATCACCATTTACCAAGGTCCAAAGGGCACTTGAGGATAACGGTTAATGAGTTTGTCAGGTGGACGGTGAAACAGCATCTTGAGGATTAATAATGATGATTGATGTGGGTTGGTTTCCGCATTTGAGGAGATTTCTTAAGATTTTAGTTGTTTTTATCATTGCCGTCTGTTGTATAGTCTCAGTCTTTCCTTTGATTCCAATTTCTCCTAGTCTTTTTTCCAGCTTTTTTGGGACTGTTCTTAATGCTCCTGCAATTATTAGTATTGTATTGACTTTCTTCATGTTCCATATCTCTTTCAGTTCTCTGGCAAGTTCCGTGTATTTGCTTCGTTTTTCTGTCTCCTTGACCTTCAACCTCTGATCTGCTGGGACGACAAAGTCTACGATTTACATTTTTTACTACTTGTTCAATATTATGACATCTGGTTTCCTGGCTTGGATAGGGTTTATATGTTTGTACCTCCGTGGCCTAGAGGATTTTGTAATTTTCGTTTTCCAGTACTGTCTCAGGGTTGTGTCTGTACCATTTGTTTGTTTGTTTAAAATGCAGCCGTTTCCATAATTCTCAGTGTACTGTCTTCCCCACATAGTAATGTATGTTCTTGTATTCTGTTTGGAATAGTTTGCTGCATTCATGTATGTAATTCAGTTCCGTCTCTTTGTCCACAGAGTCTACATTTGCTGTTTTGCTAGGGTTTGTCTATCTTAGCTTTTATATAGTTAGTTCTAATCACATTGTTCAGTGTGGCTTTTAGTAGTAATTCCGTTTCTCTGTTTAGGTGTCCTTTTCGTAGCTATTTCCAGGTGTTTTTGTGAGTCTCTTCTCTTGTCATTTTTACGAATCGTTCGTTTGGCTGTTTTTCTTCCCATTTTTATTTTCTCGTATTGTTTCTTGTTTTCTTGTATTTTTCATTTTTACAGTGTCACTTGTTGCAATGATTATAGCCTTTCTGTGTACTGGGTTATGTATTTTTACCAATTTTTTTGTGTCATTCACACAGTCTTCTATACTAACTAGTCGTCTTCCTCTGTCTTTCCTTTTCACGTAGAGTCTGTCAGGATCATTCTTCGGTTGTAGTGCATTGTGCATGATCATTAGTTTCCTCATCATCCGGCCAAGATGCTTCAGTTTTTCTTTAGTCCAGCCTATGAATAGTCTAGAATAATTTACTAGTGATACTGCCAAGGTGTTTATACCTTTTACTAGATTTCTCCTATATCATTGAGTTTCTAGGAGTTTTCTTGTTCTTGTTGGTGGTGGTGGTGGTGGTATAAATATTTTTACTGCCTAATAACACATCATGTATCACAAATCTGCTTCATGCTGCATAGTTTTGGCATGTATAAGTAATTAACAACAGACAAAAATGCTCAATTATAATATGATTTAAAATCTCGTTTGAAGAGAGAAAGAGCATGAAAATTTATATATATTTTCTGTTAAAGACCAGCTTTGACGTTTCGTACAAGAGGATACATTCTTGCCAAATACAAATAAATAATTTTGTGAATTCAAATAGAAATAATAAAAAAAAATTAAAAAGTGGTTGACCATCCCTAAACTCTGTTTTAGGTCTCAGAAAAAAGATCAGTAAACACAATAAGCTGAAAAACAACAATGACACAGAAGATTGTATAAAACATATAATTTGGGTTTTCTAATGAGAATTTGATTTTTTTAATAAAAATTGAGAAGGGTGCATTTTAAGAAGTGATTCTGACGCAAGTGATACTACGTTTTTCCTTTGAAGTTAAGATATCATAGCTGTAGCAATTCAAAAAAATTGTGGGTGTGTTTTTCGGACATAGATTCTGGGAATACAAGAAGTTCACACGAGTATGGCAAAAACATTACTTCCCATACATGCCGTTTACCATTTTCTTTTCTGAATTCAGAGAGGGAATGGGAAGAAGGAAGTGAATATTTTTAATGTTTAGAAACTTGACAAGGATTCTATCTTTCAATAAAAAATAAAAGGATATTTTTCTGAGATGAGGTGAAAGTTTAAATAAAACTAACAAAAAGAAGTCTTATTTTTATAAAATCTGCCATTTAAATTTAGTACAGAGCACAAAAATGTTATGTAATTAATAACTATGGCACTAATAAATTTTCGAATAGTGGAATTTAAATCTAAAATAATTTAAAAGATTTCTGTTCTTTGTATTATTAGAGGGGAACACTGGCTCTACTTTATATATATATATATATATATATATATATATATATATATAGGTTTTTGTTATTTTTTTTACTGGCGATAGAAGCATAGCTTTATTTCTTAGCATTTTTCCGCTTCCTAAGCGGAAAAGAACATTGCATTAAGTCGCCTTTCTTTTAATAGAACGTGTAATTATTTTTCATTTTATATATATATTTATTAATTAATTTTACGTACATATAAAAGAAATCCATGAACACGTGTTTCTGGCTATCAGCCGTCATCAGCGTGGCTACCCTGGACAGGATCGAACATACGATATTACTGTTGGCAGTCTTGCCAAAATATGTACGATTTTTTATCACCATAATTTTACATAGTTTTTTGTTATTGTTTTTATTGTACTTAAGTTCTGGATTTACGAATGAGTGTTTGTGGTTATAGAAAAGCTGTTTCTAGTTTCCCGCAGAAATGCCGATGTAGACTTTCTTGTCCCTATTGTTATCTTCCGGACATATCGTGGCCTTAAACACCACGCACCTTACTTTGCAATTACCGTCTAATGGGCATTCATTCTTCACCTGACAATTACACTTATTTACTTTTGCCTTAATGTTATTTAAATTATTTAATATTTTCTGATTATTTGTACTAATTATCCTATCCATGTTCTTGGTACAAGAGTAACTAATTTTAATTGTTTTTCTATTGAATATCTTACTTAGTGGATTGTTCACATTAAAATGCTTGTCTATTAGGTTCAAGAATGCTTTACCGATGTTGATGCTGGATAGTTGACAGTAAGGTGGGTTGACCCATATTATTTTCCGGCCTCTATTCCTGGAATTATTTTTATTGCTCTTCTCAGTATATTCGAGTTTTGCAGTGTAGCCACTGCTATCTAGTGCTCTATGATATAAGTGTTTATTCACTTTAAAAATTTCCTCATTTGCCGAGTGTTTATTAATTCTAGTGTTAATCGTTTTAGGTATTTGTTTAATTATACACTTTGGGTGGTTGGATCTAGTGTTAATATAAGATGGTGTGTGGTTGTCTTTATTAAAGGGTTTGTATATCCCCTCTTTCAAGTTCAGGGTAATATCTAGATAATTTACTTCATACAGTTTTGTTATATCTATTTTTAGTCCTAAGTATTTGAAAGGTCTTATTAATTTGTTTGTGTATTTTTGATACATGGGGCTGTTACTATTAGGGATAACAATTAATCTATCATCCCTATATAACCCCTGTAAGTTAGGCTCTACAATTCTACTAATAGTGCAAATAATAAAAATAACCACCAGACCGGCTATCTGTGCTGAGTCAAATGCTCCCATCGGGACATCAATTTTGCTATTGTACTATTTAATCCATGTTTCCTGATTATTTATAATCTCTCTCTCTCTCTCTCCCTCTTTATATATATATATATATATATATATATATATATATATATATATATATAAAGAAGATTTTGTTGCATTCCAAAAGTCAAGATTTTATTTATCACATTAAACATTCTCATAACAGTCAATCTTTAGTGCAATTTTTTACGAACTCGTTTCGTTCATAGGGGACCAACCAACATTAGTATGTCAACATTGGATCTGTCTGAATATTGACATACTATGTTGTTTGGTCTGTTGTTGCTAGTTAACAATCATCGAGCTTTAAATTGGAAGATGTTAGTATACATAAATTATATTTTCGAACACCTATATATATATACTAGACCACCCGTGACCCGTTGGGTCAGTTTGTTATATTAGCTATGGAATTCATGTATGAGCGTGACACTTGTGGCATAAAGAAAATAGTTTTTTTTTACATAACAGAAGCATTTCTATGAAAGTATATTAAAATGAAAAAAGAATATAGATAGATTTCTATGAGTCGTTCTGTTTATTATAATTGTTTTTTTTGGGGATGTAATATGTGTAAAACATATGATTCAAGTATTTGCTGTTTAAAAAACAACAAAAGGAAACACTATTTAATGTAATAGAAATGTGTGCATTTACCGATTCAGCTTTCTCGCGTACGTAACGAAAACAGAGGGAGTAGGAGTGGTGAAATCTATGAGAGGGAAAGTGGGAGGTGGTTTCGTTCACCGACCGCTAGTATGGTTGATATTAATAATGAGTGTTGTTTTTTTGTTTGTTTGTTTTTGTTTTTTAAAAGTGAGGAGTTTTTTTTAAACTGCGACAGACTTTACGAAGTCCTCCCGTTGAATGTTTTTAACCGTGAAGAAAACAAATAAACTATTTGATGAAATTAAATGAAATTGTTTAAAAATTTCCAGAATGAAAAATTTCATGCGTTCGTTAATCATAATAGAGAATAACGGAATTGGAATAACAGATTGAAGACGATGCTATTTACGCATGTGCAACCGGATGTTGAAAACCGGAAAGCTGAAAGCTGATTGCAAACATACAAGAACAATAGAGTTTTAGTATTATATAGATATGTATATATATATATATATATATATATATATATATATATATATATATATATATATATAGAGAGAGAGAGAGAGAGATAGATAGAGAGATAGAGAGATATAGATATATATTTATATACGTAATTACAGAAAATTATATATATATATATATATATATATATATATATATATATATATATATATTGCGTGTGTGTACTTCGGCAGCATTCTTTCATTAAAGCAAACATTGATAAACATAACAGCATTCTATGCTTGATTATACCTTTTTTATTTTTTCAATTTTTCTAATTTTTTGTGTTAAAATAAAAAAAAATAATGGATGTTCCATAAGTATCATTAGCACTTTCAATTCTTCGTTGAATGATCTTTGTCAAATCACATATGGCATTCTCGGCTGTTTTTTTAATTTTCTTATTTTCTCCAGCTTTTTGTTCATTTGTTTTTTGTCACCTGAAGATGATTCGACGAAGAATCGAAAGTGTTAATGATACTTATGGAACATTCATTCATTATTTTTGTTATTTTGACACAAAAAAGGTAATTAAAAAACTGAGAACATAAAAAAGGTATAGTAAACTTTGCTTAAAAATATATATATATATATATATTAAGTTATGAACATATATTTATGGCAATTAAGCTACGCAGAGGCTCCCACGTTTCATCCCCGGGGGAATCTTCAGGCTAAAATGCATCATAAATTTTTATGCGGATACATGAAATACTAATATATATATATGTATATATATATATATATATATGTATATATATATATATATATATATGCATTGTATTTACATGTATAGTACCATTAATTCTTTCTTTCTCTTTTCATATTTCCTAACTGTTTAAAAAGTACAAAAAATAAAGGCAATCAACAATATTTTTTATTTTAGTTCATACATTTTTATCTGTGATATTTAGCAAAATAATCTTCATCTTATTATTAGAGAAGCTAAGTAATGTTGCTGCAAGTAATATTAACAC